>CM076579.1:1447023677-1447221921 GCA_034641835.2 Pinus albicaulis
GAAAATAGTAGAGCGATGAACAAATAGACACTAATGATGATGAAATGAGGGATACCGAGTGATGGATGGACGACTTCCCTTGTTAGAGCATAAAAGGCATGAATGGCTTGGCAGCAACTGACACAATATCATGAGGGGTAGGGGATAATGGGACTGAGGGCTATAAGGTGCAATATGAGAGGGGGACCAAGCAATGAAGGAGGGAGATCTATAACGAGAGACAAAGGGATGCGAGATAGATTCTGGGACTGATGATGGCTCAACTCGGATGCTCTAAACAAGGGTGACTCGATGGTGCTGCCATATAGTAAAGGTCCAATGGGGGAATGTAAAAAACATGAGTACAATAAGGTATCTCATGACGAAGATCTACACGAACAAAGACAAGTAAGGAGGCAAAGCGGTGCCCCCATGTACAAGTGTTGTAAGTGAAGAAATTCGGTTTTGAGGAGAGATGAAAAGGTCCTTCATGGAAAAAATGTGTCCTGGTGAAGTATCAAAACATGAAAAACTAACAAACACCCATTTTAGTGCTCGGTGAGAGCTTTCCAACGGTGTAGACAGTTTTTCAAACGGGGCTACGGTTTAGTCGCAGCTGGCGAAAGAAAAAACATGGGTTTCTCTTCTAATAAGGCTTTTTCCCTCCTAAATCATTCATTTGCTTGTGTAGCTGTGGTGAATGTGGAGAGGAGAGAAGGCCCTAAATCTTGCGGCGATCATAGCATACAAATCAACCATTGGAATCGTGATTCGTCAGTTGCAGGTAAGAGGTCTAATCTTACTCGTTGTTTTTGATGGATTAAAAGTTCATATTAGGGCCTAAAATCTCAGTAACTGCCCCTACCTCTCCTTCACGGCCGGGTTGCACTTTTTGGGGAAAAAAATGCGACCTGGGACGCAGGTTTGAGCCTGAAAAGTGCGACCTGGCCCAGGTTTTGGCTGAAAAGTGCGACCTGTGAAAGGGAGGGGTTTTTAGTGCTGTTTTGGGCTGAGATTCAGTTTTGGTTTGATTTAATCCAGTTTTGATGATCTGTAGACTGAAAAAGATGATGTTTTTGTGTAGAGATGGAAGATATATGGATCAAATGGAGAGAGAGATCTAGGTACACTGCGGACAGAAATCGAAGCAGATCAGGGTGTCCGTCGTGCACTGGCTAGATTTGGGGTTTTGAAATTTTTGGAGAATTTGTTGATGAGGGCTGGTGAGCCACTGTTAGCCCGGATTATCAGTTATTGGGATCCAAATCATGAGGTGTTTATAGTGTAGGGGCATAGGATCGAGCTGACAGTCTAGGATTTGTATTTCTTGACTGGACTCCCTCCATTGGGGATGGTGGAGTCTGTATTTGATGTTACCGCGGGGGCTGCATGCCATTATGGGTTGTGGGCGGTATTTGTCGGCTAAGTGTCAGGAGTCAAAGGGACTCGGATATCTATTGGGGATCTAGAGAGGTTAGAGACCTGGGCAGTGGCAGCAGCAGTGTTGCGGATCTTGGGTAGTCAGGCGCTCCATCACATCACTAGAGGGAAGATGATGATTGTAGAGAGTGTGTTGGGGGGGACCTACTATGGGTGGAGCCACGGAATGATGGTGTCGCACTACGATCCTATTTTTGAGGAATTGGCACCACAAATGGACTTGTGGGCTTTGCACCCAATGTTATGGGTGTGAAACCACAAGGATTTTTGGACACTTAACACATGGAGGTTGTAGGGCATCCTTAAAGGAGCAAGGACCACTTGTAGCACCAAGATGGGCCATGTGGATTATTAGATATTGATTTTTATCTATTTTCAGGTGGGCTTGTGGCATAAAGAACAAGTCGGTTAGGCTTAGAATGTGCCCTCAAGTACAGTTCGTTGAAGCCCAAGGAAGACATAAATAGAGGTGACGTTGAGGCTAGAAGAGCACATCCAAAGTGAAACGATTCATGTGATACACATTTGAAGTGGCTGCATATCTAACGAGACCCTAACGAAGGAGAAAAGAGCTTGTTTTAGTATCTTTTCATGACTATTTGAGAGCTGAGTAGATCAGGAGTGCAGGCCAAGGCTACACAGGCAGATATAGGTTGATTTGGATGTGGGTTTGTGGCATAAATATCTCTAATTTGTGGGTCGCAGGGTTTCTGTTGGGATTGCAAGTAGGTCGAGCTTGATTTAAGCCGATTAAAGAGGGTCAAGAGCCCTGTTTTGGTGAGCAGGAAGTTCAGATCCATAAAGAAGATAAGGCCGCAGTTGTAGGAGGACTTTGGGAGCATTAGGTGAGGCTAATAGGGTCTGTTAGAAGCCCTAACCAGGCAGTGGAAGCTACAATAGTGTAGACTAGCCCAAAAGTAATGAAAAGTTATATTGTTTGATGTGTATAAGTTGTTATGTTGCTAGTGGATGGTTTTCCTAGTATAGGACAATTTGTATTGAGCATCTTAAGGTTGTTGGAGGGAAACAAGTAGTTGCTCAAGAGAGCCCTAAATGCAGTGCAGAGAAGGACATTTGGACTGTTAGGAGAGGCAAAGTTGAATGCTTAGGGATTGATCTTCAATGGACAAAAGAAGGAAGTCAAAGGGAGCATTTTGACTAGAAGTCAAAGGGAGCATTTTGACTAGCCCAAGTTCAATGTTGAAGAAGAACGTTTGACAATGATTGGTGGCAACCCTCTTGCCCTAAGTTTGTCTTCATTGGAGCAGTGCAAGAAGACAATAGTGGGAAGAAATCCCAAAGGAGTTGAGGAGTAGCTAATGGGCAAGAAGTCCTTAAGAGGTGTGTCCTTGAAGGACCAAGGAGCAACTAGTGGGCAAGAAGACCCTATGTGTTGGCTATTGATGAGCTAATGATCAGCTATAGGGTAGATTGGAGAGTCGTGTTCAGTGACCTAAAGGACCAAGACCATTGATAGAGGCAATGCTACAAATTGGGAGCAGAAGGACTAGCAGGTGTATTCAGGGTACAACCAAGGCAGCTCTTAGAAGCTCTACATCAACTAGACAGTCAGTGTATCTTGTTCAGGGTAGTTGGTTGTCATAGTTGTTGACAACAAGCCCTAGTTTGTACTTTTGTATCAGTGGATGTGTGAGGGCCATTATCCCTGGTACGAGAGCCCTAGACAGTCATATTACAATTTGTTAATATAACAAAGTTGGGTTATTGAAAATTGTAAAAATGTTTATTTGCACTAGTTGATTTACAATTGTTTATATTCCATTGTGCAAAGTAGTTTGTTGTGGCATTTGGATTGGTAGTGTCAGAGATTCTAAGACCCTAACCTAGATTCTCCAGTGTCGTGGAAAAACAACAATGCTTGTTGAGATTTTATGTATTTGGGGTAGCTTCAATTGTGCTCTAGCACCCAAATTTTGTGGAGGGACTAGAGTACACTTGATCTACAAGACTCAGAAATTGATTTGGGAAATTTCATCTGGTTTAGGAGATATTAAATTAATTAATTATTTTAATGTATTTCCTAAGTTAAAACTTAGGGAACTTAAATAATTAAAGTGAATTTAATTAAACATGTGGTGAAATTGTCTTAAGTCACACAGATCAAGCTTTCTTTTTAATCTTAGCCATTGATTCAAGATCTGATCATGGCCGTTGGTTTCCCAACAAGAAAAGTATAAAGGAAAGGCTTGGGGTCATTTGTAAAGACACACAGAGGCAGAGCACTGAAGCTAAGCTGAGATTCTAGGGCAGGGTTTGCTAAGAATTCTCGAAGTGTTTTAGGCTGAGAGAGGGGAATTTGGAGGCCAAGGGATGAATCAGTCAAGGTCTAAATCTCAAACGGAGATCATTTCGAGAGAGGACGACATGAGAAGAAGGGAAAATTCTGGCAACAAGGATCACTATGTGATCCACTCCCAAGGGCAAGTGATTTCAGCAGGAAACTCTCTGGGGACATACAAAGACCTAAGGAGCGGCATAGGGCTGCGTCCACCTAGTCTAGGATACTTGAGACCTTTCGGGCGGCACGAGGGTTTCTCTGACCCCCTCTTTTTCGTGCAATTGTAATCTCTCCAAGTCCATAAGAGTGTGGATCGGTCATTTATTTTGGCCATAGATTAGCCAATCGGTTGTAGATCTAATATTTCTGCGTCGGGTAGTCTAGGTAAGGACAGGCTACTTGTATTCAAAAAAATTCTTAATAATAAAACCCTCTAGCAGCTAGAGACTGGTTTTCCCGCATTGGGGTTTTTTTTGGGGACTATTTGTCCAGAAATAACTGTATCACTTTATCTATGTGTGCATGAACTTGTTCTAGATCTGGATTGGTGGAGACATGTTATGTGTTTTTCTTTGATTTTAACTTGAATTTATTCAGTTAATAACTTGTCTAAGTAGGAGGAGCATAACCAAATTAACAGTATATAATTTTTGCATAAAGTGTAAAAGATTCAGAAATTTCCACATGGTATCAGAGCAATTGCAGATCTAGGAGGGTCGCCAGCAAGAATCTGAAGGTTCTAGCTACAGGAAGCAGCTGGAAAAGCAACAGAAACGCAGATCTGAAGGGACAACACAGTTTTCAAAGGTAGATTCACACAAAGGGAAGGGTGACGCTGTCTAACGCTGTCTCCTACCAAGCCCACGCAATTACTGCGCAGAGGCAGCTCAAAAACAGCGTTGGACTAGTCTGAAGCCAACCAGTGTGATGCAGATCTGAATCTGTCAGATCAAGAAAAGACTGAAGAAAAGCTGCAGAAATTCAGAAGGTGATGGTGGGGTTAAACTTCTGAAAGTTTTCAGATCTTTAGCCTTAGCACAAGTGACAAAGAGTGGGAGGAGATCAGCTTCTCAGAGAGTTTCTAGCCAAAGAAACTTGCAGTTTCATCAGAGGATCAAAGAGAGTTGAATCATACTTGATTTGGCAGATTTCCAAGGAGGGAAATCAGTTGTCAAAGAGAGCAGAAGGTGCATGTTTCACCAAGGGCCTTTGATCCATTTCTCTAGCAAAGAGAAAAGGAAGTTCCGACACATTCTAAGCAGATGGCTCCTCATGGACTGCATGATCAGGATAGCCTGGATGGCCTCTCAAACTTTTCAGTTTGGAAGGCAAGGATCCTGATAGTCTTTGAGGCATACAATCTTAGAGACAATGCAGAGAAAACTCTGGCCACACTGACAAATCCGGATCTCCTTCGGAAGCATAAGGAGGCTGCTGGGCATGCCAAGCGGCTAATTATGGATGGAATCAAGGACCATATTGTACCACACCTAGCTAAGAAGAAGACAGCTAACGAGATGTGGAAGGCCTTGATCTCCCTGTATGAGGGAAATCTGTCCAAAGGAAGATGCTGTTGGAGACACAGATGAGATCATTCATGATGGCCGAGGGAGAAGACATGGAACATTTCCTCTTCAGACTGCAGTCGATCAGAGATCAGTTGACTGCAACTGGTGCAAAGGTGGAGGATGATGTGATGGTGAGGACTGCCCTCAATGCAGTCACGGATGAGTGGGAAGACTTTGTCCAAAGTATCTTGGGCAGAACGGACCTCGCAGATTGGGACAGCTTGTGGTCAATTTTGCGTCAAGAAGAACTCCGCAGATTCACCAAGAGGCAGCACAGCTCTGGATTGAGCAAAGTGAAGAAGGAAGATGAGGAAGATGTAGCCTTAGCATCAAAGAAGCAGCCAAAGAAGAAGAGGGATCTCTCAAAGATCAAGTGCTTCCAGTGTGGTGAAATGTGACATTTTGCCAGCAATTGTCCTCAGAAGAAAAAAGACAAGGAAGCATCTTCTTCCAAAGCAGTCGTGGCAGATGATGGGTCAAAAGATGATGCAGCCATGAGCGCTCATGAACCACAAAAGTGGGGTGACATGGATATGTAGAGGAACTACATAGAAGAAAGGCGAGATCCTTGAGCAGCTCATCACTTGGATCACATGCGAGCTATGACAGCCTTAAGACAATAGCGAGACAAGTGGAGCAGTGGGTGCATAGATCACAGATGAAGCAGAGGTAGAGGCAGATCTGAAGACTGGGAGGAGCAAAGCAGCAGCAGCGTAGAAGCAGCAACAACACAAAGGCTAATGTGACTTCAGCAGCGCAGAGCAGAGCAGAGCTGCTTACGCATTGCAGAGCTGCAGCAACGCAAAAGGCTTCAGAGGAACGGCGCAGTGCAGCAGCAGCGTGAGAGATTTCAGCACAAGGGGATGATGTGACTTCAGTAGTGCAGAGGGAGTCTGCTTACGCAGGCAAAGCTGTAGTTATGCATCATCCTTCAGATGTCAGCACAGATCTGTAGCCTATGGAGCTTCAGTGATGAGGATGTAGCCCATTTTGACATGTTTGTCAAAGATTGGGCAGGGCATTCAGTTGTTTCTCTCAACAACTAAAGTTGCAGTGTAGCAAATCAGCAGTGGTAGTGCTATGAGCAGCACAGATGCAGCAAATTGAAAGGGAGCTGTAGTACAGAGGTTGTTGTGGCAGTGGCAAAGTCATGGGCAGCACTGTAGAATGGCAGCAGCAATGCAGAGTTGAGTGGCAGTAGGCCAAGCTTCAGCAGCACAAAACCAGTGCCCAAAATCATGTAATGCATAGTGTGATGTATTGCTAGAGCACAACCTTGATGCTAAGAGGGAGTGTTAAGATTTGTGTATTTGGGGTAGCATCAGTTGTGCTCTAGCTCCCAAATTTTGTGGAGGGACTAGAGTACAATTGATCTATAAGACCCAGAAATTGATTTGGGAAATTTCATCTGATTTAGGAAATATTAAATTAATTAATTATTTTAATGTATTTCCTAAGTTAAAACTTAGGGAACTTAAATAATGAAAGTGAATTTAATTAATCATGTGATGAAATTGTCTTAAGTCAAACGGATCAAGCTTTCTTTTAATCTTAGCCATTGATTCAAAATCTGATCATGGTCGTTGGTTTTCCAACGAGAAAAGTATAAAGGAAAGGCTTGGGGTCATTTGTAAAGACACATAGAGGCAGAGCACTGAAGCTAAGCTAAGATTCTAGGGCGAGTTTGCTAAGAATTCTCAGAAGTGTTTCAGCTGCAGAGAGGGAAATTTAGGCCAAGGAGATGATCTGATCCCGGGGTCTAGAATACACAAGAGCGAAGATCGGCTCGAGAGGGTGGAGAAGAATCAAAAGCTATAACGAAACGAAAACACGGCGTGATTTTTGGTAAAGAAACCCTCCGGGGTTATGCAAGTCCCTAAGAGAGCGGCGTAGAGACTGCATCACCCGATCACAGATGCGCAGACCTTTCCAAAGCTAGTGTTGAGGGTCAAGAGGGATTAGTGTGTGAGAGGCTTTTAAGACCTTTAGGCTTTCAGCTCCCTAATTAGTACGGCTAAGTTACGTAAATCCGTTTGAGGGTGTGGATCAGTCATTATTTTGGCCCTAGAGCAACCTATAATATCCCCGAAGGGAAATAACCAGTAATACACAGAAATATGCCAGACAGATATATATAAAACAAGTTGCCGGAACCAGAACATGAAACAAGTACACATAGAATGCCAGAACGCTAAGCCATTTTATTAATCTGAGAATACATATATAGGGGTACAAGATAATCAGAATGAGTGCACCTATCCTTGCCCTAGGCAAGTGGAGACCCTCTCAGAACAAGCAATGGCTGCAATAGGGACAACGTCCTAGCTGGCTGAAGAAACTGCTATGGAAAACTGCTGCTACAATGCACTGGAACTATGAGCTGAAAACTGGAAAGATGGCTGATCTCAATCCTCCAGACAAACCCCAGAAAATGTGAAGCTGATGCTCCACCACCAATCAAACCCTCACCAATGAAAACGCTGTCTCTGCTAGTGACAGCGCAGAAGCCAAATGAAACGCTGGCAAGAAGGGGTGGATCTAACCACAAATCCTCCAGATGAGATAACCAAACTCCTCAGGGCTGGAAACACTGAAAAACGCTGCCAAAACCCCACACAATGACCCTGCTCATCAGATCTGCGTCCTCCCTGACTGGATCTGCGTCCTCCCTATCCAGATCTGCGTCCTATCTCTCTAGATCTGCGTCCTCCAGGGCTGGATCTACTGGATCTGCGTCCTCCCTATCCAGATCTGAGTCCCTTCTACCTGGATCTGCTGGATCTGCGTCCTCTCTGCCCAGATCTGCGTCCTCTCTGCCTGGATCTGCTGGATCTGAGTCCTCTCTGCCTAGATCTGCTGGATCTGAGTCCTCCCTATCCAGATCTGCGTCCTATCCCTCTGAATCTGCGTCCTATCTCCCTGGATCTGCGCAGCCTCAAGAAGGGGGTATCTCCTCTGCCAAATCTCCACCAGAAACCACTGCAAGTTACCACTGAAACTGAAGGATGATGCTCAGGAAATAACCTTACCAGGGCAGGCACTCGAAGTCCCCCGAGGCTAAGGGTGAGATCTCCGCACGGAGACACTCGGTTGCACTAAACAGTGCTGCAGACCGACTAAACAACCGGCGTGCTGAAGCAGACAAAAGTCTAGCTCTCAATATCAATATCAAATCAAACATCCCAAATGAGGTGAGAACCCCACCTTTTATAGTGCTAAACTCCCTCCAAAACCTTGACTGCGTCCTTCACTCTCCTTGGCCTGCGCAGTTAACCTTGGGTCAGCGTGAGGCCTCCCCTCATACTCATGTGGACCCCCAAGGCCCCCTCTCTAAGTTATAACGTCAATCAACTAGAAAAAACACTTTATTTTATAAAGTGAGGTGACTAAAGTGAGGTGACCCCTCTTATTTCTCACTTTATTTATTATTTCTAGCTAAAGCGGCAAAATTAAACAAAATTGAAATATTCCAATTAGCAAAGCTAATTGGGAATATTACACAACCAAGGAGCTGTAGATCTAATATTTCTCTGTCGGGTATTCCAGATCTGGAACCTAGGCTTCTTGTATTCAAAAAAATTCTTAATAATAAAACCCTCCAGTAGCCAGAGACCGGTTTTCCCGCATTGGGTTTTTCCGGGGACTATTTGTCCAGAAATAAATGTCACTTTGTCTATGTGTGCATGAACTTGTTCTAGATCTGGATTGGTGGAGATCTGTTATGTGTTTTGTTCGATTTTAATTGAATTTATTCAGTTAATAACTTGTCTAAGTAGGAGGAGCATAACCAGATTAACAGTAAATAATTTCTGCATAAAGTGTAAAGATTCAGAAATTTCCACAATACCAACAATCCAAATGCCTGCCCTCCAATAGTTACAATCCACTCTTCGTGGTTAAAAGCATAGAAACTCGAACCCTTTTGCAATTGTTTCTCTAACCCTCCATGTGTTTCCTAGATCATGGTTGAAATAGTGGCTTAATACCTCACACAAAACCTCTAATGATTGATCTCTTGTTGCATGAATCCAGTTGTGGTTGTCGACTTTTCCTCCATCAATGTCAACAGGTGACTTATTAATAACATCCTTGTCGACTAAACCCTTTTCAACCAAGCATTTGGTCAATGACTGCCTTGTTAAGTATTAACCAGTCATTTATCTTTTATCCTAAACGATAGGCCTGGTATGTGCAGAGGTTGGCAATCCCATGCTTCAAACTAAGGACTCATAAAACGAGATTTTCCCAACTACCACAATCAAAAAGAGAATTAGTCAACATTATGTTTACCTCTACTTTTATTTTGAATTAAACTCTCTAATTTGGCTTCCAATTTCTCATATTATACTTGTTTGTCCTTTGAGAGAGACTAGTAAACTTTGGACTGACCCCAAAAACTTCAATTTCTACCAACTCAAAAAAATCTCATGATACTTTTGTGGTCTTCAAAAACTTCTTGCCTCATCACCTTTTTGGAATGAGTTTAGGACGCAACTTCCAACACTTGTTTCTAAATATCCATGTTTATGGGAATAGCTACACTCTTAGACTTATCAATATTATTTTGGGCAACATTAGCTTCTTTCCTCTTGAAATTTTCTTGTAAGAGCTGATTCATGGACTTGTCAATTTAGTGTTCTTTAAACTCTCATTAAAACTAAACTTCTTATTAGATCTCCTTGTCTCTAGGTACAAGACTTTCACAACAACTTCACCAATCGAGCTCACTTCATATAATGCCAACTCGAACTGTAAATAATGATCTCATCTTGCAATGTGTTTTTCTAACAAACAAGGTGAATTTTTTGCAATGCCCAAATGATTGGTCTCGTTGCTCGTTACCCCTCATTTTGCATAAGGCCTACACTAAAGAATTTTTTCACTACTCTTGTGATTTTTATCACAAAGGAAAAAGTACATATTGATCTTTGGATGGCCTTGTTACCCTTCACTTTGATAGGAGTACCCATAGTTAATTTCTTCACTAGCCCTTATATTTTGATGGCTAAGGTATTTGCTTGTATTCATAGATACTGATGAGTAGAAGTTTTAATGATATGGAACACATCTCTTAGGCAAGTGGCTTCATTCTAATTTTTGTGCATTTTCACATTTTTCAAGGCAGCTCACACTTATCGAGGTAGCTCACATACCCCAAAGGCACAAGTCACAACCTGTGAGGAATTTTTGGGCTATTTGTGCACACATGGACCTTATCTATACAAGCCACGTGGAAGAATGAAGAGCACTCTCCTAAAATTACAGTTTTTGATCCTATTTTCACCATTTATGAGCATCGACCTATCTCTTTAGAGACTGTAATAGCCATGGGGGTATTTTGATGATGTGGATGAGGCATATTACCCACCAGTTGGTGGGTTGGTGGGTAATATCCATAGGAGAAATTGTTTCTCCATGAGGGTCCTTAGCAGGCAGCCAACAACCCCTTGCAGCCCTCAACTAGCTCGTTGTGCCATTTCTCCACCACCTGAGCCATCCATGTGGTCCCTCCCCCATATGTATTGATCATAGGTTTGAAGATGGGCCTCCCGAACCTAAAGGTATGTCTTATCATTTGGTAATTGAGCATTGGGTTTACTTATCATGGACACTTTTGGGCATGGATTGATGGGGGGATTCGGCGGAAAGAGTGGGCCTAGTTTGTGCTTTTGTCCTCTTGACCTCCTTTTGATGTTACCCTTGGATTTTAGTCTCCTAGGATCTCCTTTACTGAACATTTGGTTTTAGGGTGGTACTACTTGGAAAAACCAGACTTTGGTTGCGTGGTCTCGCTCCCTTATCCACATATATCACTCCCCTTCCACTCACTCTAGCCCCATTCATCATATCTCGCACCTAGGTCCACATTTCAACACTGGGTCCACATGGAGCTAGCCTCCCTATTCCCTTGCCCCCACCTTGGGTCAGGCTTGGAACGATACCCCGGAGGTTGAAGCAACTGAAAAGAAAAGTAAAAGCATAAATGGCCACATTCAACAGGAAACTGTACGGTGTACCACAAGATGCAAAATATGGTCGAGACAAATACATTTAGCACGTGAGAAAAAGCCAATGCATGAGCTCTACCCCATACCCATGGTCATCATCCTGGTTCCATAGGCCCTAGATGAGCCTCCTTTATCATTCAGGAACCCATGATTGTCCCAACCCTTGGAGGTAAATGAACCGCCATACCAAAAAGGGGGTATCCATTATTATATCGTACACATCATGCTCTTATCCTTTGAGCCCTGAGCAATTAATCAAAGAAAAAATCCTAAAAGGCAAAAGGCATATAAAGAAGGGTGGAAAAATCAAGGTCGAGGCACCTCATGCACCACGATCACTCCCTGTTATACATTATATACCCAGGTGTGGGCTTCTCTTTCTTTCACTACCCTTCTGCCCCGATATGTAGCCCAGGACTGTCCCTCTCATTCCCTATTCCATTCACCTCTTTATGACATGCCACCACCATTTGAGGGATGTACCTTGGACATACTATCCCCACTAAAGGTAGAAACCACATAATAAGGTGCTTGGCTAACCCCTTTGGGAGTTTGGAGACATTAGCATGTGCCAAAGCCCACTATGGAAGGGCATGCCACTATGAAGTGTCTACTTGTTGTCCATGGTTTGTAAGCTCTTTTACCCGATTACTTTAATGACTTGTTGTGCTAGAAGGGTAAGGGATGCATTGGATCTTGTGCGGGATTGCAGATGGTGTGCATTCTGCTTTTGGTCTCCCTATACAGGGTCTTTAACCCTTCAGAGGGCTACATTGGCACATATAGGGTGTGTGTATAGAGCCATGGCCCTCCACAGCAATAGACAGCACTCCATGGATCCCCAAAGATGCACATAGATTGCTCGGGATCCACCTTTTGGACGAGGAAGATGTATATGGTACAATGTGCCCAGTTGGCCCCACAGGTGCACCACAAACTTGCCAGGTGTCCCAGGACTTGTATGTTGAAAGGGCATCATTCATTCCATCATCTGAGCCCTTACAGATGGTCTGCAGGCATCTTCGACTCATTTGGAGACCCATGAGGTCATTGGTGTGCCCCCACACCCACTGGGAGCACCATAGGTTTATTGTTTGGAGAACAAGGGGCCACCCCCTTGTCCATCACTTTTGAGGATTTTATTCATCATTATGGCACTTATGGACCTCATCAGGCCTCTTGGAGGGCCCTACGACATGCATAGATTATTATTAAACCTTTGAGAGGATTATTATTCTATTTGTGAGCTAGTTTGGTGGGCTTGTCACCAAAAGTCAGTTTATTTGCACATTATTTTATTTTAAGGGCTAATGTAGGCCCATTAAGTAATTCTAACTCCTAATGAGTGTATAAATAGGAGTTAGATGAATTTATTTTGTATCATCACTTGACTTGGATCATTCTCTCTTTAGAGAACTTCGCACTTTTTCCTTGGAGGATTTTCTTGGATCGTGGATGAATTTTGAAGTATGGATTGGGTTCTTCTTATCTTGGAGCTTCTTATATTGCAAATGTGTTGATGGTTGGATATTTTCTCTTACATGTAAGTGCAATTTTAATGCTACTTTCTTTCATTTTTCTGCGTACATTGGTTATGAGATTTTCGTTATTTTAGGGCTAATTGTTTCATGCATTTATGGCATCAATGTGGAATTATGTTTCTATTTAGCTTATCTCCGTGTATGGGCCATGTTTGATGAATGAATTGTCCTAGAGATCGAGCTATCTCAAATTTCAATACGCCTCTTCCGTTTGCAACGAAGTATAAAAGCTTTTAAGGTCACCTTTCTTCTCTGGCCCTTAACATTGGATGAAGTCGATTTTGAGAGCCTCCTTGAACAAGAAATGAAGTTCATCTTCATAGTTCTTCTTGACTCCATATCCCCAAGAGAACTTCGACACTGATCCATCAAAAGGTGGTCATTTTAAACCATATTCTTTTACCTTTTCCTCTCCCCTCTAGGTCTAGCCACACTGGGCCACTTGGGGCATCAATTTCCTGACATACTAGCCCTAGAAAAAGTTCGATATCCTAGGTCCTACTGCGTTTTTGTGTCCTCAAGGTCTCCTCCAAATTTGAAGACATTCCGACAGTGGGATTACAAGATATCCCAAGCCCTAGGTCTAAGATCAAACTTTCCCCTTACGTTCCCAAGGCTAGTACCTCATAAGATCAATTTGACATCTTTAGGTGAAAATTCTTGTTTGATCCTTTCCCCTTGCCTTGGTCAAGTTAAGAATAGCATCGGTTGCTAAACTCCATCCCCTTAACCTAGGTTGGGTTCACTTGGCCCCATGTGTTCCCATTTCTTATCAAAGAGAATTCATCAAGGGAACCTCGGGAATCCAAATTCTATAAGGATTCTAGGGATTGGGAAAGTCCTTTTCAAGTCATATTCCTTTAACCTAACCCTCAAATCCTCACCACTTTTTCCTAGAAAATTTTGTACCTTGCTTAAATAGCAAGCAAGCTCCATTCGTAATCCTATTCTAGGGAAAGGGTCCTTTAGGTCACTTCACATCTCTTTGTTGATCCATCTTTTATAAGTGACTTCCTAAATACTGTTGATTTGGGGTAGCATCGGATGTGCTATAAGTCTCAAATTTTGTGGAGAGGCTTAGACACATGTATTCTAAATAACTCAGAAAGCGCTTGGTGAAATTCCCTTCGGATTGTATTCTATAGAGATAATTAATTATTTTTAAAGGGACCCTAAGTCAAAGCTTAGGAAAATAAAATAATTAAAGTGTATTAATAGAATATGAGTGAGAATGATCTAGAATAAACGAATCAAGTCAAAATTTAATCTTAGTCATTGATTAGAGATCTAATCTGGGTCATTGAATCCTCAACAAGAAAATTATAAGAAGGACTTGAAGGGTCATTTGGAAATCACATTCGTGGAGACACAGAGGATCTAAAGATCAAATTTTTCTGACGGAGCAAGTGCTCGAACAAAAATCAGATCTGAGTCATCCTTGATTGCAATGACGCACAGCATTTCCGGTTGGAAGGTTTCTTGAGCCGAAGAGCACATAGCAGCAGAGACAGAGAGACCCACAGCTTCAGCGCAGAGCCAATGACGCAGTGCCTATGCACTCACTGCGTAGAGCAAGAGGGAAAGACGTTTTCCTGTTGAGGAGACAACGCAGAACAAGTGTCAAACCCCGAAGAGATTTTCCAGGGGCTCAATTTCCAGCCAGCAGTGAGACCAGCGCAAAGGCAAAAGGGAAGCCGAGTTGTGATGCAGTCACTGCTTAGAGTGATACAGTCACAGCGCAGGGCAGTCCAGCCTTGGTGCAGATCAGTACCAGTTTCCCGTGGAGGAGTGAGGTTAGTCTCACGAGATCTCTTCTGTCAGTTTTGTTGTATGATTTGACAGTCTCGTCAATCATAGATTTGTACTCAGAATTTACTACATAATAACATAAACCCTCAAATATGTTGCACAGGTTTTCCCACACTAGGTTTTTTCAAGGACATTATTCCAAAAACAATTGTATCGGATGGTTGTGTGATTGTTAATTTTGGGAAACTAGGTCCAAAGTCCATGTTGTGATGCTTAGATGACGATGCCAATATTTTTATTGGATTCCTCTTTCGAAGAGGTGCAAGATCGATCTAAAGATCATCTTGATCCGATTAGCAGAACATTTATTTTGAATTAATTCCACTTATGTGCAGGGTCGGACAGAATTGTAATGTAGGCTTGGAGCCCCAACATATGTGTTACACACCCTCACTAATGGATATATATAGGTCAACGTTGGAGGTCATTTTCATCCATCACTCATCACACATTCTCTCTCTGCATCTGAATGGTTTGATCATCATCTTGGAGGCTTCTCTTCACTCACACGTGGGAAAAACAACAGCTAGGGTTTCACACTGTTCTAGGCTTTCTGGCGCAGAATTGACAAGCGTTGACTTTAGTCAACGCTTGGTCAAATTGACCCGAAACTCTCCCAAAACTTCGATCTCCTCAATCCGCATTTTTTGGCACAAAAACCGAGGTTGGACCTTGACTTTGACTTGGATACGTTGACTTTTTGTTGTTGTTGTTTTGCATTGACTGTTGACTGGACAACGTTGACTTTTGTTGACTTTGGGTTGACTATTGTAGAAGCTGTCCAAGAGGGTTGTGTGACACATTCTAGTTGGAAGACCATGAGGAGACTTTGCTGGTTGAAGCATCCTATTGACCGCCGTAACGCACCACAACACATATATTTTGTTGTTCAAGTTAAGTGTATTTTTGGCTTGTCTTCCGTTGATCTATTGGTATGTTCTTTCAGCATTTTACTTTCATGTTTATGTGATTGCTATTTGATATCGGATATAAAGTAAAAGTTGCATCAAGCATAGAACATCTATGAAAATTTATCATGGTATCAAAGCTAAGGTGAAGACAAAGCCCAAGTTTGTATTGAGAGCAATCATCGAAGTAGTATTTGTCAAGGACCCATGGGTACCTCAAATTATAATGGCTTCAAAGCTAATGACAAATTGACTGGCAAGGCTGACTTTCATGCTTGGAAGATGTCTTTGGATTTGATGTTGGAAGACCAAAATGTCATGGACTATGTGCAGGGTAAAATCCAAGAGCCTCCATCATCTGCACCTGCTGCCACCAAGTCGAAGTATAAGAAAGGGGAAATCAAAGCAAAGTTGATCATCCAGGATTCCATTCATAAGAGTCTGGTTGCCTACATCTCCGAGTTGTGCACATCTAAGGAGATGCATGATAAGTTGGTCAATATGATCAGGGCCGACAATGCAAATCAAGTTATTTTCTTTAAGAACCAATTGAAGAATCTCAAGAAAGGCAGGGATGAATACGTTCAATCTTATTTTCTGAAGTTGACTGAAATCAGGAATAATCTTCTTGCCATTGGGGAGACAATAGTTGACCAAGAAATGGTTCTCACCACACTTGGAGGTCTCTCCTCCGAATGGTATGTGTTCATCACTACCATTCTCAATAACAATGTGATTCCTGATTTTGACGAAGTGTTGTCGAGATGCACTCAAGAGGAAACAAGAATGATGGAATATGAAAATGAAGGTAATGTTGCCTTCACCGCTCGTGCTAAGAAGAAGAACAATGGTGGTCTGAGGAACTATGGAAGAGCAGGGGCCTGAGAAAAGAAAGGAAGATGTTACACATGTAACAAGACCGACCATTATGCTAGAGAATGCCCTAGTAGAAGGGATTCTCCCAGGGATGATGATAGCAACAACAACAAGAATGGAAATCAAACGAACAACAGGTTCAAAGGAAAGAGGAAGGCTCCCTCTGGTCGCAATGGAAATAGGCAACCTTTCAAAAGGTCAAGAAATTCCAGGTATGAGGAATCTAATGTTGTTGATGATAAGAAAAATAAATTCATTCTTGTATCTGCCCTCTGTTGCATCTCCACCTGACAGTATGGATGTCTGGCTGATTGATAGTGGTGCTTCAAGGCACCTCACTGGGTTTAAGAAAGCACTTTCTGATTTGGTTGAGAATGATACTAATCTGAAAATTATCCTTGGAGATAATGCCACCTATCCCGTGAAAGGGACTCGGAATGTGACCCTGCACTTATCTCAAGGTCAAGTCCTCCGCTTGCAAGATGTATTATATGTACCCGATTTGAAGAAGAACCTTGTGTCTATTTCGGCCATGGAAGACAAAGATTTCAAGGTGGCATTTGTCGATGGGAAGGTACGTATCTGGAAAAAGAGTTTCAAGCAAGCTCTCACGATTGGGTTTAGAGTTGATACACTCTACCAGGTTGGAGGAAGTCCACTAGGAGCTATGACATGTGATACTATTCGTCAAACCGAACTATGGCACCGGAGGTTTGGACACCTTCATTATAAAGCCCTTCCCAAAGCAAGGAAGGTGGTGACATGGATGCCCCAATTCAAAAATGATCATGAAGGTGTATGTCAGGGTTGTGCCGAAGGCAAGCATACAAAGGGACCTTTCCCCTCAAGTGTCACAAAGACATATGATGTCTTGCAATCGATACATTCTAATTTTTCTAGTATGCTGCCTGTGACATCCTTGGGAGGATGTTCTTATTATATGACATTTATAGATGATTTCTCTCGCAAGACCTGGATATACTTCTTGAAGAAGAAGGATGAGGCTTTCATGTAGTTTTGTAATTTCAAAGCCTTGGTGGAAAATCAAACAGGGAAGAAGATCAAGATTTTGAGGACCGATAATGGCACTGATATGAGACGAACAAGTTGAATAACTTTTGCAGAGAAGCTGGCATCAAGAGGGAAACCACAACCGTATATACTCCTGAGCAAAATGGCGTTGTCGAAAGAAAGAACAGGACCATTGTGGAAGCTGCCTGTGCCATGCTATGTGACCAAGGTCTTCCGAAGTTTCTATGGGGAGAAGCTGCGAACACTGCTATGTACATACAAAATCGATGCCCGCATTCCGCTTTGGACTCGAAAACTCCCGAAGAGGTTTTCTCTGGTAAGAAACCTGACGTCTCTCATTTTAGAGTTTTTGGTTGTCCTATTTATTTTCATGTGCCGAAAGAGAAGAGGAGCAAGCTAGATGGTTCTGGGAAAAAGGGAATGTTTGTGGGCTACAGTGAAACTTCGAAGTTTTATAGAGTCTATGTGCCTGGTCAAAGAGAAGTGGAGATTTTCCATGATGTTACCTTTGATGAATATACTTCCCTCAGGAAAGTGATAAACCTTCCGAGCTCTGAGGAAGATCATGAAGTAAGGTCTGGGAATCAGGAAGAACCGAAGGATGAGATGATGCCCGATGTTGAAGGACCGATGGACCCCATTGATCCACCTCCTTCAATGAAGAGAAGACCCTCATGGCTCCAGGATACTCTCGAAGATGCCGAGAGACATATGGCCCCAAGGGGGACATTCCGTGAAAGCAAGAAGTTGAATAGATACCAAGGGTATCTAGCAGCCATGAGTACAATCGTACAATCTGAGCCTGGATCTTTTGAAGAAGTCGTAAAGCATCAAGTTTGGAAGGATGCTATGCACGAAGAGTACGCATCCATTATGAAGAATGATGTCTAGGATGTGGTTCCGAGATCGGAGGACAAAGTTGTTGTCACCTCGAAATGGCTCTATAAGATCAAGCATGGATCTGATGGTAGTGCTGAAAAGTTCAAGGCAAGATTCGTTGCCCGAGGCTTCTCTCAAAAGGAAGAAGTAGACTATGATGATATATTTGAATTCAGCCCGATATACCACCATCCGATCTATTATAGCCCCTGCTGCCACGTATGATTTTCAACAAATGGATGGAAGACCGCCTTTCTACATGCGGTTCACAAAGGAAGAGGTGTAAGGAGCAACTCGGGGTTCAAGTCCAGGATAGAGACACACATGTATGCGGGTTGAAGAAAGCCCTCTATGGGTTGAAGCAAGCCCCCACGGCTTGGTATGAAAGGATAGATAGCTACTTGATGAATCTGGGCTTCACTCGTAGTAATGTTGGTCCAAACCTTTACTTCAAGGTTGATAGAGAAAAGCCTCTCATTCTGGTTCTCTATGTGGACGATCTCTTCCGTACAGGTGTTGACCCTCATTCATCAGTGTAAGAGGGAGCTCACTTCTGAGTTCGAGATGAAGGACCTAGAACTATTGCATTACTTCCTAGGCCTGGAGGTCTGGCAGAGACCTAGCGAAATTTTCCTCTCTCAAGGAAAATACATTGTGAAGCTACTGGAAAGATTTGGAATGGTGGTCTGTAAGTCCGTGTCAACACCGATGGAGCTCAACTTTAAGAAGTTGAGTGGAAGCGTTGTTGGGCCCGTGCTAGCAAATCCTACCGAGTATCGTCAACTCGTAGGGGCCCTGATGTTCTTAGTGAACACCTGTCCGAACGTACGTTTTGCAATGAACACTTTGAGTCAACACATGGTTGATCCTCATCACATTCACTAGGTTGGTGCCAAGAATCTGTTGAGATATCTTCGAGGCAAGATAAACCATGGGCTGAGATACACTGCCGGGAGTTTGAGACTCCATGGATATACTGATGCCGATTGGGCTGGCAATGTGGTGGATCGCAAGAGCACATCTGGATGCTGCTTCACACTTGGGTCTGCTTCGATATCTTGGATGAGCAGGACGCAGAAGTCGGTAGCTTTTAGCACTGCTGAGGCCGAATACATTGCAGCGAGTATGGCCTGTTGTGAAGCAGTTTGGTTGCGAAAGCTCTTTAGTGATTTGTTCGGGCATGTGCTAGATACCACCATTATCCTTTGTGATAACTAGAGTGGGATTCGTTTGTCAGAGAATCCTATGTTCCACGATCGATCCAAGCATATTGATATCAGGTACCACTTTATCCCAGATATGGTACAACGAGGCACCGTAAGGTTCAATCATATAGGAACTAATTAGCAGGTCACGGATATTCTCACAAAGCCCTTGGGGAAGGTCAAGTTCCTAACCTTCCGTGAGAATATTGGAATCGTGGAACGACCCTATTCTGAGGGTCCTAATGGACGATGAGCTCTGGGAGCTCCAGGGGGCTTTAGGGATAGCTTCTTGGAGCTATAAGAAACCACAGGGCTAGGCTTGCCGAACCTTGTTGGTGTGCTTATGCCCCACCATTATGATATTGTGCTGGTTCACCTCTCTTTGATCTATGCCCCGTATGCATCCCACCCATGGAGTCTCAGAATCATGGGAAGTACCTCTCATCTTGGCCAATGAGGTGGGAAAAGCTAGAGACTAGTAGCAAGACCGATGGACGCATCGGAGATTGTCGTACTCTCTATGTCTAGGATGGCACGTGTCCAACCATTTGATCTGGGATCAAGTCTAGTGAGGTTTCGGACCTCCAACTGACTTCGGGTCAGTTAAACCAACTTCGGGTTGGTATGTGAATCCTTCGAGTCCTATAGCAGTTTCAGACCTCTAAGCTGATTTTGTCAGCCGAGAGTGATGTCTTTGTGACTCACCTTTTTGTTCTGAAATAAAGAAGCTCGCAAAGCAAGTTACGACGGGATGACGCACGATGTTTGGATGGCACAGGTGGATGGAGTTCTCCCTAGTTAAGAGGGAGTGTTAATTTTGGGCAACTAGGTACAAACTCCATGTTGTGATGCTCAGATGACAACGCCAATATTTTTATTGGATTCCTCTTTCGGAGAGGTGCAAGATCGATCTAAAGATCATCTTGATCCGATGAGCTGAACATTTATTTTGAATTAATTCCACTTATGTGCAAGGCCGGCCAGAATTGTAACGTAGGCTTGGAGCCCCAACAGATGTGTCACACATCCTCACAGATGGATATATATAGGTCAATGTTGGAGGTCATTTTCATCCGTCACTCATCCCACATTCTCTCTCTGCATCTGATTGGTTCGATCATCATCTTGGAGGCTTCTCTTCACTCACACGTGGGAAAAACAGCAGCTACGGTTTCGGACTGTTCTAGGGTTTCCAGCGCGGAATTCACCAGCGTTGTACGCTTGGTCAAATTGACCCGAAACTCTCCCAAAAGTTCGATCTCCTCAATCCGCATTTTTTGGCACAAAAACCAAGGTTGGACCTTGACTTTGACTTGGCTGCATTGACTTTCTGCTATTGTTATTTTGCATTGACCATTGACTGGACAATGTTGACTTTTGTTGACTTTGGGTTGACTGTTGTAGAAGTTGTCTGAGAGGGTTGTGTGACACAGTCTAGTTGGCTGATCATGAGGAGATTTTGTTGTTTGAAGCATACTGTTGGGCGTCGTAACGCATCACAACACATATATTTCCCTGATCAAGTTAAGTGTATTTTTGGCTTGTCTTTCGTTGATCTATTGGTATGTTCTATCAGCATTTTCCTTTCATGTTTATGTGATTGCTATTTGATATCTGGTATAAAGTAAAAGTTGCATCAAGCATAGAACATCTACAAAAATTTATCAGTGATCTATGTGTGTTCAGATTTGTTTCCGCACTTGCATTTCTTCCGCATTTTGATTGTGTAAGTTGTAGTGAATGGATTTCGATATTTGCTTGTAGAACACAATAAATATGTAATATTCATTTTTTTGGTGTCACCTATGACAGGGTTAGGATGGACTTCCAGAATTAGGAGCAAACAGGTCACAGGTACAGGTTGGTGTCATCAGTGGGCCCAGGGGCTTTTTGGAGGAGTTTTGAGGAGTTTCTATGAGATCGGTTGGCATTCGCTTGATATATTCCATCATCCGAGCAGTTTTCCTTTCGTTCCAGTGCATTCCGACCACTTTCGTAAAACTGAGTTATTTTTGGGCTTAACTCAATTAATTATGCTCAAGGTGGCATTCCGAGAGAAATACATGAGAGAACACCTTAGTGTAATAGCTTGATGGAACCGGAATGAGGATAACTACATGATGACAGTTGGACATGAGTTTCAGTAACCTAAGGAGACATAGTAGCCGATTTACTCTTTCCTGCATTAAAAGGGAATATTTTAATAGGAGGGAAAAGTGCTCCATGAATAAAATAATGCTCTAAGAGGATCTAGGAGATTTATAAAAGAAAAGGATGAGGCCAATGAGGGATATCTCGGATTAGACCATTTTCTTGTGTGAGAGGTTTGAGAACGTGGTTCTCTACTCCATTGGTAGCCCCAGGACGGAAACCCTCGAGTGATTTGTCAGCGTTGGATGAAAACCCAACTCTCTGGAGGAGACTTCATTCAGAAGTTTCGCAGAGCTTCAGGGATTGGTGTGAGGATCATTCAGATCTTCAACTTGTATTTCATTATCTTTCAGTGGGTTCAATGACAGCTATTGCCGGAGCGAGAGTACAGCAATTCAGTTTTGGAGGCCAGCACAGTGCAACAGCTCATCTTGGTGGCCAATTTTCCATCTCAGCTATTTTGGGTCAGATATGCATGTAACCCCAGTTTACCATTTATAATAAAATGTTGAGATTCTTCCTATGCAATGTGTAATGGATTGCAGTGCTTTATATGTTTTTATTTTTACATGGTAATCTTTTGTTAAGTAAATGTTGATTTTACGGCATAATGTGGAGTTAAGTTATTTTCTGCAATTTTAGTTAAAATATCCCATTTGGGGACATTACAAAATAATTTTTTAATTAAAATAACAAATAGAAGATTTTCCATCAGTTGCTGCAGTAGGACTCCCTATAACACAAATTTTCACAAATATCGGGTCTCCTCCCATCAGTGAAAGTTCGTAAAGAGCAGGGAGTCTTAGTTGGGGTGGTTAATGGCTAAATTCCATCATGCCCTCGACTCTGTAGTTTCTCTTAGGACAACCATTTTAGGTCCCCGTTGGTTTGAGTGGTAACAAGGAGCACTTTGGTGACACTTTGAGGCCAAAATACGTAATGCAAACAGGGCCCATCTTGGTGGCCAATTTTCCATCTCAGCTATTTTGGGTCAGATATGCATGTAACCCCAGTTTACCATTTATAATAAAATGTTGAGATTCTTCCTATGCAATGTGTAATGGATTGCAGTGCTTTATATGTTTTTATTTTTACATGGTAATCTTTTGTTAAGTAAATGTTGATTTTACGGCATAATGTGGAGTTAAGTTATTTTCTGCAATTTTAGTTAAAATATCCCATTTGGGGACATTACAAAATAATTTTTTAATTAAAATAACAAATAGAAGATTTTCCATCAGTTGCTGCAGTAGGACTCCCTATAACACAAATTTTCACAAATATCGGGTCTCCTCCCATCAGTGAAAGTTCGTAAAGAGCAGGGAGTCTTAGTTGTGATGACAGTGGGCTAAGTCTCCATCGTTGCCCTTGACCTAGAAGTTGCCCTCTTAGGACAACCGTTTTAGGTCCCCTGTTGGTTTGAGTGGTAACAAGGCACTTTGGTGACATTTTTAAGTGTTAATGCTTGAAGGGATGATGTGGAAATCCCTTATAATGATGTTGTGGGTATAACTTAAGGAGACAACTTGAAGACTAATGAGCTGACCTTCAGGGCCAATCCCATGCATTTGGATGTCAATATGGTTGTTTGGGGATTACATGTCTAATCTTTAACTTGGAAAGTCATTCCCATGCTTCAGGGAAGTCCCTTGACCTAAGGTATGGCTATGGGATTTCGATTGAAACATTATTTTGGAGGTTATGAAGCTTTATACCACACTTTTATAGAATTGTTTTAGAGGAAACACCCCATTCAAGCATATTATGTCATCACTTCGAGGAGGTTTTTGACCATTAGAGGCCCATTCAACCACCTTAGAGGATTTCTCGAAGGGAAGACTTACATTTTGAAGAGGACATTGGGCATCTATAAGTTTCTTGGAGCCTTTAGAGGCTAGATGTGGCATTTGGGACATCATTCACCCTTCACTGGAAGAGGCAACCTCATTTGGGGGTTTACTTCATCTTGTTACATGTGGCTTGACCACTTTTATTTTATTGTTGTATTAGATTGTTTAGATGTAAATTTGATTTTCTTGGGCATATCTAAGGAAGCAAATGAGATAATGTTATTTTATTGTAAAGGAAATTTAGCATCACATATATAAAGAGATGCATTTCTTCATTTATACTCACAGTTGGATTTTTGGGAGCTCTCTCTCATTGGAGCTTATTTGACAAATATTTCTTTGAGAATTTATGGTATAAAGGTTTCTTTCTTTATGGGTGAATTTTTCAAATCTTGAAGCTTCTTTCACTTGGTTTTCGTTAGTGCGTAAAGATTAATGGTTGAATGTTCAAGTCTTCTACAAGTATTTAAAATTCAAGGTAAATCCATTGAAGGATAACTTTGTCACATGGAAGGAAGAAGTTTGGGGTTTTCCTGATTCTTCCTTTGTTGATTTCGTGATTATTTGATACCATGCTTTGATTTTTCGTACGGTTCTATGGTTGAAGTATTAAGTGATTTCATCATGTTATATTTGATTTTGGATGGTGAAATTTTTTCCACTGAACGCTCCCTTCTTGTAGACCTTGAATTCATTGTTGATTTTAATTGGATGAGGGATTATTTTGCCTTTTGGTTCTAGTCTAAAAACCCTAATCCTTGAAGGAAATAAGGAAAATTCTTGGAGGGTTTTTTATATACCTCATTCCCTTTTGACTCACCTTCTCCATTTCCCTAGTTGTATTTGGCACCAATCTCTAAGTCCTTCCATCACTAATTCTAAAAAACCCTAAAAAATCTTAGCCCTTATTTTTCTAAGGCTACTCTCAACGTCACCTTGTGCTTCATTGCTTGGTATCAATAAACCTAGCAAGGAGAGCCCCTTGAGTCAAAAGAGAGTCAACCTAAAGTGCAGAGAATAAATTGTTGAGGTGATAGTGGTGACTCTCCTAGATGTTTCCCTCATATTGTACCATTGCCTCAAAATCTAGTAGGTCTCGTGAGGGTAGCTCACAAGACAAGAACTAGACCAAGGGCTAACAATATGAGGTGTGGCCCACTGTCACCATAGCCATTACCTTCTACTCTTTAGTGGAATTTCACCACAAGGGAGGCTTCCCGGTAGAAAATCCACGATTTTGCAACTGTTATATAAACAATCTAAAACTAATTTCTTTTCATATAGACACAAAATTTCTCTACTTATTTTGTAGCGAAATAGGAACATAAATAAATACAAAATCACACAATTTAACAACACAAATTTTCTAGGGAACCCGACTGGGAAAACCCTTTGCTTGATTGAGAATTTTATTGATAGAAGAATGATCAATAGATCTCTTACAAAAACAATCTTGTTTCAATAGAAACCAATCTGGTTTTCTCTACTTGTACTAAGTTGAAACACCTGCAAGACTCTGATCCTTGCTTCCCTATTTCCTTATGCAAATCCCAAGGAAATTCTTCTATAAATCTACGCACAAGCCTCTCTTGGTACGTTGATCTTTTCAGAAGCTCACACACACAAACACAAATTTGTGTTCTCTATTGCCTTATCTCACCAACTCATGCTCACAAGACGATGAATAATTTTGTGCGTTTGTCCTTATATGCTTTTCGAATAGGCTAAATATGCCAAGTTCTAGTTTTTGGAACTCAAAGTAGTGATTGATGAGTTAACTAACTATGCAACTCATCCTACCTCAATTTAGAACTTGAGGCTCACTCGTATGTCTTTTCCCAAAAATAGCTCGCACTAGAAGACAACAAACTCAGCTTTCCACTATTGCATATCAGTCAAACTACTTCATGAATTGTCCTAACCTATAGGAATTCACCATGATTTTTAGGAATTCATCCTAAATTTTAGGAAGCCATCCTAACTTTTAGGAACTCGTACATGCTAAGGAAAACTCCTTCTTGGTCTCTTTAACAAAGGCACAAGTCAAAAAAGGACCTTTCTCGCTACTATTTTCAACATTCCCTATATTAGATCACCTAAACGATATGTCTAGTCCAAGGGGAAAAGGTGACAAGATAGGCTAAGAAAGGATGCCCTACTTAGGAACAAGCTTTAGCTAGCACAATTATAGCATGTAATATCCCCAAAGGGGAAATAACCAGTAATACACAGAAATATGCCAGACAGATATAGAAAATACAATACTGAACCAGATCATGGAACAAATACACATGGAGTGCCAGAAAACTGAGCCATTTTATTAATCTGAAAGTCCATAGAGAGGAGTACAAGAAAAATCAGAATGAATGCACCTATCCTTGCTCTAGGCAAGTGGAGGCCCTCTCAGACAAATAATGGCTACAACAATGACAACGTCCTAGCTGGCTGAAGACTGCTCTGAAGACTGAAGCTCCTGGATGCTGGAAAACGCTGTCAAGCCCTTCTAACACAAGCCTGCTCCTCAGATCAGCGTCCTACTTGATGGATCTGCCTCCTGTATGCTTAGATCTACTGGATCTGAAGCCTCCAAAACCAGATCTGCGTCCTATCCCTCCTGATATGCGTCCTCCTAGATCAGATCTGCTACCAACCCTTCAGATCTATGCTGGATCTGACTATATCTCTTCAGATCTACAACCTGCAAGGCTGGATCTGATGTTATCTCTTCAGATCTAGGTTAGATCTGCCAATATCTCCTCAGATCTACAATCTCCCAAGCTGGATCTAGTGCTATACCTTCAGATCTGCACCATACAGAACCAGATCTGCAAATATCTGCTCAGATCTATAATCTCCAAGGCTGGATCTATCAATGTGCCTTCAGATCTGCATCCTCCTCTTCCTGGAACAGCTGCTTTCTCGCTTCTTGCATTCGGATCGTTGGCCCCTCTCGAACATCGTCCTCACTCTCCAAGGCTGATCAGCGTCCTCTCTTCTCCTGGAACAGCGTCCCTCCTCCTCAGAACTGCGCAGCCACAAGAGGGCTTCTTCCTCTCCAAATCTGCACCAGAAACTGCTGCTACTTGCTACTGAAACTGAAAGGTGTACTCAGAACATAACCTTACTAGGGCGGGCACTCGAAGTCCCCCGAAGCTAAGGGTGAAACCAGAAATAACCTTACCAGGGCAGGCACTCGAAGTTCCCCGAGGCTAAGGGTGAGATCTCCGACCGGAGACACTCGGTTGCACTAAACAGTGCTGCAGACCGACTAAACAACCGGCGTGCTGAAGCAGACAGAAGTCTAGCTCTCAATAATAATATCAAATCATGAATGATCAAATGAGGTGAGAACCCCTCCTTTTATAATGCCAACTCCCTCCAAAACTTAACTGCGTCCTTACTCTCCTTTGACCTGCGCAGTTAACCTTGGGTCAGCCTGATGCCTCCCCATCATACTCATGTGGACCCCCAAGGCCCCCTCTCTAAGTTATAACGTCAATCAACTAGGAAAATAACACTTTATTTATAAAGTGAGGTGACTAAAGTGAGGTGACCCCTCTTATTTCTCACTTTATTTATTACTTCTAGCTAAAGCGGCAAAATAAAACAAAAATGAAATATTCCAATTAGCAAAGCTAATTGGGAATATTTACTAGCAAGGAATTAGGGCAATGTGTATCCTCCAAAAGGCCTAGTTAAGGCACGTGACCTAGGTTTAGTGAATAAGTAAGGTTAACAGGCTTAACTATGATCACAAGGCCAAGAAAAGGCAAACAATAGATGTATACTTTCAATTTATGGCATAAGAAGCCTTCAATAAGCCTCAAGTAGAATCCTAGGGACAACTAATGCTTTTCTAGGGCACAATTAACCTAGAGAAAAGGACATGAACCCTAAAATCGAGAAATTAGCCACAAGAAAAGGTTGATTTTGAGGCAAGTTCCTCAGAACCAAGTGTTGAATCCCTCCACGAGGCAACATGATTAGCCCTAGTTGAAATGAATGCCCTAACCCTAGCTAGTGGCTTTCCTTAGGAGGCTGAAATCTATGTTAGGGGAAGAAAAGTGAAATTCAACGTGAGCTTTCAAGGTGATGAACAATGTGACCAAGGTTAGTGCCTTGACCTTGGGTGATGGAGTCTATGGGATTTCTAACTTCGGAGAAAACAACTAAAACCTCGCAAGGAGTACGGGAAACATGAAACCCTAGGTTTCAAACCCTAGCTATCATTTTCATTAGGGAGAAAAGTCAATGGGGAGAGCTAGTAAAAAGATTCAACCATGGGATTGTCATTTAAATTCTATAAGTGGGTAATGCATGCAATACAATTACTAAGATTTCATAAAAATAAATTTCAACAATAACTAGCACATAGAAACCCTAGATAATAAACCATTCCATACAATAGCCACAAAATACAAAGATTTATCAAATACAAGGTACACTTACAAGATAGAATTCATGAATCAATCCTTTATTGCTCCAAAATGACACCTCCAATACCAAAGAATAGCTCCATAAGAAAATATCCTCAATAGATCACATTTCCACAAGCTACAAGATACAATTCAGCTAGGCCAAATTCACTAAGAGGGTTGAATTAGATCACAAGTGATGATTAAAAAGAAATGAGGCTAAGCGCTACTTATATGAGGTTTTTCTCTCCTATATTAGTATATTAGCCTAATGAAGTCCTTAAAATCAAGTTTGACCATAAATGACCTTGGGTTACAAGCCAACCCATTAGCTAACAACAAAACAAGCCTAATTAGCCCACACGTATGAGACTTTGCCTCTTAAATTATTGACGTCATGCCCAATTAAGGCTCAAAATGCCATGCCAAAGTGTGCCAAGGTGTCCAAATGTGTGTAGATGCCTAAATGACCCAAAATTTGAGGGATGGCCCTCAAATCCACCTCAATATCTCCTTTGGGGTAACAAGTGCTAGTTGGAGTGCCATCAAGTGGTCTCCATGGGTCTCCAACTATCAAATAAGGCCTCCTTCTCTCCAATGTTAGGACTTCCTCTAGTGCAATAATCCCTACCTAGTCTCTCAATGGGAGACCATCTTAATTTGGGCTTTGAATCAGCTCCTGCCCATCAAGTTGTGTCAAGTCCAGGTTGGGGGCATAGTGGGTCCAATGGTGTCATCATGAAGAATCCTCAAAACTAGGTCAAAGTTAACCAACGTCTTGGGTATTTGAGGTACTCTAGGGCATGTGTCAGGAGGCTCCAATCTCAATACTACACCTGCTTAGGCCATGTACTTCTCTTAAGGTCTAGGTACCTATGGAGTGGGTGCCCAAGGCCTGGGCTGAGGTGACCCATCTAACAAAAACAACATGGATTCTAGTGAAAGCAACCATCCATCAGAGTCTAAGATCAATAATGCATCTAAGTGCACCAAACTTGAATGCAAAGGGCATATTAATACTTCAAACAAAGATCTACTTCCAAAATCAAGACCAAAATCCCGCAAAGGTGTTTTCTCCTTTGTTAGGTGTGGTTAATGGTCAACCCTATTAGGTGCTTCCAAACCCTAAGGGGAAGTAACAATTCCCTGGTCCACCCTTCAATTGATAGGTGTTAGTGTATAATAATATGGTAATGGTGGGGAGCAAACTTCATGGTCAAGTGCCATGGTCAAAAGGACTTGTCGATGTGGGTGTCCACATCATGAGTGTATAGATGTGAAGAGGGAGCATCCGTGGATGCACGAGTTACTAACTTGGCCTAGTTTTTCCACCCCATTTGTGTGTCTTTTACTTCTTGATTATTCCTTTGTATTGCCACTTATAGCGCAAGGATTACAGCTTGCTTTGTATGATGTAGTAATTTTTTTACCCCTTTGAGATGAGTCATTTTATCGTTCATCGAGGTTGGGACATGCAAAGGTTCCTTTTTTATGTAATGGAGCATCATGTGTTTTGGAACCGGATGATGGCCATATGAGGTACGTAGAGCTCATGCTAGGCTTTTTCCCATGTGCTAATCTTTATGTCCCAGCCATCTTTTGCATTTTGATTTTCTCTTGTTTTGTTGTGGCCAAGATAATGCTTTTTCTTTTTCTTTTAACTGCACCAACCTCCCAAGGCCAAAATTCCAGGCTCTACTCAAGGTATGTGAACATATGAGTGCCAAATCCCCAAGAGCCAATGACAAGATGTACCCAAAGAATGGAGGTGGGATATAGGGCTTGTAATGTGGCATGGAAGGTGTTAAGTATGATATATGGAAAATGGAATACGCTATATCAATCATGGCTTTCCAAGTAGTGCCCCTCCTATAACCCAAAGGGCCTTAAGGGATGTCCCACTAGGCTAGGGTCAAAGATTAACCCCCCTAGGGTAAGTAGAAACAAAGCTCACAACAGTATTTGTCAATCTCCTTGATCGCCTCATTATCTATATTAAATGCCCAAAATAAGCAAGTATAAGCAATCGATTAAAAAATTATCAGTTCCTTTTAATATAGGATCCCACCTTCATCTAAGTGTCAATGTTGAACAGAGAGAGTATATGGTTGATGCAAATGGCTAAGGCACACAGCATATCATCATCTTTAATGGTGCACAGTGTGATCATTATTTCCTAGCCTAATCGAATGGCTTTGCAGGAGAAAAATTTCCCTCCTATGGGGTTACCCATTTTGATGTTGACCATCGGAGTGGCAAACTGATGATTATATGAAGACTCCAGCTTCAAGGATGAACCAAAGGACATCAGTAACATCAGGGACATTTATCAAATTAACAGAAGCTTAAACTCATTTCTTCTTCTCATCATTTTCTATCACTCCAGATTCCCACACTGCTGGGAATTAAATAAGTATGCTATGATGGAAGTTTTGAGTCACGTGAATAAAATCTAGGTAGTTTGGGATCTTTTTCCAACAAGTGAGTATTACTCTGGGAGGTTTTTTTCACTTGGTTAATTATCATCTCTCTATCAGGACTTAATAATTAATTGAGTTTTTTCCTCCTAATATACCCCAAAGTCGGAGTACGGCTTGATGGTGAGGCCTTGGGTGAGTCCTAGTGTCTAGGGTGAATGTTTATTACCAAACTAGATCACACAAAAAATTTCATGGAATTTGGTTAGGTCTAGGTAGTCATTTTTCATTCTTTTAGATTTCTCGTAGGGTGGAAATTGTAATGAAAATTGTAATTGTAATGTAATAAGTGATGTCTAAAGAAGTTGTATTGGGTATGAGTAATAAAATATGCACCTCTCACTCTCAACTTTCTACTATGACACAGTTTGACGGGTCAAAAAAGTGTTTACGACCTCTCGAAAACCCATTTTTCCTAAGTTTAGTGGAAAATCTGGCATTAAATTAGGCTACAAATAAATTATTCCGTGTGACAAAATGACATGGAAATGACTTGGAAATTATCCTAAGTCAAAGAGTTGAGTCAAGGGACATGTCGAAGATGACTAGGCACCTTACATCATATATGCACCAATATCTCATGAAAATCGAATTTCCTGAAGTTAATGTAGCAGTTGCTTATGTGGAAAATTGAAATTATTAGAGGAGTTGATGCACTAAATGAATATTCGATGGAATATCTTGATTGAGGATTTCATGGAAGCTTGTCTCACTTTAGCTCCAGTTCTTCTACACTTAGCCACTTCACTTGGGGAAATACAAATTTCTCTTGGAAGGGACCACACAGTTCCTTGGGATCTGCGCTGAGCTTCATAGGGATCATCAATTGAGGTGGCAGCACATAGTTTGAGTTTGGAGTTTGACTGGAGTTATCTCCTTTCTTTGGTTCACACATGTATTTGTTTATTGTGCCACATAGAGAATTCGATTTTCCTTGGGTGCCACATATGGAATTCGATTTGCCTTGTGGTCTCGCTCATCTCTACTTGGAACTAGACTTGCTCTTCCTTGGGATTTGCTCCAATGCCATTTGTCATGTGCATTTTTCCTTGGGATTTGCTCCCAACTCTGTATATAATAGATCTTTTGGCTCTCATATTGTATCAAGAATACAAGCTATTGGGTTTAAGGATACATTGTTGGATTGTACCCTCATTTGCAATATAATACAACAGACTTTGGGGTTACTTCTGAGGTGTTCTTCTCCTTGTGTATGGTAAATTCTTGATGTATTTGTTCTTATATTTCTATTTTCTTCCTCGTGCTATTATTTCCATTATTATTTTCAAGTTATGTTGATATGCAGCTATCTCATATTAGCATAAGAATTGTTTAGTTGCTCTACGTAGAGAAATGTTTTAGTTGATGTCAAGTATATCTCTAGAAATTCTTTCCATTGCATTTGATTAATTCCATGTGGATCTAATTGGTTTTGGTGAAGTTGTGTAGAAAATCATTCGTTGATCAAGATTCAAGCATGAGGGGAAGTTCTCGGAGGAACCAACCCGCTCTTAAAATATTGAAGGAGAACTCGCATGTGTTTAATTTCCAAAGTCTCATCATTCGAATTGTCTTGCAGAGGTTCCTTTGAGGTTTAGGCTCTTATCTCTTGCATTAAATCAAATTCAATATTTATTTTTCAAGTATTATGCTTCATTTATTAATATCTTGCTATTTCAAAGAGCTTAATCATGGCTAGCCAAAGAGGAGAGTTTACTCCTACTCTTTGGCCTAGTCTTTTATAGATTATGTTGAACAATATTTTGTAATTTATTAAGCTAACACTTGGTGTGTTTTGTATCCCATCTCTAACTTGATTTCTTGTAGCAACATGCGAGATTCATCTTCAAAACTATTGACAAGTTGCATGCAGGACCTTGGGGCTTTAATTTCGAGATAATTTCCCTCTCTAGGTTGAGTTCCTCTTGGGCAAGGCCGAGTTCTTCTTGGGCTGCCTTCTCTCTCTCTTGGTCGTGGGCATTGAAAAGGCTTAGCCTCTCTTATCCTCTTGTAAAAATCTGAATTTTATTGACCCTTTCTTTGGCCTCAATTGCAGAAATATTTCAGCAAGGAAAAGTCAATGGCTTAAAGCTTCATTTCTGAAGACTTTCCTTGCGTTTTAGAGGAGGTTTCATGGTCTTTTTCCTCTTGTAAAGTTAATAAAATTTCTGATTTTTGGAGCATGGCTTTTATCCAATGGTATCCCTATCTCTCCACCTTTAGGAGAGGACTTGTGGTTTGATTTGTTGATCTTTTTTCACTTGCATGCATCACATTTAATTGCCTAATTAACACAACCATGAATCACACACATTTTTCTTGCTATCTAGTTTGATTTGCTACAAGTTTTATGTTCATTTACTTTCATAGCAAATTCAGATTTTTTGCATGCAAGCACTTTTAACTTGATTTTATTTAAGCTTGAATATTATTCAAAGTTTACTTGCGCTTCACCATTGAGCACCTTTTACAAATCTTAAATTTGGATGCATCAAGTATTTGGGAAAATTCTACTTTACAAAGAAATATTTTATTTCATGTCAAGCAAATATATCTTATGTTGAAGTTTATTTCTTTCTTTTGTTAATCTACTTTTAGAGATCTTACATGCCCCAAGCATCAATAAAACTTACCTCCAACTTAAGTTGGCTGAATAGACCTTTAAAGACCCTCTACCTCTATTGACTCCTCACTATGCGATCCAAATCTTTGGGCGAGGGTGAGGTCCGAGGATTAGAGTTTAATTACAATCTTGTTTTTGGAGTCTAACTAATAAAATAAACCAAGATCATTCAACATCACACTTTACTTTACTTTCAAGTTCTTAATTTTTGTTATCTTGATGGTTTAATGTTTCACATGCAAATATCATTTCCTATTTCAAGAAGGAGTTTAGATGCAAACATTGTAATCTCTTTAATTTTGCCACAAATTTAGTTCTCTTGTACTTGGAATATTGCTTACTTTTGCAACTCCATTTCATGTTGTCATTTTGATGGTCATTATGCTCATGGATGATTGATATATCTTGTTTCATTTTCAAGTACTCTTATTTTAGGTTGCAAATTTAATTTCATGTTATTATCTTGGTCTAACATTTAAATTTTCTATCATTTGTGTCTTAATCTCATTTTGGGCAAGCTATGGCTTACTTGAAGGCACTAGTCTCACCTTGAATATCTATTTCAAGTTTCCTTATATGTTTGTTTAATGTTTGAAGGCAACTTACTTTTGATAGACATTAACAAGGATCATCTCACTTAAATTTTCTGCAAGTAGATTACTAATTGTTTTCATTTTGGCAAGATATTTTTGCATGCTTTGATTTATCAATTGTTTACATATCTTAAAGGCATCTTTTTATCTTGTATTGACTATATCTTGCACTAACTATTTATTGTTTCATTTTCAGGATTACTTTTGCTTTCCATTTGAAAACATTCCATTTATTTTAAGCAAATATCTTTTCATTTTAGAGCAATACTTTACAGGCACTAGTTGTTCATATGCTTATGCTTATATTATGTATTGATGGATGTTGATGGTTGTTGATGGTTATTTCTCATATCTTAGTTTCTTATAAATCTTTAAAATTAATCCATTTCACTTTAACATTCTCCTAGAAATCTCACCTCTTTAACTTAGTTTTCCTTTAGGGACCACCCCCATAGCTAACCTAGGAGATACCTTCAATGAAGAGAGTTGAGAATAGGTGAAAGCCCCTTCTCTTAGTTCCTTGCCACCAACCACACCTTGTGGGTTTAAAGGATTTTCTCACTAACTGTAGGTAGGTGTACGCGGCAAGGTCAACAGGTGGGTAACAGTACCTTATGGAATAGGGCTTTCAACATTACATACAATTTGGGTGATAAAAATCTTGGGGCTATTGTTGGGGATAAAACCCATTCTACCATGAAAGAAGATGACATATTTGTGAGAGTTATTTTGTTGAAGATCTCCCTCTCACATGGCGACTCTGTGAAGGGACAAAGCCCTTGTTCGTTATAGTTTTTCGAGACATTTTTGGATGTAGTGGTAAGCATGTTGCCACACAATCTAGTAAGGGTCCTACAAGGGGTACCTAAGCGACAACTACTAGACCAACTGACAACAATGGGACAAAGACCCACTATCACCTCAATTAGTGTCCCCTGCTCTTTACGGACTTTCACCGACGAGAGGAGTCTCAATATAAGGGAAATCACTAAAATGATAGGGTCAATGGTAAGGTATAAGGTGATTTCCAAAGCCCATTCAAAGGAGATGAGATGCTCAATATAAGGATCTCTTGCTTCAATGAAGGTTAATGGCTCTCGAAGAAATACCTATAGGTAGGAATCAAGATGTAGGGATTTATGATGTTACAATAAGGCTAGGTATACCTAGAATCAAGATACCTGAAGGGAAAATAGGAGCTCTCAATAAGCTATTGCCTCCAAGAAAAGTGTTGCAAAAATTAAGAGACCTAGTTTGGGTCCACATGAGATCTAGGGTTTTAGTATTTATCATGAAAGGGAAACCTCCTAAGGAGGATCCTAGATCAAGTTAGGACAAAGAAAAAGGGTTGAAAATGATCAAGCTTTAATAAGAGACAACCCTCAATAAACCTTTCACTATGATGCCAAAGATTGGCTTCTAATGTCCAAGCTAGGGCTTTCTTTATCTCACAATAAAACCATTGAAATCACATGAATCTCAGAAAATCTCTAGCAGAGACAACACCACAAAAGTTGGTCCAAGCAGAATTGCAAGATCATCTCCCTAAGAGATTTTGCATGATGCCCTAGCAAGGTCGTCAAAGTAAAAGGCTGAAATTTTTGGGAGGAGAAAAAGATAAAAGGAAGAAGGGTGATCACAAAAATTTCCTTAGACTAGTGCCTTGTCCTTAGGCTATGGAGTCTATATGCTTCAAAATTTAGCCAAAATTGTCTTCAAGGAGGCTAGAAAATGATGCCCTAGTAAGCACTCTCAAACATTTACCCACCCAAGATTTATGGAGTTTCATGGAAAGAAAATGAGTTATACTCCACTAGGAACATTCATCTACTTGTTATCAATGAGTAACATGCACAAATTTGTAATCCAACATTCTTTTGCAATGATTTTCATCAATTAGGGCATGAAAGAACAAGAGCTAGTTGCATTATTTTTACATATTAGACATTATTCATAAGCAAAAATTTCATGACAAAATTTACTTACAAGATAACAAGAGATATATCCAAATCCAAGGTTAGGAAGATGGCTCCAAGAGAACGAAAATTTCAGCTCCAAAGATATCGAAATGCATCAAGAGACATCTAATAAAAAACCATGAAAAAGTGGGAAATTCTCTTTAGAGATCTAATCCAAGTCCAAGTGATGATGATTCACAAATGAGGCTCTCATATTTATATGAGCCTCTAATACATAAGTGTAATAGTTGATCTTGAGGGGAAGAATTGGGGGAGGGTGAGGACTCGAGAGGAAGGATGGCTCACGCAAAGACTATTTACCCACCCACCCAATTTGGTCTAATTAGCCTAATAATCCCCTAAAAATAACTTTGATGTGAAAAATAACAACCCTATTGGTGACAAGCCCACCAAATAGCTCAAAAATGTACAACAAGTCTTCCTAATGAGGCTGAAATGATAAAATAATGGTGTTAAAGGGCCACTGGAAGGCCAAGATAAGTCCTCATGTGCCAAGATGAAGAGGAGGGCTCCCAAAATGATGACCAAGGGATTGGCCCCTAGGATTTCCAAGAAAATCATTTGTGGTGCTCCAAGTGGCTGTGGGGCACAATGAATGGTCTCATGGGTCTCCAACTGGATCAAACATGTCGATGATCCATCAATAAGGGCCAAAATGATGATACAAGCCCTCCCATGTCTCTTCGAATGAGACAAGACCTTATCTGGGCCTTGGATCAGCTACCAAGTGTCATATGCAAATGTGTGGTCGGCTGGGCAACGTGGTCCGACTGCATCATCATCTTTGTACAGCTGGGGCGCGAAAAAGCAATGTGTGGTGTTGAAAATGCCCATGGCGTGGCAATAAATGCTCTGTTGTGGTGGAGGCCCCTGGCTCTCAATGGTCGCCCTACAAGTACCATTATGACCCTCTGGAGGGCTTGGATCTCGTATAGGGAGGCCAAGCCCAAGATGAAGACCCACTAGCAATCATGTATAAGATCCAATGTGTCTCCTCACCTTCCAGTACAACAATTCATTAGCGTAATTGAGTAAATAAGCTTACCAATTAGGGGAAAAAGTGGACACTTCATAGTGGCATGCCCTTCCAAACGGGCTTTAGAGTGTACAGGTGTCACCAAGCTCAAGATAGAGGTTAGGTGGTTTCAACCTCTAAGGGAGTAACAGGTCCATGATAAATCCGTTAAATGGCAGGTGTCATGTGAAATGATGGTGGAATGGAGTGGGGCAACCAGGGAGGCTCCAAGCCACATGCCATGGTACAAGGGTAGTTATGATAAGGGAAGCCCACACAATGGGTATATAGATGTAGGAGGGAGAAATCGCGGTACATGAGTTACCCCAGCCTTTTTTTTGCCACCCTTTTTCATATGCCTATTGCCTTTCATTGACTTTTCTTTCTTTTAACTGCTCGAGGCTCTAGGGAATAAGAGCATGATGTGTATGATAAAGCAGTGATCACCCCCTTGAGGTTGGGCAGTTCATTGCCCACCAGGGGTTGGGACAATCATGGGTTCCTTAATGATGCAAGGGGCACACATAGTGGCCCTAGGAACCAGGATGATGACCATAATAATAAGGGGTAGAGCTCATGCTTGGATTTTGCCCATGTGCTAAATTCTTATGTCCTAGCCATATTTTGCATTTTATGGTACATTTCCTATTGTAATTGGCCAAATTATGCTTCTAACTTTCTTGTTAGCTGCATCAACCTCTGAAGCATCATTCCAAGCCCACCCCAAAGTGTGGACAAGGGGAGAGGGAGGCTCACTCCTTGTGGACCCAATGGATAAATGTGGACCCGGATGGGAAAAATGTGAAAAGGGCTTATAATGAGCAGGGGTGAGTGAGATATATGGTGTCAGGAAATGGGACCACGCAACCAAAATCAGGATTTCCCATGTAGTGTCACTCCTAAAGCTAGTAGCCAATAGAGGAGATCCCACGAGACTAGGATCCAAGATTAACCACCAAGTTGGGACAAGGGAACAAGACTACAAACCAAGCCCATTCTTTCTGTCGAATCCCACCACTAATCCATGTCCAAATTTGTCCAAGAAAAACAAGCAACTATACCTAACTACATAATGAAAGCCATACCTTAGGGGTCGAAAGGACCACCTTCGAACATACAATCATAACAGATGGGTAAGGGCACATAATTTGGGTTGAGGCGGCGGAGAATGATGGCACATCGAGCTTTGGTTGTCACAAGGGGTTGTTGGCTACCGACTGAAGACAATCTAGGAGAAAAAATTCTCCTATAGGAGTCACCCACTGCTCGTGGGTAACAAAGCACATCCACCAATTGTGAAGACTCGTTGAAACAAGCTCATCTTGGTGACTCCACCTTGGCATTTTAAGGTATGCAATGTATTTTCGGACTTTGATTGTTTATTTTAAAGATCTCTAAAATATGGACGCTATGCATGAATGTTTGGACTTCTCCAAAATCCTTGGATAATCAAACCAATTTCTCTCTTTTCGATCTCTTGGAAAAATCTCGATTTACATGGGACACCTTTATGAGTCTACTTAGCAAGTTTGAAACTTCATTGATTTTATAGTAGACGAGAGTACTATTCATGAAGACAATATGATGAAATTATTTCTCCTCACATGATGGGGAAATACAAAGAAATGGTTTTATGACGATTTCCCAAGAGGCATAAGTTCAATTCCAAATTTCATTTAAGTCTTATGCATGTATTTCGGTTGTCAACAAATGCTTGAGGAGTTTTATAATAGAAACTTCCTACTGGAACGTGGTTTTCAAAGAAGAAAAAGGCTTGATGACACTTTGTTGGCTTACCAAAACAATCCCACAAAATTCACATTAGACAGACTAGCTAAGAGATATGAAGCATGCAATTCACTGGTGGATGGTGTAGCAAAGATATACTTACAACCAACTCATGAAAACCTACACAGTGAGGACACTCCAAATTCAAACAATGACATGGATAATGAATTTTATAGACAACTGTGGAACTTTCTAGCCCTATGACAAATTTCATCTCTACCAAAGAAGAGGTATTGGAGGACTATCCTATACATCAAAGAAACAAATCCAAAATAGTTATAATGAAGATGGTGGCCATCTTGCTGGCAATATACTAGAAATGAAGGTATTAAACTGAGTCATAGGTTGAAGAAAATAAGTTTGGCTTTGATTCTCCTTGGGAGTTTAATAATGATGATAAGAACCAAACAAATTGAGAAATTTTTCGACCCACTTATGTATTGAAATTTGAACAGTTTGAGGCATTTTCTTATTCTTTAAAGTAAGACAAAGTTATTTTTATTCATGATGATATCAACTCAAACCTGCACGTTGGTGATGATTGTGATGATTGTGATGAACATGAGGACAAGTCTTCGCTCATGGAAAAAATAAGAACACAACAATACTTCTTAGGCATTACGAATACACTAGAAGGTAGCAAAGCAGATTCTCAAATATGTCAAGGGGACTACTAGTTTACGTATACACTATGCATGGCCTTCCTTAGATCTTGTTGGATACACTAATTCAAATTGGGTCAATGATGGCACTAATCACAAATCCACCTCAAGATATGTTCTCTACCTTACATCTAGTCCAATATGTTGGCAAGTAAAAAGCAGTCAACTATTGCTTCATCGTCAACAAAGGCAGAGTGCAAGGATGCAGTGAATATTACTACTCAAGCTATATGGTTGCAACAATTTTGTTGATTTGCAATACTGCCTTTCTTCAAATCATATTGCAGATATTTTCACCACAACCTTCACTGAGCAAAAGTACACATCTTTGTGAGATCTCTTAGGTGTGAAGAACACAATTGCCTAGTAGCTAGTCATGTTAGCATTCCTTTAGCTAGCATTCTCTTACGAGAGGTTGGGGGTGAGGTGGGGGCCTTCTTCCCACTAGGTTTTTCCTCTTTACCTCGCCTTTTGTGCTGCATAGATGTTTGTACATGAGTACCTAACATCGCTAAAAATTTTCAAGACTCGTTTATTATGCAAATACCAGTTGTGGTTTAGGGGGGCGGGAGTCAGAGTACATATACGTTACCCACCCTACATTTCCCACCCTTCAAGTGATCCTTTTATTCCTAGCAATTGCTTTTATAGTAGGTCTATTTTTAGCAGGGGATTCCACCTAGGATGACATGTGGCGCTGACTGGGCATTGGCAGGTTAGTAACATGGCTATTTCTTATCCATTAATGTGCACTTCCTTATACCTAGCCATCTTATCCACAAGTTTGTACTTCCTATTTCTAGGAACAAATCTTATCCATAACACTATCCACTTATCCATTCACTTTTATGTTAGCATATTTAGACACTTAGGAGTTAGTTAAGTTCAAGTAGATAATGATCATTTCAATGATGTATTATGCATTCCCAATCTTTCTTACAACCTTCTATCAGTATATCAGATCATTCATTCAGGTGAAGGTAAAACAGTGAATTTTTCACCTTAGCAAGTTGTAATTGAGGATTTAACAGATCCAAAGCATGCCCTTGCCATTGGAATAGTTGATGATATTACCAAGTTCTACAAGTTTGACAACTTTGTGTAGTCATATTTTCCATCAGTTTTTATTGCTCATAGTGATAACTTGAGCGAACTTTGGCATAAGGGACTTGGTCATCTAACTATCGCTCACTACAACAACTATGTAAATAAAATATGGTGACTGGTCTTCCTCTCGCCTCTTGTAGAGATGGTGTTTATGCCAGTTGTGTTCTCAACAAGCATCATTGGGACAATTTTGATGCCTCTTGGCAAGCCTCAGCCCCTTTGCAACTCGTTCATAGTGATTTTTGTCATTCACTTTCTTATCCTTCTTTCTCTGGGTTCAAGTACTTCTTAAATTTCATTGATAACTTCTCTAGACCCACTTGGGCTTATTTCTTAAACTTAAGAGTGAAGTTTTTTACTTGTTCTTGGCCTACAAGACCCTTGTGGAAAAACAATCTGGACATCAACTGCAAAACTTGCGAACAAATAATGGAGGTGAATATGTCAACAATAAATTCACAACTTATTATACTACACAAGGCATTTAAATGCAACATATTGTTCCATATACACCACAACAAAATGGTGTCGTTCAAAAAAGAACTGTACATTAAAGGAAATGGCCAATTGTATGAATCAATCTAAGGGATTAAGTTTTCATTATTAGGAAGAAGCAATCCACTATGCAAAATACATAGTAAATCGCACTCCCACAAAGGCTTTAAGCAATATAACACTGGAAGTAGCATCAACTATCATTAAGAAAAATATATGCTACTTTTGTAACTTTGGTAGAGTAGGATGGGCTCACATTCCTAATGAAAAAGGAAAGTTTTACAACCTAAAAGTGAGAAGTGTATTTTTTGTCGAATATTCTGAAGACTATGTTGCACTGGCTGTGGGGACAGGGGGACAGAGGGGACAGGAGGACGAGTTTCCGGAATGGCTAGAGTGCACCCCCAAATTCTCAGGGGACGGCAAGTGCAGCAACTATTTATTATATTTATTATTTATTAAAAAAAGTATAATTAAATAAATTAAACATGAATCAAAATAAATAAAATACTAAAATGATAAATCTAAAGACTAATACTAATAGTCTAATAGTATCTAATCGTCATTGAGAATTGTGCATCACAAAAACAAATTTCGTCATCATTGCACAACATAAGTACTATTAGTTTCATACAACTTACAACCTACAATCTACTACTGTCTAAAATCTACATAATCATTCTATGATCATTCTAATATCTACATAATCATTCTATGATCATTGATGCATGATGAATCATTTCAAAATTTAAATAGCAGCTAAAGCGTAAAAGTAAATAGTACTAAAATTTAATAAAGATGTAAACATGAACAATTCATTAAAATTTAAATATAAATCTTAAATTAAGAGTCTAGAAGTAGAAAACCATGGATTATAAATTTATAAATTATAGTCATAGACTATAGTCCAAGAACCAAAATGACAAATTAAAATTTAAATACAATATTCATTAGTGTAGCTACCAAATGGTAAAATGGTAAACCGTAAATGTTTTAAGTTTGATAGGTATATGCGTTAGCCTTTAGGTTAGGGTAAATGTAATTTAGGAATTTACATTTTTTTTAAATTAAATTTTTGAATTTTATTAAAATTGTTTTAATTTTTTTTTTTTTTTTATAAAAATGAAATATTTTAATATTTTTTTAACTTATGATTTGAAATTTTATTGGGGACGTCCAGAAGTCCCCGATTTATCAAGGGACGTTTTGGAAGTCCCCAAAAAGTCCCTGAATTTTCAAGGGATGGCTAGGGGACGGCCTCGAAGTCCCCAAGTCCCCGATGGAGTCCCCAACAAATCCGGAACGTTTCCGACGAGTTCCAAAGTCCTCAGAACGTCGGAATGGAGGGAACATCATGAAATTATGGCAGGGAAGGGTCCCCGTGCAACATAGTCTGAAGATGTAAAAGGCTATAGACTTCTTCAACCTCACTCCAATGAAATAATCATTAGAAGATACATTAAATTTGATGAAAATATTTTGGCTTGCAAGCCTAATTTGGTGGATATGCCCTCTTCGGCCTCGAGCCATCTTCAACGTTTGTGCCACCTTCTATTCCTATTTTGTTTTTTTCTTCAAATGATGAAAACAAGGATGAAAATCCACTTCCACTTGCTCACCTTCCTCTAGATGAGTACATTGAACATGAACCTGCACTAGCACCACAACTTCCCCAATGGGTACATTCAACACGAGAAGTAGTTGGTGACGTTGTCGGTGATCCTATAGATAAACATCGTACTCATTGACAATTCCAATGAGAATCCTCTCTTTTGGCTAAATTTTCAAAGACTCGTGATCTAGAAAAATTTGCAGAAGCTTTAGGCCATCCATATTGGGAAACAACAGTGAATGAAGAATATCATTCCTTGATGGAGAACAATACTTGGGAACTTGTACCTCTTCCAAAAGGAAGAAAATGTTTTAGACGTAAATGGGTATGTAGAAATAAGTATGCATTAGATGAGAGTGTTGGAAGACATAAGGCCCGATTCATTGTTAAATTATTCTCTTAGGTTGAAGGAATTGATTAAAATCAAACCTTTTTCCCTATTGCTAAAATGAATTGCATTTGTCTTGTTCTATCCCTTGTTGCCTCACATGGATGGGAGGTCCATCAGATGGATGTTACTATTATGCAGAAATCTACTATTAGATCTAGTTATGCTCCTCCTACTTAATTAAGTTATTAACTAAAGAATTTTCCATTAATATTGAAGCAAAACACATAACAGAATTTCACCAATTCAGATCTAGAAAAAGTACATGCACACTTAGACAAGGTGACACAGTGATTTTCTAAACAAATAGTCCTCAGAAAAACCCAATGTGGGAAAATCAGTCTGCTGGCTGCGGAGGGTTTTATTATTAAGAGTTTTCTGAATACAGCAAATCTGGGTTCCAAATCTGGAAAACCTAACAGAGAAAATATAGATCTGCAACTCACCGGTTGTTCTGAAGCCAAAATATTAACTGATCCACACCCTCAAACAGGAGTTACAGGACTCAGCCAAAATTAGGCCCTAGAAACCCCAGCGCTGCCCCTGAAGCCCATATGTCCCTCAGCACTAGCTTGGAAAGGGTTGCGTAACCCCAGACTGGGTGACGCAGTCCCTACGCTGCCCCTAAGGGCCTCTATGTAACCTCTGAGGGTTTCCAGCTGCATTATGCTACGCTGGGAGTGACTGTGCAGCACCTGCGTAGCTGAAGCTGCCCCTGCGCTGCACAGCTGCTGCCCTCTTGTTGTTGATGCCCCCCGTTCTCTGGCTAACGCTTCTTCGAAGTCGCTCTCTATCTCTCGCCGAGACCAGACACCAAGATCAAATCATGCCCTTGTCTAAACTCCTCCCTCCGCAATGGGAACATCGGTAACTTCTTTCGCAAACGTTGCCTGTAACCCGCCCAGCTTCCGCGTTCGCCTCCGTGTGTCTTTACAAAATGACCCCGCCCTTTCTTTGTTACTTTTCAATAGGTGCCTGGACAGCATATCGTATTCGAAATCAAATGACAAGATTAAAGAAAAGCTTGATTCATAGACTTAAAAGACAATTTCATCACATGTTTAATTTAATTAACTTTAATTATTTAATTTTCCTAAGTTTAGACTTAGGAAATACATTAAAATAATTAATTAATTAAATATCTCCCAAACCAGATGAAATTTCCCGAACCCCTTTCTGGGTCTTGTAGATCAAGTGTACTCTAGTCCCTCCACAAATTTTGGGAGCTAGAGCACATCTGATGATACCCCAAATAAACAAAATCTCAACAGATGGAGGTCTTTTTTACTTTCTTGACACAAAATATTTTTTTCTTTCATGATACAAAAGCCCAAGAAGGGTATTATACATATGATAAAGACTCCTTTCACTCAAGTAAAACCTATAAGAATGAAAAACATGCTTGACCTATTTAACAAATAAAAAGGAGCATGAAACCCATGCTACAATAATAATTTTATTTTTCTTCTTTTTCATTTTTATAATAAATATATAATGATATAAGTATAATAACAATTATGAAGACCAAGCATAGTTACATTTTCAACGCTCCCTCTTAACTAGGGAGGTATTCATAATTGTTTAAATGGCACAAGAATGACCTCAAGATGAAATGTTCTAAGACGAGTATCACAATTAGCATATACAATGGTAGGGATTTAGATACCATTTAGGCTAACTGCCAATGTATCAACCCATCAAGGTATCTCGGTACCATCTAGGCTACTGTCAAGGTATCAACCCATCAAGGGATCTAGGTACCATCGAGGCTACTGCCAAGGTATCAACCCAACAGGGATCTAGATACCATCTAGGTTATTACCAAGGTATCAACCCAACAGGGATCTAGATACCATCTTAGCGTTATTACCAAGGTATCAACTCCAATGGTAGATTCAGATACCATCTAGCTACACATTTAGAGAGTTGCTAACTGTGTATCATCTAGGCTACATGCCAAGATACCAACTGCCAAGTTGCCAACTCTAGGTATCATCTAGGCTACATGCCAAGATACCAACTTAATCAGGGATTTAGGTATCATCTAAGCTACCTTCCAAGATACCAACCCTAACAGGGATCTAGGTATCATCTAGGCTAGTTGCCAAGATACCAACCCTAAGTATCATCTAGGCTACCTGCCAAGATACCAACTTAACCAAGGATCTAGGTATCATCTAGGCTACCTGCCAAGATACCAACCCTAACAAGGATCTAGGTATCATCTAGGCTAATTGCTAAGATATCAACCCTAGGTATCATCTAGGCTACCTTCCAAGATACCAACTCAACGAAGGATCTAGGTATCATCTAGGCTAATTTCTAAGATTACCAACCCTAGGTATCATCTAGGCTACCTGCCAAGATACCAACTCAACCAGGGATCTAGGTATCATATAGGCTACCTGCCAAGACACCAACCCTAAGTTCCATCATACAGCCTCGTTTAGCCTAAGCCACAACAACTCACCATCTCTCCCTCTCAATCAAATAGGATATATCAACTAATCCAAGCTTGCTTCTCAAGTACTCAAGCTTCTTATTGGGAAGAGATTTAGTCAAAATATCAACTACCTGTTCATCTGATGAGATATATTGTAGCTTTACGACCCCATCTTGTACCAAACTTCTAATATAATGGCACTTATTATTACTATGTTTTGTTCTAGCATGAAACACAAGGTCCTCAGTCAACCTTATGCTACTTTGGTTGTCACAAAGTATCACAGTGGGATCCATTGGTCCTCCAAATAGGTCTGTAAGAAGCTTCTGGAGCCAAACAGCTTCTTTTCCAATCTCACAAGTTGCAACATATTCAACTTCAACACTACTCAAAGCTACAGAGTCTTGTTTTCGAATCATCCATGTGATCATTGCAGATCCCAAACTGAAGCAACCACTGGTAGTGCTTCCTCCATATCTCTCAGTGTCATCCTAATCGGAGTCTGTAAACCCTGACAATAGTATCTCATTGCCATCATATTATAGACAGTGATGAATCATCCCACAAAGATATCTCAAGATATGTTTGGCATGTACCCAATGATCATGATGTGGCTCCAACTGAAACTGACTGAGGACATTTACTGCATAACATATGCCTGGTCTATAATTTACCAAGTACATTAGGGAGCCAACCAACTGATGATAGCTTGTGAGATCAACAAGGCTAGAAATTGAATTCTTCAACTTCTTCAAATTTGTGATCATGGGAGTTGTCATAGGCTTACTATCCATCATGCCAAACTTTTGCAAAAACTTGATCACAGATTTTCTTTAACCAAGATATATTTCACCTAGTTTATGCCAAACTTCCAAGCCCAAATAACAATGCATAAGCCTAATGTCCTTCATTTTGAACTTAGTTTCCAATAGTTTCTTACACTCTTGAATTCAACGCTCTACACCTGTAATAAGTCATCCACATAAAATAGTATGATGACAGATTCATTCTTGACTATCTTGATGTAGAGATTTGAATCTACAAAGCTCTTGACAAATCCAATTCTTGATAAATAAGCATACATCCTTGCATACCAAGCTCTGGGAGCTTGTTTCAATCTGCAGCTCTGGGAGCTTGCATCCTTCTTCAATCTGCAGGCGCGAGTTTCCTTGTTATGGATTCCAAATCCTTGAGGTTGTTCAATATATACCTTTTCATCTATAGTCACATTCAAGAATGTTGTTCTGACATCCATTTGATGGATATTCCATCCCATAGTGGCAGCTAAAGAAATCAAAGATCTAATAGTAGTGTCTTGTGTTAGCTCCCCATAATTTTCTAGATTGATTGAGATACAAATGGACAGGGTTAACATCAAACCAAGCTTTAAAATTCAAGGACCTAGCCTTCCTGGATTCAGAGAGGGATCTCTCTAGTAGGTGCAAAGATGTGAAATTGTTCGCTGATTAGCGTTGATTTTAGGCTAGATGTTAAGTGCAGGGTATTTTGATTGTTTTTGGTTGGGTATGATGCTCGGATAGATTAGATAAAAAACAAGGAAGATTTTTAAGTCATTGGGCAATGGAGTCTAACAAGGTCAAGGTAAATTCATCAATGGTTTTAAGAGTATTTTCAGGGCAATTTTAACTTGGTTGGTGGATCTTTGAGGTTGTGAAGGATCATGAGATGGACATTAAGCTTGAGAACAAAAAAAAGCTAATAAAGGGGAGAACAGAATCCTTTATATACTTTTAAACTGAGGGAGTTAGAAGATCTATAAGCATAGCAAGAGAATCAAAGGCATAAGTAAAACCTAATCCATTTGATTTCAGACTAAAAGCAGATAATCATCCAAGAAAAACATTCAAATGAAATATAGAAAGGCAAGAAACTTATTTAACTTCCATAGATTTCATCATCAAGATCAGAAAACATTTAAGATGCACAAATAACTATAACCATAGAAGGAGAGAAAACCCTGAACATCTAAAGTTACAGCTATGAAGGTTCCTTGAAACAAATTTAGCTAAGTAAAGGCAAAGAGCATGATTGAAACAGACTTCTTTGATAAACCTAGGCAAAGATGCTTTAAAGAGATGATTCCAAGAACAGAGTATTTAGTGGCAACAAATATGCAGGGCAAGCCATGAATCACGTTGAAACCAACTGATCTAAACCATTCAAGAAATAGACAAGCATAAGAAATCCTTAGAGAGCAAAAAAGATGAATTCTCTAATATATCCTAGCAGAAGAAAACATTAAGGCAGTGAAGGAAACAAACAGACCTAAGGTACCATTAGCAAACATGTCTTAGTCTAAATTCTTTGTCCCACTGCAACATAGCAAGATGGAAACATAATGAAAACTAGAAAACATGAACAAAAGAGAAACACATCACCATCAACCAGGCTTATGGATCCTGCAAACAGTCCTCCTCCATCAACAAACAAATCAGGTCATGCATGAGCTCCAAGACATCAAATTCTCATCAAAAACTCCAAGAGACTACGTATTGCTCTAGAATAAGTCATCAAAATCCAACCAATACATAAGAGCCTCAAGCTCTATTTATGGAGCAGTTGAGGAGGTGGGAAGCCTGAAGAGACTTCCAGAAACCCTAATCTAATCATAAATGCCATAAATGTGCTTAATGACCATGCAAGGCCCAAGACACATAGTTGATAAAAAAATAAATGAAAAACACTAAAACATAACTCCCCAATCAAATCAAGAGTGATTTTTCCAAGAAAATATTAAAAAACTCCTTTGCCATCAATCCGTATGTTTTGTTGACTTTTTTGGCAAAAGGTTGCTCCTGTGCATAACACCTTTTCAGCAAAAAAATAGGGTCTGTTGTAGCAAAGTTTTGGACCCCTTCCCGGCATCGGATTTGGCCCCGTGACAGCTTGTTGGAAAGCTTGATGAGTCTACTTTCCAAAAATACTTGATTTGCGTTGAATGGATGCCATTTACCTACTCAAAAATTAAATCTCCCAACACTGATCTATGCGTAACACCTGCTTTAAAAAAGAGGCAGAAAGGTCAAATTTGAGGTGTTTTTTGACCTTTTGAGGGGGAAAAAATGCTCCAATTGACTTGAAATTTTGTGGGTAGACTGTTGGTGATGTGAAAAATCCAAAAATGTAAACTCGAGCAACTGAGGATGCCCCAATTTTGTGTGTACCACCTAGGGTGCTGCGCTCCTAGGGGTCAAAATTTGGAAAAAAACAAAAAGTTTCCGGATTTGCCTCAAAATTGGTGTTTAGACCCCTCAAGGGGTTTTAGATACCTGCTAAGAAGCATCAGCCAAGATCCCGAGGCTTTCATGCACTTTGGTCCTTTTTAGCTCTTCTAGCTCCATGAGGGCTTGCTTTAGTTTGGCATTAGCAAGCATGCTCTTCCTTGCATAGTGTTTGACCATTTTCTTCTGTAAGGCCCTCCCTCTTCACCTCTTTGAAATGTTTATGCTTCTCTTTATAATAGTATATGACCCTTTGTGCCCTCTCAAAGTCCTTTTCCCATTCTTGAAGCTGGGCATCCTTTTCTAAGAAGAGCAACTTAGTACTCATCCCTTGGTCCTCATTATCATTGTCTAGATCAACAAAAATAGGCCCTTGAGAAGTCTTTTTGATCCTGTTGCTCCTTCTTACTTGTACCTTCTGCTCAACATTTTCCATTTTTTCTTTGCCTTTGTCCAATGTTTTGGTTGTTTGAGAGGAGATGGCCCTTTGCCTTTTAGAGGCAGCAAACACATTTCTTCTCCCTCTATGATATGTGTATGTGAGAGGGGTAGCAATGGAAGTTTCAAAGGTAGTGCTATCATCATTTTGACTTTTAATTTGCTTGATATCTTTTGCACTTGCCTCACTCTGATTTTCTTTGTCATCCATGGACTGATTTTTTTCAAGACAGTCATGACTGCTGTCATGATTGTCATGACTCTTTCCTTGACTGTCTGGTGTACTTTGATGGCTGTCCTCTTCATCATGTTGCTCTTCCTCATCATCTGGCTGCTCTTCCTCATCATTTTGCCCACTACTTTCATCTCTGTTTTCCTCTTCATCAGGCTCACTACTCTCATCTTTGTGGTTGCATTCACTAACTTCATCATTGCCTGATCTGCTTTCTTCATGGCTATCTCCCTCTTCTTCATTTTCTTCTTCATCATGTTCACTGCTTTCTCTGTGTTGCTCTTGGCCATTGCTGCTTTCTTCTTGGCCATCTCCCTCTTCTTCATTTTCTTCTTCATCATGTTCACTGCTTTCTCTGTGTTGCTCTTGGCCATTGCTGCTTTCTTCTTGGCCATCTCCCTCTTCTTCATTTTCTTCTTCATCTTCATCATCCTCTCCCTCAATGCTTTCCTCATGATCATCACTGCTTTCTTCATGATCATGGCTGCTTTCTTTAGGGCCACCACTGCTTTCTTCATGGCCATCATTATCTGTCTCAGTTTCCTCCTAACTGCTGCCATCTATTTGTTCATTACTAGGGCTACTGTCAGCCTCTTCACTTGGTAGATTAGGGGAAGAAACAAGAGGTGAAATTCTTTGTGGAGAAGGCGCATGGGGAGATGATGGATGAGTGGAGGTAGATGGTTGTGAAGTGGAAGGCAAGTTCTGCTGGATGAAGGCCCGAGGGTTTGTAAACACATCATGTGAGATGAAGGTTCCCCAAGGTATTTTTTGCTGCTCTAGCTGATATAGGACAATCATTTTTATTAGGGAGTGGTGAAAAAGGCTCGGCATTTGGTGGTCATAGCTTTTCTTCTTGACAAGTGAGGCCATTTTTTCAATGCTCCGGAAAAGGTAGTATGGTAAATTCATCATCTTGACTTTAGTGAAGTGCATTAACAACCTTATATGATATGAGTAGAGCCTAGAATATCTCCCCTCACAGGTGAAATACCTGATAATTTGCTTCATTAGTGCAGCATACCTTTCTAATAAGTGGGAGAAAGGGAAAACAGCCTTGCAATTTTGTTGGTAGTGGGGTTTCAAGTAGGGCTCATAATAACTCAACTCCAACTTATTTTGTTTGAACCATACTTCACCAATGTCTGGTATACCTGTTGCTTTTGAAATAATTTCAGCTAAGAGCTCAAATTGCACCCCTGCTAGGTTAATTTGATGATTTTGTAAGCTAAAGGCAAACAACCTAGTCAAGTTTGGATGACTGCTGACTTGTTTGATCTTTTCACAAAATTGATAACACCCTACATCCTGAAAGCATGAAAGGATCATGGGAGAGGAGGTAATCTGAACTGTGTCTAAGGGTTCAAATCTATTTGCCCTCCCTCCTTTGTACTGAGGCTTGGTAGGTCTTTGAATTTCATCACCGCTGGTGTGGATCTCTGCTTCAGACATGGTGGCTGATTTTCTTAGCACCGAAAAACCCTTTAAAAACTGTTTGAGGGCTTTTTGGGTTTAAAAGGTTGTAATGAGTGAAGAGAGGGAAAAACTGAGCAAATGAAGACAAGATGGAAGTCTCCAAGGGTGTATTCAGTGTTTTTAGAGGTCCGGTTGATGCCACTCACCCTCCTCTGGTATATATAACAATTTCCTCTTTCCAACCCTAAACAAAGGTATTTTTAGAAATTGATTGTAATGTAGCTTAGGATTTGGTTCATTCAAGACCTTAAATATGATTTTCTTAGAAAAATGGAGTTTTTAGGAGGTAAACAAACCACCAACCTTGCTCTCGTCCTTGGATGAGGCCTTGAGGGTGAAGAAAAATTGAAATTTTGACTCCCTTTAGCAATTTTAGAGGAACTCTGTCTGTGCGTAACATCCAGGAGCGTAACACTTGTGCGTAACAGCCAGCAGTGTAACACCTGGGCGTAACAGGCAGGTGAGGGCTCCCAGGAGCGTAACACGCAGGCACGTAGCAGTTGAGTCGAGCCTGTTGTCTCCGTGCGTAACAATGGGCCAGGCGCGTAACACTGGGCATTGGGTGCGTAACGCAGTGTAAAATAACACTGCGACCACCCCTACTGTGCGTAACACTGGGAGCCAAGTGCGTAACAGTGACCCCGGAGCGTAACACCCGCAAACTTCCCCGATTTGCTCAGAAAATGACAAAATATTCTCTCAACGGCTCTCTTTGGTTTGGAGATGACAAATGGTGCCGGGGGAAGTATGCTCAAGGCCTTTATAACCCTTTTGAAAAATAATTTAGAAGTTGAAACCCATTTTGATAATGTTTTTGTTTATTTACCTTTTCTCACTGTGCCCTTTTGACTGTTTGGTGTTGCAGGTGGCGTATTTGATTGACAAAGTTGCTTTTCTCTATTGTTGTGGGCCTCTCAAGGTTCTCTTTAATCTTGCCAATCTTCTTAAAGACATCAAGACTACTCCTATCCACCTTTTTTGAAAAAAGAACTTGTCTTTTGATTTTTATCATTTTATACAAACAGCAAACTTATCCCCTTTTTGCCATTTCTCCCTTTTAAACTGATATCCTTTGTATGCCCTCTGTTGTTAAGGAGGCCTTGTCATCTTTAATTGAACTATCTTGCCAATCTGTGCAAACTCTTAGGCTTTTAGGGCTTTTCAGAAAAAACAAGGAGTGTTGCTTTCTAAGTTTCTCTATAGCCTCTCAGGACTTATTTATTATTTTGCAACAATCTTCAATGTGCACTTGATGGAGTTGAGGTGGCTTTTGCCTTTGTGGCCTTTGTGATGGTTTCTTGCCTATCACCACTGTTTTGTTCAACAACCATAAAAAACCCTGTTTCTCTTTTAAACACAGACCTGCTGCCTTTTTCTTGCTTGTGGATGTCTCCTAGTGAGGATTGCATCCTATTACTTTACCTCTCCTTTTGTTGATGGCAACCTTGATCATTTATTTGCAAAAATATGAACAAGGGCAATTGTCCCCTGTAATATTTGTGCTCTAAGCTAAAGAGGCTTTTCTTGAATGACTGTTAACCAATCTTGGACCAAATTTCTTGATTTTATTCCTCTTTGAATACAATTTCTTCATATAGGAAAGCATAGTTTGCAGGGCACCAAATCCATCCTATGACTGAGTGAGACCTTAGGTGACCTAATGGGGCTTTCTTGGATTTGGACTTTGGACTGAGATCTAGATTTAGGGTTTACAAGTGTAAGATAGGATCCATGCTAATCTTAGTGTATTGAAGACCTAAGATCCAACATACTTGACTATCCAAAGGGCCTGCAAAGACAATCAGTGTTTGAGAGTTTTTAAAAGGAGATACAACAAAGCTGTTTTATTGGTGGGTTTTAGGTGGTAGTGGGAAATTTTGTAGGAAAACAAAACAGAGGATTTGGGCCAAGGTAACAAGTTGAGGGTTAAAATAAATGGCTTGAGCCCATGATGGGTCTTCCGGGAGTGGTGGGCCAATCATGACTAGAAATAGTGAAAATTTTATCTTAGGATAATGAAAGCAGTGAGATTTCTAGAACTCACAATGTTCATGAACTTTGTCTCTAGAAATCTAGGACCAATACTTAGTCATCTTCAGATAGTGAAAATTATGGATGACTAACATCCTAGAAGTAGGAGAAAAAGTTTCTTCATAGTTAATTCCTTCCTTTTGAGAGAATCCTCTAGCTACAAATCTTTCCTTGTATTTATTAATGTTCCCATCTACTACATGTTTGATTTTATAAATCCATTTGGAAGTGACAATTGATTTGTCACTAGGCCTACAAACAATTTCTGAAACTCCATTCTTCATAATAGGTTGGTACTCTTCCATTCTTCATGTTCAGTGGCTTGTTCATAGGTGGAGAGTTCAAATTCAATAAGCTTTGTCATATACGTTGCATAGCTAGAATATCATTTAGGTCTTTTACTTTATTTGAAGGTTCCTTTCGTTGCTCCATGACCTTCAGCTTCTTGTAAAGTTGCTCTTAACCATGCTGGCCCTTTTTGATTTTCTAGAATGATGGTTTGCTGAATAGGTTCACTTGATCGTTCAACTTCTTCATTGATTGAAGGTACTTCATTATTGTATCAATCTTCATTTTCTTCAAAGAGGGGTACTTCTTCTTCATCAGAGTCAACGCGAATGTCCTTGGACTTTTTGTATCCAATGTTTTAATCAAAAATGGCATCTCTATTGACTTCAATACGACAGTCTTCCTTAATATAGATTTTGTAGGCCTTAGATGACGAATTGTAGCCAACAAAAATTCCCTTTAAGTTGGCAGATTCCAATTTCTTCCTCTTTTCTTTTGGAATGTGAATGTAAACGGGGCATCCAAAGATTCGAAAATGATCTACATTAGTCTTCTTTCCTAAAAATACTTCTTTCGGAGTTATATTTTCAAGAATTCTATGAGGGCTTCTATTTTGGATGTACATCGTTGTCACTGTCGCTTCTCCCCATAGAAATTTAGGAAGATCTTGATCATGGATCATGGCTCTAACACATTCTTGTATTGTTCTATTCTTTCTCTCAGCCACTCCATTGTGTTGAGGATTATAGGGAACTATGAGCTCCCTCTTAATACTTGCTTCCTTGCAAGAAGCTATAAGTTCCTTGGAGGTGTATTCCCCAACATTGTTGGATCTTAGAGTCTCTATCTTTCTTTCTATCAAGATCTCCACTTTTGCCTTGAATTCTTGGAATTTTTCAAAAACTTCATCCTTAGATTTGAGGAGATAAATCCATGTTTTCCTTGAATGATCATCAATGAATGTCACATAATATTGATGACCTCTAAGAGATTTTTCTATCGTAGGTCCAGATATATCAGAATGAATGAGGTCTAATATTTCTTTAGACCTAGTATCACTGCTTGTAAATGGCTTCTTCACATTTTTTCCTAAAGCACATCCCTTGCAAACTCCTTCATGGTCTTCTTTCAAATTTTCATTTCTTCTTTGGAGTTATTCCTTGGATCTTGTATGGATATAATGCATGTCATCTGTGAAATTTCCTTGATTGCAATAAACTAGATATTTATCTTCTAATTACTACAGTTTATTTGTCTTTTGTAAATTATTTTACGATAAATTCACTATTGCAATCTTCATAATTAAAAATGTTTCCGAAAATAAAAATTGGAACTGAGAAAATATGCACAGACCAAAAAAAATATGACACCGTTATTTTTTGATAACTGTCCCTGGAAAAACCCCGAAGGGAAAAAAAATGCAATAGATAAGGGTTTTATTATTACCTTCAACAATTTGAGAAATATTACAACTTCCTACCTTTCACTGGCAAGGCTCCAACAAATATTGATCTCTACTAGAAAATTTTACTGCAAACTAACAGTCTCCCTCTGCAAACCAATTCAGCCTCCTTCTAGTCACTCGCACTTCCTCCCGACAACATTGCCCTCCTAAAACATGTAGATCTAGCTGAGGATAATTTGCACAGCCCTAGGAACTCTTCCTTGCAAATTGTTCTGCCTCCTGTAGTTGCTTAGACTCACTGTCTCTGCCTCCAGAAAATAGATTTAGCCTCTTTCCGACAACTCACACTGGATAAACTAGCTAACTCGCACTACTATTTTCGACCTGCTTTTGCAGATTCAGCCTCCTCTTCTTGTCTCACGGACACTGGAAAAAACTGAGGAAATCTCTTTCGAACTCTTGCTCCCAAATCTCTACTGAAACCCCTGACTCTAATGCTTCCCAAGTTTCAACTACACCCTTGTTGAATACCTACAACTGGGTAGTCGAACTGCTTAACTCACAACTGATGCCTTCTCCAAACCCTTTGATCTTCTCTTATAATCTCTCGTTGGAGTCTCAATTGCCACGATCACATCTCAAGTTATTCTCCACCGATGGTTAAGATCATCTTAACTTCATCCATGGAAGTCTCTAGAGAAAAATCAAACTTCCCTAATTAATTCACTTTAATTATCCAATTCCTAAGTTATACTTAGGACTTATTTAATTATTAGTTAATTAATTTAATTGAGGTATCTCCAAGTCTTTTCTTGCAAAACCTTTTCTTGTTTTTGGAGATCTCGTGTTCCTTACCCTCTTAGACATCATAGAGACTAGAACACTTGTGCGTTGCTACCCCAAACACTAACACTCCCTCTTAGCAAGGAAGGCGTTCTCTTGTATACCCACCTGCTCCCTGAAGTAGACAAAATTTGCTCTCCCCAAGGTCTTCCTGAATATATCGACCACCTACTGGTCTGTGGGAACATGTTGTAGTTGAACTTCTCCACGCTGCCACTGCGTTACTTTGATCTCACACTATTGATGCACCTCCACTACCTCTATGTTGTTGCAACCACTGCATCTATGTATAGTGATCTCCTCAAAACCTGAAGATTCAAACTTCCATAGGGCATCCCCCTATGAAGGTAGACTCTCTCTGACTCTCTCTCTCTCTGCAACAAGCCAATTCATGTTGCTTGTGTCACTACAACTAGCTCCACAATTGTCTCTCAAGTATATGATTGTGCCTGGTTCTAGCTCTGCAACTGTCTCTCAAGTATTTGACTGCGTCGTGCTAACACTGAACTCGTCTACCTCTCGTATCACGATTGTTCCTCTTACTACTTAAATACTTGGGCTCCCGTACCAAAGGTATTGGTCCAACTAAGGAATACCATCCACGGCAACTGGATCTGATCTACTGATTAAGCCCTCTATGGCTAGATCTAGATTTCGTTGTTGCTCTCATCCCTTGGACCCTGCCCCATCTGGCATACTGGAGTATCATACTCCTCCATCTTAGGATAATGCTGCAAACGTAGTGAATTCATCATCCAACCTGGCAGACAAATCCTCAATCTCTGTTGATGTTGTTGTTTGCTTCCCCTTCTTGTCCTTCTTCCTCTTCAAAAACAACCTGACATAGTGACCAAGCTTACCACATCCGAAGCACTTGACCATTGATAGGTCTTTCTTCTTTTTTTCTCCTTTAGAGTCATGTCCTTGCTGGGACCTTCCTTCGCTTTTCCCTTCCCTGCAAGAGAGATGTTTTCCTCTTCCTTTTCCACCTTCAGTCCCTTCCCATTGTTGCTGGTAGTATCATCAACGAGACTGAGCCTTAGCTCTTCCTAAGTGAATTCACTGCACAGGCATTCCCAATTCGATAGCTTATCCCATCCAGTAATCACCTGAACGAACGTATGTCATTCCTTGGTAAACCCATTTACAGTTGTACGCGCCAATTCATCCTCTGTTGCCTTCTCTCCAACTACTAAAAGTTCATCTCTAACACTGTGAATCCTGGTGAGAAAGGATGTTACGTTCTCACCCCTCTGCATTTTGACCGTCCTCAACTTCTCTTTGAGAATCATCTTCTGACTCTCAGAGGGGTCCCGATACAACTTGACAATGGCGTCCCACATCTCCTTTGTAGTTCCCTTCTCTACAATATGCGGCACGATATGATCTCGTACTCTGTCGAGGACCATCCTCTTAGCCTTGGCCATGTCCTTCCTGTAATCATGTAACAAGATAGGATATATTGGTACAGCTACAACTGTTGTCACAAACTCCTTCTGACCATGCTCATCAAAAGGAATGGCATCATGGCCTTCCAGATGCCGAAGATGGAGGCTCCATCCAACCTGTCCTGATCTCATAGTCTCGTTGTGTCCATCTTCTCTGAAAACTATGAAACTCAATAAACTGCAGAAATTAACTCACTCGTACTGGCAAATCGATCTGGAGACACTGAGTTTCCTTTGTAACACTGACTCGACTTCCTTATGTAAATTTGGACCCTTGGCCTTTAGAACTTGCATTGGACCCTGCAGCTCGTACTGGATCCTGCAACTTGACCTGACAACTGAGAAATGCTAAGGAAATTCTTTCTGGTGAATATACTACCTCCCTCTATCCTCCAAAGCTACTCGCACCTTCTCCGACAAATAAATTCGACAACTCGAAATGAAATTACTACTTCAAATCTGTGAATTGGGTAAACTGGATATTCATTTTGTTGCTTCAATGCTCCTCCTGCAAATAAATCAGCCTTTCTCTGACTCTGAGAATACTGGAGAAATGAAACCCTCATGTGCTTTCTAATCCTTGCCATGTGCTAATATGCTACTACAAAACCATTGTGTTGCAAATCTTTGCGCTAGATATGCTTTGTGAATCTCTGATCTGCTTACTTGAAACCCTTTCCGACAACCTCACTGCTTTTTGTTACTGCTTTGAGACAATTCGCACTTTTCCTCCAAACTGGATTGGAAATCGAACTACTGCCTCTCTGCAATTCGCACTGCCTGTCTAGGACTGCGCAGATCTAGTTCTTTGTGCTTTATATCTCCCTCTGAATTGCACAACCCTCGCTTCTAGAACCTCTGATCCAATATTTATTGCTTTGATCCCATGTGAAATTTCCTCAATTGCAATAAAATGGATATTTATCTTCTAACTACTGCAGTTTATTTGTCTTTTGTAAATTACTTTACGGCAAATAATGATAAATTCACTATTGCAATCTTCACAATTAAAAACGTTGTTGAATATAAAAGCTGGAATTGAGAAAATATGCACACACATAAAAATATCACACCATTATTTTTGGGCAATTGCCCCTGGAAAAACCCCGAAGAAAAACCCAGTGCAGTAGATGAGGGTTCTATTATTATCTTCAGCAATTTGATAAATATTACAATTACCTGCCTTTCACTGGCAAGGCTCCGGCAAATACTAATCTCTACTGGAAAAACTTACTGGAGACTAACTGTCCCCCTTTGCAAACCAATTTGGCCTCCTAGCCACTCGCACTTCCTCCTGGAACTTGCACTACCCTCCTGAAATGTGCAGATCTAGCTGAGGATTATTTGCACATCCCTAGGAACTCTTCCCTGCAAGTCGCTCTACCTATTGTAGTTGCTTAGACCCACTCGCTCTGCTTCTGGGAAATAAATCTAGCCTCTGGAAACTGAAACGTGGTCTTTTCGACAACTCACACTGGATAAACTGGCTAACTCGCACTGTATTTTTGGCCTCCTTCTGCAAATGATTTGTCCTCCTCTTCATGTCTCCCAGAACTGGAAAATACTAAGGAAATCTCCTCCGGACTTTTGCTCCCAAACCTTTGTTGAAACCACTTCCTTTGATGCTTCCCTAGCTTCAACTGTGCCCTTGTTGAATACTTGCAACTGGGTAGTCCATCTACTCAACTCACAATTGACGCCTTCTCCAAACCCTTCGACTTGCTCTTATAATCTCTTGTTGGAGTCTCAACGACCACAATCAAATCTCAACCAATGGCTAAGATCATCTTGACTTCATCCATGGAAGTCTCTAAAGCAAAATCGAACTTCCCCAATTAATTCACTTTAATTAACCAATTTTCCTAAGTTAGGCTTAGGAACTATTTAATTACTGGCTAATTAATTTAATTGAAGTGCCTGCAAGTCTTTTCCCGTGAAACCTTTTCTAGGTTTTAGAGATCTCATGTTCCTTAGCCTCTTAGAGATCATAAAGACTAGAACACTTGTCCGTCGCTACACAAAAACTAACATCATCTTGTAAGTGCCTAATGTTGATGGAATTTTTCTCTTGAATTTGTTTAATGTATGGAATTGTTGTTTCTAGAATGTGCTAATTGTGCCATAATTATTGAAAATTAATTTTGAAAGACTTTCTAGTTGGGTATTGCATATGCTATTCAATGTATGGCATATGTAAGAATGTTCCTAATGGAGGAGATTCTTTAAACTCTCAACGAAGCTCCATTATCTCTTGAAGTGGATAAATGCTTAATCTTGGTACCTAGGGCATCATTTTTAAGCCTCCTTAGAGATGATTTAGCTCATCTTAAGCTTCCTAAGACTCCATATGCCCAAAAGACAATGCATTAATCCAAGTCCTTGGTGGTCAAAGTTACTTTTTTTCCATAAATTCTCCTCTCTAAATTTCAGTCGTCTTAAGGTAGGATGATTATCTGGGGCTTAGAGCGAATTGCATAGGAGGAGGTTTGGTGGGATTCCAAGAACCTAAACATCAAGCCTAGGGTGTTGACTACATGACCTTAAATTTTGGTGGGCATCCACTTGGATATCGTCCATCAAATCTCTTGCCCTAGGCATTGCCCTAAGAGGGAAACCCTAGCTTGTTTTTCCTCAACTGGGGGACTTCCTTGAGGGTTGTATGAACTTAGTACTTGGTGAAGTATATCATAAAAAGTCCTTTCTTCTCACTGCCTTGATCCTGGAAGTACCTTCTGTTGTCGCGCAGAATGTCTAGGCACCGCGACAACGGCTCAAATCAGGGGCTGTCACCCTGATCCCCAATCTCTCTATTTAAGTTGTCTCCTTGCAGACTAAGGGAGGTAGACCCTAAAGAAATGAAGAAAGAGAACTGATTGGAAACCAACCAATTCAGGAGACACAGTCAAACGACCAAGTACTTGTTAAGATTTAACGAGATTTTATAGATTCGATTACATTAAAAGTTTAAGACCAGTGCCTTGTGGAGTCAAATTATCCCATTACGAAATTAAGATCAAGTGGTTGATAGATAACTGTTGCTAAAGAGGACAATTATCCTGCTATGAAAATACCAATCCACCACGATAATATTCAATTCTTCAATTAAATGCTCAATTTATCAAACTGAAAGATAAGCCATTTTCAACAATGTGATTTGATTAAACGCTTTCAATATCATGTATCAACAATGTTAGATCTAGGAAATAAAGACATGCAATTTATCATCACTTGAAATATTCTCGAAGTTGACTAGGCAATTAACCTCAATTTCAAGCAATTTAAAACCACAATTAGAGCTAGTTAAACGATCATCAATCCCAGCTAAGCATGAAAAGTACTTTCGAACCAAGTGCAATCTTTAAATAATTTAAATTCCAAAAAAATATTATCATGTAAGGACCATCGAATTTAAATGCTAGACATTTCCAATAATTCCGAATTAAAATGATATTCTTAGCGATCCCAATCCAAACATTTGAGCTTCGTCTATAGTCAAACTTAGGATATTAAAAATTAAATATTTGTTAACTATAGAAATTTCTCCGCAATTAAATGTCTTCGCAAAATAGATCAAAAATCCAAATGCCCCAATTTTTTTTTGATTTTCCAAATATTTATATACAAAAAGGATTAAAATTTAACTATAGACAAAAGAGAGTTAGAATTAAAAAAAATTAAAGTTTTTTGAATATATATATATATTTTTTTAATTTAACCCAAAATCTAAAATGATTATACAGATTTAAAATTAAAAGCTAATAAAGATAAAGAATCACAATTTGAAATGTTAATAAAACAAAACTTTACACATTAAAAAAAAAGTTCAAATCTAAAAAAAAATCAAATCGAAATGCTATGAGTTAAAGTTAATAATTTTAATTTTTTAACATTTTTTTTAATTTTCAAAAATCAAAACTAAGTCAAAATCTAAATCTAAAAAAAAATAAATGAAACCAAAGTAAAAAAAAAAAGGTATGATACGTGAAGGTATTATGTGGATGTTTTGGCTTGTGCAGGTCGAGAAGGAGGCGTGAAGAAAAGCGGACAGGAGCACTGCGGACAGCAGATGGCAAAGGAAATGAGGGGCTCGAGGGCAACATATGGCGTGAATGAGAGAGCAGGGATGGCAATGGACAAGGCATAGGCTTCACGCAGGAGTGGACGCAACATGAGGATGAAGGCAGAAAAATGAAGAAACGCGTGGTTGATGAGGGCAGCGTGAAGAGAAATTACGCAGATAAGGGCAATGTCAATAGGTAGCAAGAAGTAAAGCATGAGCTGAGCGTGAATGACATGGATGCAGAAAAGATAATGCAGGGGTGAGAGGAAGAACAAGGGAAAAGGAGTGCGGCTAGCAACGTGAAGGGTTTCCAAGGCAGCGTGGGTGTGAGAGCATAGATGAGGAAAGGGAGCAACTAGTAGAGCGACAGGGAGGACGGACGTGCAGGAAGCGGAAAAATGAAAATTTGAAAGCGCGAAAAGGAAGAAAACGCAGGCAGCAAGCTAGGGCAGCAGAAAAATGAGGAGATCTGGTGCACAAAATCTTAATTTCCTTGCCCAGAAATTGACAATTTCAGATTTAAAATTCAGATTTCAACTAAATAAATACACCTGCAGCTTGTACTTTGAGAGATTATTGTAATTCAAAGTATTGTCTTACTTTGAGAGAGATCGTGTCACTATCCATTCAGATTTTGAAGGCCCGTTGTTTCAAAGGGTTGTCAGCTTGGCATTATTATTGCTTCAGATGATGTACTCAGTGATTAATAAAGGTATCATTTTTTTGGTGTTGATGTGTCCTAGATCCGCCCGAAATTGAATAAGGGGATCTTAGGTACACCATGTGTGTTTGATGGCGCATGTTTTTTATGGCTTCATGTTGTTGCCTTTTATTTGTGTTTAGTTGCAACACATCAATGATTTCATTTAATATCACATACATCAGCAAGCACAACACATAAAATGAAATAGCTGCAAGATCAACACATACATCTGCACAACTACAACATATAATCGAAGATTGTCTACATCCACATTTTACATCAACAAGTCAATTCACTTCATCAAGTTCATGTACTTGCACACTCAAAAGTCTACATCAGCGTTGTTATACATTCTTTTCAGAACTTGTAATCAAATTCACTATGTTATGTTAATCATTAAAAATTCATTGTTAATGAATTTTTAAGAAGACAAGTGAATTCATTATTTTAAAGTGAATTATTGTAAGCTTTCTTGGGTGCATTGTCGACAGTGTTCGACACCCTTGCTTTACACAAAATCAATTGAGTGCATGAGTTTTTTCAAACAAGCAACAAGTTTCCATCTCCAAGCGAGCGTGATTTCAAGTAATTTGTGTCAAGTCAGTACAAAGATCAAACCATCAAGCGAGCCAGCGTGAAGTTCATTACAACCATCATCAAAGCATCCAAACAAGTTCAACTCCAACATCAATCAAGCAAGTTGAGATCAACATCAAGCGAGCGTAGCTATTCATTCAAGTGAGCGTGAAGTCATCACGTAAGTCAAGTGAGTGCTTAAACAAACGCGATTGTCATCAAGCGAGCGTGAATTCCAGAGTTTAAGCGAGAGTATTATAGCAAGTGTTCCAAGCAAGTGCAATCAGCCACAAATCAAGCGAGCGTGCCATTCAAGCCACATTCAAGCGAGCCTGTCATTCAAGTGAAACAATTCAAAGTACGATATCTATAACAAGAGAGCCTGATTTCAAGTGCGCAAGTTCAGATGGTGCAACATATTCAGTTGTTAAACATTCTTCACAGTTTGATCATCTCAAACGATGAAGACATGGTGCACGTCAGCAAAGACACTCTTGCTGATCTTTCACGGCATCTACAACAAACACATGAAACTATTGAGTTTCTTCAACTTGAGTCGCAACTTCAAAGGATTGAATTGCAAGAAAAGAATGATACTTTCAAGTCTTTGAACCATCCAGATGATAATTCTTTGCACAATCCAGATGATAAGTCATTCATTCAGCCAGCTTCAAGTATCGTAGCTATTCCAGATCCAATTTCTTCCAAGCCCATCATCAGGCCTTGGGAAGAAATTCAGGATAACAACAATTGACGAGGCTTAGGATATGTCCAAGATGACGCCAACTTACATATTCCCGATTATTCCAAGCCCATTCAATTTGTCAGTGCGGGATTTCTTGAACAGATCCCCTCAGCACATTCAGAGACAGTTGCAGACAACCAGCAGTGCATGCAACCCAAAGTTGCCGAAAAAGAGAATTCCACACAACCTGAAGTTGAAGACAAACTGAAATGTTCTCATTGTCAGAGAACCGGTCATATGGAAGATCAGTGTTTTGATCTCCATCCCTGTCACCATTGTGGCAAGTGCAATCATTCCTCAGAAAAATGTCGCAATCAACACAAATCAGAGAGATTGAAGATACATTATGAATGGATCGACCCTTGGGAATGGTCATCCACAGTTAAAAGATTGCTTCAGTTCTACAACCGCATACGATCACACATTGTGCAGCCCACACTGAAAAGATGATGGTACTCTCATGTAGTTGAACAGGGGAGTACAACAGTGTAAAACTCCTACACCTGAAGGGGGGGAGTTCAGGAATATTTTCCAGAGAAGTGTCTCTCCTTTCAGCTGACAAAGGGGGGAAAATGTCAATGAGATTGACAGTGGTTGTCAGACTGAAAGTCTCGACACAACCAGCAAAAGCAGCCAGTGGGAATCTTCAACAGCCAGTGGGCATCAACAAATTTGCCAGTGGGCATCAACAATTTGCCAGTGGGCAGTCGACAGCACAAAAGCAGTGAACAATTTTCAGCATAACAAAAGCAACAGTGAGTTGCTTTTGACATCATCAGCCAGTGGGCTTTGAACAAACTTTGATGTTGATTTCATGCAAAGGATAGTTGGATCCTTTTGCAACTTGGCACTTGATGGCGTTTTCAAGCAACATTCAGAAATGAATCAGACATACAGTTGATTCATGTTCTCTCGAGATTGAAGATTTTTCAGCATCAACTTGAGAACTTGGAAGATGGTTCCTCGTTCTTCTTTTGGATTTATCCTTGAAGGGGGGAATGTTAGCCTATTTCATAAAGGCAATTATAAATCCAAAATACATAAATTGAATAATGTAAAGTTAGGATAAATATATTTATTAAATTAGAATATTTAATAAATATTAGAGATATTTAGAAATAGAAATTTGTTAATAAAAATTAGGACTCTAGAAAAGAGTCATTCTCTAGGCTCTAAGTTAGGAGTGAAGTTAGTAGAGTGGTTAGAAACTCATTTATTGTAAATGGACATCCATAACTAGATTAAGTTAAAACATAAAGCTTATAAATAGGCTTGTTTCCTATTTCATTGTGTAATGTGAGTGTAGTGTGAGAATGAGAGTTTACGTCTGTAAACTCCTGCAATTTGCTATGTAATTTTTTTCCATTATCAATAAAGTATGTCTCTGAGGACACTTCTGAATCTACAGCAAGATCCCTCCTGGATCTGCAAATAAAACCCTCCAAGGCCTAGATCTGGCTCAGATCTAAAAAAATTCTGAAAATCTCCCTGTAAAACCTGCACAAAACCAGAAACAAGAGACCCAAAAACCCACAAATATGCCCAGAAAACCCTTAAACCCCGGTGAGTTAAAAATAACGATATTTACAAATATACAATGCTATTTTACAGATCAAAGCCTTGATGGCCAGATTTAAAATCGTTCAACACAATTCAGAAAAAAAGAAATTAAGAGAGAGGCACAAGCCCTAAAAAGAACCCTGCAAAAACGAAATTTAAGATACGTCGGGGGAATTAGATCCGGACCAGTCTTCGGATCTTATTTCCTTGGGAGTCCGCTGGTCCTGAGGACTTCCCTAAACGCCCAATTCTGAATCCGGAAGATTTCTGCACACTTGAAGTTAAACTGTTAAATCAATAGAGAAATAAGATAAAACATAAAATTTTCAAGAGCTGGAGATAACTACTAACTTGATCCAATTAATATTCTTACCCTAAATCCAGTAACCTTAGCAAGATACCTGTGCAATAGATTACTCTACAAGAGCCATTAATCAACAATCCATTAAAATAATCACCAACGGAATATTAAGAACAAGTTTACCATAAAATGTTGAAGAGGAACACCACCATCAAAATAAAACCCCAAAGTCTTTGTTTGTATTATTCCAGAAAATATTACAGGAGAGCTTCAAGAGCAAGTACACGATCAAGAGATCGGATGACTCCAAGACTGGCAAAGACTTCTAATTTATAAGATAAAAATCTCCAACAGCTAGTTCAGTCGATCCATGTCAAAGTAATCTCGACCGTCCAAAAAGATTTAATCATCTTTTAATCTCGTCTGTCGAAATTATAAATTTTTAAGGAAATTCGAATTTATCATTTAATTCCTTATTAATTAACTCAAAAATAATATTTTTGAGTTAATTACTTCAAAAATTTGACTTTGACTTAACCACCAAGGCCCAAGGGTCAAAAATTTCTCGAAATTCTCAATATTCCCTTAGCCTGGGACCTTTAAAATAAATTTTTTTAGGGACCCACGAATTTTTCCTTTGAAGAATATTAAATCACCTAGGACTTAAAATTAATTAAATTTCTGGCTTAGAATTTCTAATTTAATTTGGCCAAAAAATTTAATTAATTGACTGAGAGGGGATTTAATTATTTTAATTTTTTCCAACCCTCTTTACATAAGATAAATACATTTTGACACATGAAGGGGGAAAACCCATTCGTGATAGACCCTCAAATAGTTACCCAATTCTATGACTCAAAACATGATCTAGTAAACCAAGTAGTTTGTAATAAAATAATCTAGCCAGTTAGCTAAGATTATTTCCAAACTACTTTTACAAAGACTCGATAGAAAACACTAGGACTGACATAGCATCTTGACGACAAAATCTACCCTAGCTTTGGGGTGAAGCTGGAGGGAAAAACTATTCCGATCATTTGTGTCGAGAAACATAAATAAATCAGTGAGACAAAAAACCTCCTAGGATAGAAATCGTCACCAAAATACTAGGCTTACCTAGGTTGTTACATATATGATGGTCTTACTTAGATCATTTACATCATAAACATGCAGAATGGGTTTACATCGTTTACAAACTGTCGACTGATGATGAAATCTGAATGGCATAAACACCTCGCACATGATGAATCCCACTTGCAAAAATGGGGGTGTACTGTTATGGGGTCGTTGACACAGAGTGGTCAACACCTTCATCCACGAAAATTCACGAAAATCGAAGTCTTGTGCAATCCATTTCTAGGTCTCTCAATGAGTGTGAAGTGCCTTTGAAGCCTTCTATCACAACCTTTGAGCATTCCTTGAGAGGTCCTCTTGCATCACCTTGCACCTTAAACCCTAGAATAACTATTATAGGTGATCATTATCTTACCAAGACTCCTCCCATCGATGAAAGTCTGTAAAGAGCATTGTCCCATTGTTAGCACTTAGTATAGCTCTTGTCTTGTAGGTTTCCCTCTCCAAGGCCTGCTAGATTTTGTGGTAACAAGGCATAGAACTTGGTATTCTTGGAGTTCCATGCAAGCATTAAAGCACCACCTCTCTTGTTGGGATGCAAATTCTTCAAGAAAAATCAAATTGCAATAGTATCTATGGTACCCTAGAACCTTACCAAACAATAGGTCGTTTCCAATCTCTCCATTCCTCACTGTGAAATTTCCTTAAATGCAACAACCAGAGCTTATTCTTCTAGCTAATTAGCATTTTATTTGTTTATGGCAAATAATGAATAAATCATTGATGCATTTTTCATAATAAAAATACGTTGCGAAATATAAAAATCAGGAACTGAGAAATAGATGCACACACATAAAAAATACACACCAATGGTTTTAGACTAAACATCTCCTGAAAAACCCCGAAGGGAAAACCAGTGCAGCAGATAAGGGTGTATCTTATTATGCAGCAATTTGAGAATAATTACAATCTAAATGCCCAACTGGCTATCCTCTAGAAATATACTGGTAAAATAAACTGGAGATCAAAGATATCCTCTGTTAATCAACTCAACCTCCTCTGGCATGTTTGAACCCCAGACTAGTTACTCGCACTATTGGCTCTGGATATCTTGTACTGCGTGGAAATTGACTCGAAGTGAATCGTCCTGCCACCCTCTTTCACTGGAAACCACTCGCTCTGCCTTCCGGAAATAGATCTGACCTCTAGCTATTGATCTATGGCTCTCCCAGCAACTTACACTGGGATTTTTGGCAATTCGCACTGCTTGTACAACCTCCCTGCAGATGAATTTTGGCCTCCCTTTTCTTGCCACCCTGACACAGGAAAATCACAGGGAAACTCTCTGGAATTCTGCTCCCAGATTATTTGTTGCTCCCTCTAGCTCGAACTACACCCTTGCTACGACTGCAAACTGGATAGCTCAATCTGCCAAGGTGATCACTCTGATGCAACTAATGCTTTCTTGAAGCCCTTCGACCTACTCTTGTAATCTCTCGTTGGGACTTCAACAGCCACGATTTAATCTCCATCGACAGCTAAGATCAATTAGACTTCATCAATAGAAGTATCCAGATTCCAGAGCAATCTCGAACATCCTTAACTAATTATCTTTAGTTTACCACTTTTCCTAAGTTAGACTTAGGAAATAATTTAATTATGGAAAATTAATTTAATTAAGGTGTTTCCCAAGATTATCTCATGAAACCTTTTCTGAGTTTTGGAGATCTAGTCTTCCTTAGTCTCTTAGCATCATCTGATACTAGGACACCTATCTAATGCTACCATAAACTAACACTCACATAGAACACTAGTTTGTGTTGGCCTTTGAAAATCATCAATTCTCATAACAAGAGGCCTTTCGTACTTGGTCGCACACCCATTCCTTGCCCAAAGTAGCTTTATCTCTTTCAGACTAAATGAATGGTCAAAATAAGCAATATATTCCCCAAAGTGGAGTTTTTTTATCACCTAGAATTAAAGATCAATTCAGTAAAAGACTCAATGCAGCTATAGTATATTTTGTAGATCTTGTTACCAAATCCAGCATCAGATGTTCTTCCAAACACAAACTTTTTTCTACAAAACTATTCTGAAGAAATCTCTCTCTCTGGAATCATTTTCCTTACTCTGAAACAGGCTTCTTTTGTTCATCCTGAAAAAGGAAAAACTCATTTCTTCTACTGTGGCACATGCATATGAGTTTCTCGGCTTCTCCTGCTTACAATATGTATCTACCGATTTATCACTATCATTTTCATGGTCTTCCAGGTCAAAATGCGCTCTTGCAATAATATAATTGTTCATATAAGCCTTCCTTCTGTTATATTTTCACCAACTGAGTTACCCACATGCCCATCTAATGTTTTGTTCAGAAAAGTCTTCGACATTATGTTGTAATAACAATCACGATCACGAGGGAAACTGTAATATGCTAAGCATAACCCACAAAAGAACATGTGATAAAAATTGTAAGAATGAACAGGGCTACAGCTGCCCAGACAGGTCATGCATCCCCTATGGCCCACAGCCCTGCAGCCCACGACCTTGTTGTCCATAGCCCTATGACCGCCCTATCAATTCGACCCTTTCAACTGACTTGAGTTTCGACCTTGGCTCACCCTTTTGCTGGACAGAACCATAACTCGACCTTCTCTATAACAGATCTCCTTCAATAGAACTTCTAACTTGTGGCTACTCCTTTAAGACCTGCTTTGATACCATGTTGAATTTTCTACAAGATGAACATAGTAGAAACTAATCTTCTGATCTACTAATTACTTCCTAATGATTTCCACTCAATTTATCTTATGCCACTTATAGCATTAAGTAATTATACATAGAAAATCTCACTAGTAATACAATGAAATTATGAAAACAATAAGCTCATAAAGAGGCAGCCATGCACAATAGAGAAAACAAATTTTCCTTAGGAAACCCAAACCTGAGAGAAAACCCAGCAACTTTTCTTCTCGGAGAAATTTTTATTCGACAAGGTTCGCAATTACATAAACTATCGAGAAACCTCTGCCAAAAACCAAGTCCAAACTTTAGTCACTTCATCCTTTTCTTTTTGCTCTCTCGTGTCTTCTATAGAAGAGAGATGATGATGAGTGAGTGATCAAATAAAGTGTCACATCATCTATATATATACAAGTTGAATGGGTGCATTTACCCCAAGGAACACACCCTTTCATGGTGAGGCCAACTTGTCCCTTTTGAGCCTACATGAAACCCAAAAATAAAATTTATTTTATTTTAATTTCCATAATTTTTCTAGGCAGACTTAGGAGGCCTCTTGGTATGCGGGAATACCTTCTGATGCTATAGAAAAGCAAAAAAGAATACAGTCAAGATTGATCAATCATCCAGATCACCACTTGATTCATATTATCGTACCTCAAAACATTAAGTAAGAGCACATGATTACAAAATGGTTAAAGTATAGGTCGATCGATGACCCACCTTCCTTGAAAAAGGATTGTCCGATGGAGAAAGAAATCTAACCGTAGAAATCTGTGGAGGATCTATGGAATCATGTTGCACTGATCAATAGGGCTGGTGGCTAGCTGGCTGTCCAAGGACAAGAAAAAATTCTTCTATGGGTAACCCAGTTTTAGTGGGTAACAAAGACAAAGAATGGTTCATTTGGAAATGTTGTGAGAAGATAGTTTCCTTGCAGGCTTCCAATGACCAGCTTCATAACGAAGTTGCATCCTTACAAGGTATTAATGACAAGTATATTACTGAGATTCCTTCATTGAAGCATACCATTGACCATTTGCAGAATGTTAAATTTAGATAACCATGGTATGTTCTATGCTTAAATGCAATTTACTTCAATCTTCTTTAAGGCCCAATTCAGATTTAACAATCACATAAACATGAAAGTAAAATGCTGATAGAACATAATAATAGATCAACAGAAAACAAGCCAAATAATATAACAGAATTCGTAATTCTTCATGTCCAGCAAATATAGAGAGAAATGTGTGTTACAGCAGTCAATAGAATGCCCTAGCCAGCAAAGACTTGAGTTGGCCAAACCAACTTCTTCAACATGCCAAATCAGCCTTTCTCCAAGAGTCACACACACCCCTCAAAGACAGCTCCAAAAAGTCAATGCAAAATTCAAAGTTCTGGTCAACAGTGAGCAATCAAAGTCAACATCCAGCCTCGATTTTCGTGCCCTCTAATGCGGCCTCAAGAAATCCGAATCTTTGTGCTGAAATCAAAGTCAAAGCTCAAGTGTTGACCCAAAGTCAACGTTGGTCAACGTCGTCCAGAAAGCCCTAAAATAGTCCGCAATTTCTCTAGGTTCATATTCAGATGTGTGAGGGATAGAAGCCTCTCTTAGGCTGTACGAACCAATCAGATCACAAGAAGAATGTGTGATTAGATGATGATGAAACAAGCACCATCTCTCTCCTATTATATCCATCAATGAGGGTGTGTGACACATTTGTTGGGGCTTGTGAGCCTACATTACAAATCTGGCTGACCTTGTCAATTTGCACATGTGTGGAAAATAAAATCAAAATATAAGTTCTGCTCATCCAAACAAGATGATCTTTAGATCAATCTTACACCTCTCCGAAAGAGAATCCAACAAAAATATAATCATCATCATATGAGCAATGCAACATGGAGTTTGGACCTATTTGCCCAATATTAAGACTCCCTCTCAACTAGGGAAAACTCCATCTATCCACCTGTGCCATCCTGTCATCAGTACCATCGTATACTATCATCATCATCATCTTGCAATCCTGTGTCATCCTGTTGTAACATGCTTTGCCGGCTATGAGGGCAAACAAACGAGAGTGAGTCACAAAAGACATCAAGCACTGGCCGAATTCGAAGTCAAATTTTAGAGGTTAAAAATGTAACGACCCATTCCTAATTTAAAAAATATATATATAATTAATTAAGTCAAATTAATTAAGTTGAAAACAAACATAATACAAGTTAAGCTTTACATAAGCCATCTCCTCTACGTAACTAGATAAGGACTCAAAAGGGGGATATTTCATGCACTTAACCCCAAAACCTTATCTCTAAATTAAATGTCTCCTTAAATGAATATAATATCTCCTTAAATGTCTGCAGACCCTCATAAATGTGATAATATCTATGGGAGTTGAGGGCGGTGGAGAAACTGATATAAGGGGGAGGATGTGAAGGAGGAAGGGGGGGTCTTTTTGGAGAAAAATTATGCGTTCTGTCCACAGATAGGATTGAAGGATACAAAGTGCTGGAAAGGAAGTCTCATCGTCCTTGGGATTCTGGGCACGGGGGCAGAAGAGTGATCTTCTGGATCTAGGATTGTTTCTAGATCGGCTGGGAGGACTATATTGTTTCGGTGAACTGTTCATTCTGTCCACAGCATCACAGGAGGAGTGCCTGAGGAGTGCCACCATTAAATCATCTGTTGTATTCCAGGTATTTCCCATGTAGCTAAAATTGAAAATTCATTTCTGAACTGCATGAAATCATATTACTACTGATTTATGTTTATATATGCTTAGATGTATTCATGGAAATGATGTCTTAAATTTTATTCACGGGAATAATGATAGTTTGTAACAGTTGTCTTAATTAAGTGTAAAAACTTGGAATAATCTTTAGAAACAACAGTGATTCTCTGTTAATTGATTTAGCTAAGTCTTTCTCTCCAGCAATATTTCTGAAATTCGCTGAAACTAAGTGTAAAATTTAGGAATTTATCTACAAGGTTATTACATATGGTATCAAAGGGTAGTTCAAACCCTTTTCAACCTAATAAGCCCTGCGATTTCAGTAAAATTCCAGTCTATAGCATGAATAATTATATGTATAACAGCTGATGCTTTAGGTTATCTTCTGCTGGTGAGCACTTACTGCTGGTGAGCAGTTCTTGAATGAGCAATCATTTAATGACTTTTCACACTCCATAACTATCCCCAATTCCATGAAAGGTGCAGTGTGTTGCCTCAACACTTGTTGCAGATGCAAGAACCTTCATGAGTGAGAAAAGACAAAGGCACTCATCATAAGCAAGAGCACTCACCTGCTTAGCTTAATAGAAAATTGAAATTCACTCGGTCATAGAATCTATTATGTTATTTTAGGCCAATGGCTAGATTTGAACCAACAATTAATTTAATGAGAAGAATTTGGGATAAGTAGAACTAAAGACCAGCATTCCATCCACTAGATTATAATAAATTCAACATAATTTTTTTTACAATAACCCATCTAGGCCATTATCCCTACCACTTCTTTTACCTTCCACAGCCCAACATCAATAACAGAGTCTTTTGTAAGCACTGAATTAGCCTCCAAATTAGAAACCAGATCTTCTGAAGGCTTTTTAGCCACGATATACTTTATGCTCTCTACAAGGGCAATATCTGCATCATTTACACGCTGAGCAGCCTCGAATTTCAATAATAATATTACAAAGAAATTACAGAATCAAAGAGAATATTTCTTGAATAAAATATGGTGTAACATTACAAACAATGAGTTCTTTTGGCAGTTTCTGTTGTTGCATAACCTATATAGGACAAAATCAATTCAACCTTAATATACAAAAATACAGAGCACAAGCTGACTGGTTAACCAAAACTTTTCTCATCTGCATAGTTGACATTCCCTAGCAAATGAGCAAGTACATGGCTTGTCTCTACAGCTTCTTCCACGGGCTTGACACTCAAATATAATTTACCGAAACAGCTAAAAACCTTCATGGAAATTTATTCCATTTATACGCATAGTCATAGCTGCCTTCAGTCGATACGATACAATCCGGATCGAAAGCCCTTTAAAAACAGAATTCAACCTTAGCATAAATTCATCTGAGGCGTAATTTTCCATCTGTGTTTCAAAAACAATTCGTTGTCAACAAAATAAAAATAAAAATTTCCTGTGGGTAGCCGGGGTAAATCCAACATGGCATACCATGTTGTTGCGCTGTCTAAACCGACACCACAGATCATGGCCTATTTTGGTATGTCGTGTTGCGGGAACGACTAGAAAATATTCAATTTAAAAAAAAAAAAAAAAAAAAAAAAAGCGTGCCACCGTTTGCAATTTAAATTAACACTTAGGTTCGATATCATGAAATAACCAAGGTTGCAATTGTAATGGTTTTATATGCTAAGTCCGCTCCAATATATCTCACACGCAGAAAGCCTTTTTATTGGCATATGTTTAGACACGCGATATTATATAGATTTCAAAACAACACATATTATATACGCTATACGTTGTGGTTTCTATGTATTTGAAATTCGAACTTTATGGTAGCATTGTTGGCCGTCAGCAGCGTGGTTTCGAAACTACGACTGTGTCATGGCCCACGAGATAGGCCGAGGAGGGCGACTGTTCGAATCACACAAACAAGAACATGATTGAGATCCGGGGCTTGAAACCGTGAACCTCCCCCCAACCCAACACATGCCTCCACCGTTGCCGGGGATTGAACACGGGTCACTCGTGTGACAGGCAGGAGTACTTACCATTATTAAATTAAAATCCTATTTAAATATAATGCATTTAATATATATATATATATATATATATATATTGACACAATAGTCTGATTAATAGTGATCGGTACACCAAGTTCTTCACAAGAGCCCACAAGCAAAACTGATGCTGCAGCTGCCGAATTTTTCTTGGAAGAAATGTATAGATTTGAGATAACCAATGGATGAATTTTTTTCCAAATAGGCTTGTAACCCAAGGGACTTCCATAGATCTCGTATAAATGAAATTTGAATGAGAGAAACCTTCAGGTGAGAAGATTCTGCACTCTGCCAGAGATATCTGTTTTTCTCTCAATCAGCCTTGAAGTTTCTTAAAAAATGCAAAAAATAGCACTGAAATGGATGAATATGAATGTAAAACTATAAAAATATAAAAAAATTGAAATGGAAAATATATATAGATATATGAATTGATAGTAGAAGTTTCTCCATCGAAATTTTCAACCGACTTGTAAAATTTTCTGAATGGAAGGTGACAGTAGTGATTTAGCTGCTTGAGGTTTCAAAGAACATAAAATATATATATATATATATAAATAAATAAATTTGAGTAATTGCACAGCTGCCTCAAAAAAAAAAAAAAAAAAAAAGAAGAAGAAGAAGAATATATATATATCTCATTTGGGTAATAACGTACGTAGTTTTGGGTATATATTTTACATAAGATTTAGATCTAATTTTAAGGATGAATGTCAGTCTTTATTCTTGAGGCTTCATCATTAAATAAATGATACAAGTGCTCTTACAATTCTACAGCATGCTCAAGGCCTGCATTTCAATCAGGCAAAAGATGATGATGAACATCGGTTAGTGGTAGAAATCTATGAAGCCACGGGTGTTCACTCTCTGAACGTTGTGGTGAGAGAATGTTTTAGATGGAGGTGTGAATTGTTCGAGAAGGATTGACCGACATGGAAAGACAACCTCAGACTTAATCCTTTGTCAATAAATTGTGTTACCATCATGACGGTGAAAGACAGCTAGACCTAAATTCAATACTTTCTGGAGCATATCTGTGCCCAAAATGATCATCACCACTTTAGGACAAGTGCCATATATACAGGCAGAAAGATTTAGGCTCAAAAAGATATGGAAGACCGATATTATTAATTTTTCTTTTATGGAGGAATATTATAGATTTTGTATTTTAATCTATTACGGTGAAGAGATATCAGTGATTTAGATTTTGTAGCCTTTGATCTTATGTCTATGGTTTATAATAAATTTTATTTATAATCACCAAATGTAAATATAAAGAGTGGTTTAGTAAGGCTCCATGTGCTATATATATATAAATATATATATCATTTGGGTTAATATATATATAGCGTAGGGTCTAAATATATACCATTAGGTTGAAATAAATATATAAAACATATGACATTAAATCCTGGTATCAAAGCCAGGGTTACAGTGGTGTGTACATATATAGTTAGTGAACAAGAGTGTCATTTAATTCAACAAGAGCTACTTTGTCTTCAACAATTTCTATTGATTCCATAAGAATATAACCTATGAAATCCGAGTAGGTGAGGGTTAGTTAGTTGTGTGAGTGAGCAGTTATTGATACTTTATATCCCCATAAATATATAAGCTACAAATAGAGTCAAGATGGAGTCTATTGAGCAATACCATTTATATTTAAATTCCTTTAGAGTTTGATTTTATACAAAATAGACTTGAAAATTGTACTTTAACTCATTTATTTCCCTTCTATAGCTGCATCTAGGAATAAAACATTCTAGACAAGTCTATAAACTAACACTTTGATCGATGAAGACCTTGCATTCCACTCTAGATTTAGTAAACATACATTACCCTGCATAGGACAAGGAGGTCGCATTTCCACCCTCCTTGACCTCGGTACCAGTAAGACCTGCCTGTAGGTAAAATAGCAAAATAACTATACCCGTATGCCAGCTCAAATCTTACGAAAATCACATTTTGTCAGTCTGAAAATTTATCCACTTCTCATGAATTTATTATTATGTATTTCAGGAAAAATTACCATGTTTAACACGTACCAAAGGTGGCAGCGCCAGTGAAATGTAGCGCCGCCACCTCCACCTTCACCATCGCCTTCACCACCATCAAGATCGTCGTCAGCACCTGTTGCTCCGCCCGATCTCACTACTGTGATGAGCTCTTTAGAAGCCATTATGGAAACCTTGAAAGGGTCGCAGTCGACCAGGAACAAGGAGGAGAAGGATTTTGATGAAAAACCTCACAGAGAAGATATTTCACGGGAACTGCAAAAGATTAAACTCCCGGAATTCTCTGGAGGACGAGCTGGAGAACATGCCGAAGCATGGTTGGAAGGGATGATCAGATGCTTCGCATTAAGAGAATATTCTTCAACTTCTAAAACAAAGATCATTGTATTCCAACTAAAGGGAAATGCTCTGATTTGGTGGGGGAATATGGAAAAATAGCTGCATCTCACTTCAGATACCGTTCCTTGGGATTTTTTTGTGGACCGATTCCGTGCAAAATACTTATCGCCTTTCTTTTAAGAGCAGCAAGCCGGAGCCTTCCATACTCTAACCCAAGGGGGTAAAACCGTGGAAGAATACGAGATAAAATTCATGGAACTTGTGAAATATGTTCCTTGCCTAGACACGGATGAATGCTAGGCTGAGCGTTTCGTATTTGGTTTAAATCCTCGGATCAAAGCCATGGTAAGAATTTGGAAGCCACCAACGGTGGCAGAGGCAGTTGAATGTGCTCGTTATGCAGAAGAACATCTGGGGATTAAAAGGGATTTCAGGCCAGCTGAATCAATACCGCAGGCATTTACAGGAAAAACTCCCTGAAATTTCTTCCGAGAAAATAACTCAAGACCACCTCCTTATGGTAACAGGTTTACCCCAAGAGGAGCGGGGGCAGGAGCTCCCAGGACCATAAATGCAATAGCTTCCGGGTCCTCAAACATCATTACTTGGAGGTCTCGAGGGACTGGTAATCGGGGAAGGAATGGGAGAGGAAGCAGCACCAGGGGACAGAGTTCTTGGTCGAGGATTTCTTAGTCAAACGCAAAAGGACCAACCCGAGTGGACTGTTGGGGGTGTGGAGGACCTCATCTTTGACGTGATTGTCCGGAGAACTCTCGACGAACAGGAAAAGAACCATCATCAGATGCCCAAAGCAATCATATAATCCATGCTGTCGTCAACAACAACCAAGCAGCACATCAATCCACGGTAGTGGAATCTTCAGGTACAATCAACGAAATAAAACTCAAAATCTTATTTGACACTGGAGCTACTGATAGTTTTATTTCATCTTATGCATTGAATAAATGTGGGTTGGCAGCCTACAAACAGGACGATTTTAGACAGGTAGAAATGGCTTCAGGGGACCTTCAATCAGTAGAATTAAGTGTGGAAGATTGCAAAGTTGATCTAGGAGTCTGTTTGACCAAACTAAAAGTATATGTCACGGCCCTAGGAACTTACGACTTAGTGATAGGAATGGATTGGTTAGAGTCTCATCAAGCATGGGTAGATTGTTCTGGGAAAACAATACTTTGCGTAAATGATATGGTTGAGACAATCCAAATTCAAGGTATTAAAAGAAAAGTATCCTTGTGTTTCATCTCAGCCATGCAAATGAATCGGTGCTTAAGGAAGGGTTGTCAAGTGTATGTTGTTCAAGAGGTAAGCAAAGAAAAGGGGCCTTCCTTAGATCAGTATCTGATTCTATTAGAATTTCCAGATGTTTTTCCAAAGGAACCACCTGGACTGCCTCCTCGAAGAGAGCTAGACCTCTCCATTGAATTGAAACTCGGTACGGAACCTATATCTAAAACTCCTTACCGAATGACTACCCCAGAACTTCAAGAATTGCAACTACAGCTGAAAGAACTGTTAGATGTAGGGCACATTCGACCCAGTGTTTCACCATGGGGTGCTCCTGTAATCTTTGTCAAGAAGAAAGATGGTTCATTGTGACTATGTGTGGACTATCGAGATTCAAACCGAGCCACGGTAAAGAATAGGTATCCAATGCCTCGCATTGACGACCTTTTCGATCAAATGAAAGGAGCTATGGTATTTTCAAAGATCGATCTGTGATCGGGTTATCATCAACTCAAGATTAGTCAAAGTGATGTTTCTAAGACTGCATTCCGATTTCGCTTCGGGCATTATGAATTCATTGTGGTGCCATTTGGGTTGACCAATGCACCTGCAGTCTTCATGAACCTTATGAATAGCGTTCTCTGCAAATATCTCGACAAATTTGTACAAGTTTTCCTTGACGATATTCTCATTTACTCTAAGAATGAGAAAGAGCATGAAGAGCATCTTTGGATAGTGTTATCTTGTCTCAAAGAGCACAAGTTATATGGAAAATTATCCAAATGCGCTTTCTTTCAGAAGGAAATCCATTACTTAGGTCATATCATATCAGGCGAAGGAATCTCTGTAGATCCTGAAAAGGTAAATACCATCAGGGAGTGGCCGATACCTAAGAATGCACATGAAGTGCGTAGTTTTATGGGTTTAGCAGGTTACTACCGAAGGTTTGTGGAGGGATTCTCCAAAATTGCAAAACCAATCACAAACCTTCAGCGCAAGGGTGTTAAGTATGAATGGACGGAGGAATGTGATAAATCTTTTTCCGAACTTAAGCGATTATTAACTAGTGCACCGATTTTGCGAGTACTGGATATGGATAAAGATTTTACTGTGTGTACCGACGCATCTAAGCAAGGGTTAGGTGCAGTTTTAATGCAGGAAGGAGGCGTAATAGCATACGCTTCGAGAAAATTAAAAACACATGAAGAACTTTATGCTACGCATGATTTGGAGTTAGCCGCAGTGGTCTTAGCTTTAAAGATGTGGAGACATTACTTGGTGGGGATAAACTTTGTGCTTAAAAGTGACCACCAAAGTTTGCAGTATTTATTCACCCAGAGGGACTTGAATGCAAGACAAAGACGATGGAGTGAACTCCTAAGCGAATATGATTTTGCAATTTCTTATATCAAAGGAAAGGAGAATGTGGTAGCTGATGCCTTAAGTAGAAGACCTCGAATATTCTCCCTCGTACCTATCAAGGTGAACTTGAGAAATCAAGTGCTTGAACATCTTGTAAGAGATAGTTGGTACTTAAAAGTAAGGTCGAGGCTCAAAATCGACCATTCGAAGGAACCTAAGTTCGAAGGGTATGATTTGGAGGAGGACGGAATTCTACGATTTCACGGGAGGATGTATATACCAGACAGTGGAGATCTCTGAAACACCATCTTGAAGGAAGCACACCGAGCATTTTATTGTGCACATCCTGGGGTAAAGAAGATGTATGCTGACACCAAGAGACTCTTCTTCTAGTCAGGCATGAAAAATGACATTGTCCACTTTGTTGCTAGGTGCCTTGAATGTCAGCAGGTAAAAGCTTATCATCGTCACCTAGCAGGTCTCTTACAACCTCATGACATCCCTATGACCAAATGGGAGATAATTTCTATGGATTTTATCGTTGGGCTGCCTCTTATGCAACAAAAGCATAATTCCATTTTGTTTGTGGTGGATAGATTAACAAAAAGCGTCCATTTCATCCCAGTAAGAGATACTTATGAAGTAGTTGATGTAGCATGGGTATTCATAAATGAAATTATCAGATTTCATGGAGTACCTAAGAAAATTATATCCGACAGAGATCCTCAGTTCACATCCAGGTTATGGAATTGTATGCAGTCGGCCTTCGGAACTCAGTTAAATTTGAGTACTGCCTATCATCCTCAGACCGATGGACGGACGGAAAGGGTAAATCAAGTACTCGAGGATATGCTAAGGATGTATGTTATGGACCAACAATCATGCTGGGAAAAGTACTTACCCTTGGTAGAATTTTCTTACAACAATAGCTATCACAGTTCAATCGGGATGCCGCCATTTGAAGCATTATACGGAAGACCTTGCAGAACGCCGTTGAGTTGGGACAGGTTAGAAGATCGAATAATCGTCAGACCAGACTTGATCCAAGAGATGGAGGATCGGGTAAAACTGATTAGACAATGGTTAAAAGAGGCTCAGGATAGACAGAGAAGTTATGCAGACACCCACAGGACAGATAGAAGCTATGTGGTGGGAGATCAGGTTTTCATCCGCATCCGACCCAATAAAAGCACCATTCGGTTTGGGAAGGGGACAAAATTATCCCCCCAGTTTATAGGACCGTTTGAAGTCCTGGAAAAAGTTGGACCTGTCGCTTATCGTCTTACACTGCCGCCCACCTGCACAAAATTCATAATGTATTTCATGTAGCTGCCTTACGACACTATATTGCTGATAAATCTCATGACCTTCAATGGAAGGAACTGCAGGTATCGGACGAGGGAACCCTAACGGTTGAACCATTACGTATTCTGGAACATAGGGTTCGACAGCTCAGGAACTGCCAGATAGACCAAGTGAAAGTTCAGTGGAACAAGTATAGTCCTGGATCAGCGACTTGCGAGGATGCTGAGACTTTTTGCCAGAATTACCCTAGCTTATGCTAAATTTTGAGAACTGAAAACTTTCTATGTATATATGACTGCTCTATTTTGACACTTAAAATTTTGAAATACTATGTAAAGATGAGTTTTTTACTTTACTGGTTAATGGATACCCATAAAGATAGAATGCTACTTCACTTTACCGATACAAGTATATGTTGTTTGTTTAAAATTTACTGGTGCATGGACACCGATATGCAATATGTCATTTAAATTAACATTGCAAGAATGTGAAATCATAGATTAAACATTATAAATGAAACTATCTATCAAGTTATTTCATTGCATTTCAAATATGATTGAAGGGAAGGAAATAGAAGAGTAACTGCATTTTAAATATGAAAATACATATTGGTATACAGATGGAAAATAGTTAAAACAAATGCATCATAGATGGAACATGTATGAACTAAACGGAAGCAATATCTAAACGAAAAATTGTATTAGACATATTGATACATACATGGACAAATGTTTTAAACCAAGTATGATGTATAAGCTCTAGGATCAATATCATAGATAGCAATATATTTGGAATATGTAGAGATTGTTATATGGGTAACAATTTGTTATGAACCATATAGATGCATATGTTGTAATGTGTGTACAAGTGTTTACATTTGATATTGTGTACCAGTGGTTACTTCACAGAACACGAGTTACCGAAACAATAGACATGAAGACAGAATCCCCAAAACGTTGAGACTCCATGTGATTCCATGATAGGGTGTTGACCCTGGTTCTACTAGAAGGGGTGGAGGTATTGCCCATTGTTTATCCTCCAATACCTAGAGTCATGGAAGGACTGTGCGATTCACGCTCCCCTAGACGTGTGATGATGACTTCCGGATGCCTACAAGCATATCAGGTCGATGTCATCGACGTTGATATCCTTAAGGTCTATGAATGGATCAGTAAAACTAATGCCATGTCATATTCCTGTAGAGGACGGATAGGATGAGAGTGGAAGAGATTAGGAAGGATGGGAGGATTTTAGAATAGTCTGTAGAGGCGGTTGAGATGAGAAGAAGAAAAGGAGAACATGCAACTTCAGACGGAATTCAATCTTAAAATAAAAATCTTCTCACATATGCCCTAACCTCTAAAAACATAATTATCGATATGATTATATGGAACCCTAAATTCGGGACGAAGTTTTTCTGAAGGGAGGAAGTATGTAACGACCCATTCCTAATTTAAAATATATATATATATATATATAATTTAATTAAGTCAAATTAATTAAGTTGAAAACAAACATAATACAAGTTAAGCTTTACAAAAAGCCATCTCCTCTACGTAACTAGATAAGGACTCAAAAGGGGGATATTTCATGCACTTAACCCCAAAAACTTATCTCTAAATTAAATGTCTCCTTAAATGAATATAATATCTCCTTAAATGTCTGCAGACCCTCATAAATGTGATAATATCTACGGGAGTTGAGGGCGGTGGAGAAACTCATATAAGGGGGAGGATGTGAAGGAGGAAGGGGGGGTCTTTTTGGAGAAAAATTATGCGTTCTGTCCACAGATAGGATTGAAGGATACAAAGTGCTGGAAAGGGAGTCTCATCGTCCTTGGGATTCTGGGCATGGGGGCAGAAGAATGATCTTCTGGATCTAGGATTGTTTCTAGATCGGCTGGGAGGACTATATTGTTTCGGTGAACTGTTCATTCTGTCCACAGCATCACAGGAGGAGTGCCTGAGGAGTGCCACCATTAAATCATCTGCTGTATTCCAGGTATTTCCCATGTAGCTAAAATTGAAAATTCATTTCTGAACTGCATGAAATCGTATTACTACTGATTTATGTTTATATATGCTTAGATGTGTTCATGGAAATGATGTCTTAAATTGTATTCAGGGGAAGAATGATAGTTTGTAACAGTTGTCTTAATTAAGTGTAAAAACTTGGAATAATCTTTAGAAACAACAATGATTCTGTGTTAATTGATTTAGCTAAGTCTTTCTCTCCAGCAATATTTCTGAAATTCTCTGAAATTAAGTGTAAAATTTAGGAATTTATCTACAAGGTTATTACAAAATCCCTTAAAAAGCCTTTTTCCCCTTCTAAACAATTCTCCACTCATTTTTAAGAATTAAGCCCCTGAGGGCTTATTCCTTTTGACCCCTCTGCCATATAACTTGCGCTACAACCAAGCACTAAGGCCCCATCGCGAATCACAATCGGAGTTTTCCTGTCCGACTTTTCCTTTGTTATTCCGAAATTTTCCGATGCGATGAACTTTCCTCCCCTCGACCTCTAATTTAATCCTGACCGTCGATTCCTGCTGATCCGACGGCCAGCGCTCAATCGCATCGATCCATTGGCCCTTCGCTTCACTCATTACTCCGACCCTCCGATTTAACCCTGACCATTGAACCCACAAGAACTAACGGCTAGGATTCAATCGCGCCCCGCCCTTGAGCCCTCCGTCATTCCCCTTCTGATCCAATCTCGATCGTTGATCTCCCCTTTGATCCGACGGTCAGCACGTAATCGCAAATTGAAAACCCAAAGACCTCGGTTTTTTGGTCTCTCTCCTTTTCTCCGATGTGATTAAATCCTAGTCATTCATCCCGCCAGATCCGACGTCCCAGATTTCATCGCACTCCGCCTTCTCCTTTCTCCGTTCCACTGTTCCCCTGATTGTCGATTTAATCTCCACTGTCCATTCCCATTGATCCAACGGCTCACATCCTTCCTCTCGTTCACTTACCAGTTCCCACCTCCGCCTCACCTTTCGATCGTGGCCATCCATTCACATAATCCTATGACCAGAAACAATCCCGATGTTTTCACCTCCGCCGCGCATCTTACCCCATCGCGCTCTCATTCCCACCGTCAGATCTCTCCGCCTTTCATCCAACGACTGAGAATATTATCGCGTTTTTTCTCCATCCGAACGTTAATGTTCCGAAATCACACGAAAAAACTGGTTTTGGGACGATACGCGTCAAGTAGCGAAGCATATCGCGTTTTTTTGGGCCAATTTTCAAAACCACTTCGGAGCTGCGCGAAACCAGCAATTTTCCGCTAAAACCACTCCTCCCGATATAATTCTTCATTTAGTCCTGACCGTAGATTGTTTTAATCGAACGACTCTGACTTAACACGATCATAGTTCATTTCCCTCTTCCCCTATACCCCTGAACAAATACATCCCCTGATCTCTGTCGTCCATCAATTCGATCTAACGGTCTAGATCTAATCCTACCTCCATACGGTTTTCGTTCACCCATTCTCCCCGAAGACCACGTCAAATGATCTTAGCCGTTTATCATTCTGATCCGACGGCCCTCTTATAATCTCGTCCCCCATTTAATTTGGTCATCCAAATGATTTCATCGCGCAATCTCGACTGTAGATTGCCACTGTTAACTCTGATCCGATGATCCAAAATGCACATTGCCCCAGACCTTCATCATAACATTTTTTCTCCATTCCGCCATGTTTTCCTCCCGTTTTCACACGCATCCACCATTTCCCTCCCCAGCACCACCATCCCTTCGGCCCTCCAGAGCAATCCTCCTCCACTCCCATGGATTTTCTTAACACGTTTATCGTGTTTTTGCAGGGTTACAGATGGTGAAAATCACCCTTTGTCTCACAATCACAGACAAGGAAATTTAGAGCGCAGGAAGACATTTCCAGAGCCAAAACGCAGGGAGATACACTGTTAATAAGGTTTAAGGCGTATTTTATTAAAGGAGCAGTGTTAAAACCCTGATCTAAACCCTCCTACGCCATTAAAACCTGCACATGCACCAAAAACAGTCAGCAGAAGCAGAAAATAGTATCAGCGAAGAGAATTAAAGGATTTAAGCCTATTATTGAAAGATTAATGCTATAATCCAATGTTTAAAGGACGAATATATAGATGAAGACCATAATAATTATTGAGAAGGCTTAATGAAGCCTGGAGAACATAAACAAGTTATAGCATTGCTCTCATATCAGCAAAATGTCCTTTCCCTAAGAAGGACACATTCCTACAGCATTCTCCATGCTTCCTCGAGCCCTTAAAAGTTATTACATTGACAGAAGCTTCTAAAGCTATCAGGACAGCAGCTATGGAAGTATGGAAGACCTGAAAGACCTTCAGTCACCTTACTTATCACAAAATACAGAGCAGAGTACCTACAGTCATAAAGTACTTCAAAGCATATACCTAAAGAGATTGTCAACCTGACAGAGATTTCTAGACCAGCCTAAACAGTACCAATATGTAAATGCAGAGCCATTAAGCAGAGTGGGCACGAATACTTCCATCCCCTCTGTCTTAATGGACCGTTTAAGTTCATATCTACTACTCCACTTCCTCATTCACCTATAAGAACTCATCGAAAATACATTGTAAAGGGTTGGGACTCAATTAGTTGTAGAACTGTTATTGAGGGGAAGTAACTTAGTAGTTTGTAATATAGTAGGCTGGGAAGAGAAGTCTGGACTGTAAAGAGCCATCGGACTCAGAGTATGTGACTGGTTTTGCACATCAATTGAACAAGCAGATTCACAGGATCCTGGTCTATATTATTGGTGATGTTTTCCTTACTGTAATTGTCTCCTTTCATTTTTTTCCATACTGTCCATTATTCTCTGATAAAGAACAGCAAGCATAGATTAGGACATACTATTGGAAGTACCCTAAGTCTCATTTTTAAATCTTTATCTTTATGTTTTCCTCTGATTGTTTATCTAAGAACAAATTCAATATAATTTAACCAATCAAAGATGTCGGTTTTCCCATGCTTACTGATGTATGAATTTAGAGTTTGTTTCTTAGATGTTCTTGTTTTGTTTCAGCTGAAAGAATTGGGAAACTAGGGATTGAGAGTTAGCCCTATCCACTAGGTTCCTTTTCCAAAAGTTTAACCTTTCTAAGATCCCTTTGAGTGAGTCTCAAAAGCATTGAAGGTTCAAAGTCTTTCTCTAATCTTAGGCCTTACTCTGTGTTTCATCTTAAGGTTTTCTACTATTCTGAAAGTGGTTATGAGGACTGCTGGATTTTTTTCCTTAAGAGTATGCTAAAAGCAAGTTTGGATTTAAATGACATCTGACCTGATCTTAAGCTGCCCTTTGTGTCATTACCGAGAGTTTCCTTTGAAGTGTGTCAAAGCAGGATAGGTTCAAAGCCCTTACCTGATCTCAAGCTGCACTCTGGTTTCTTTCCTTCACCCATTCTTAATGTTCCATCTCACTACCTATCTAAAGAGATCCTTTGGTATAGATTACTTGCCCTATGGAAGCCTTTGGATGGTTGTTATGCAAGTAAACCCTTTTATGACTCCATAGCCCATTGGATTGGCACTTATTTTGACCTTTTTTCCCATGCTGAAACATCCTACTAATCTGTTTCATTTTCCATTTCCATAACCTTCTCAGTTAATGATCTCCAACCAAACAAACAAATCAAAAACCCTTGTGCTTCATACCTAGCCTAAAACCTACACTGACCTTAACAATATATCATTCTTTACATTCATAGAGAGATCCCTTTCTGGATCTAGGAGGGCTAGATCCTGAGATCTAAAAGTGTTTTGATGTTGTCTCATCATTTGGTATTGCCAAATCTGCCAAATCATGGAAACCACAACATAATGGCGACTCCACTGGGGACTTCTGAGTGAGTTTCTTCTTAGATACCCTTAGGTTCTCAGAAAGCCCCTTGATTCAAGAATATTTGGTGTGTTAGCCAGTTGAGTCACTAACATAATGGCGACTCCACTGGGGAACAAGACTACTTAGCCTTGATTTGGTATTCAATTGCTGATGGTGGACAACAACACCCATTTAAACATTGAAAATCCTCCACCCGGCGACTCCACAATCCCTAATAGACCTAATGACTCCATTGGTAGAAGATCCTGGACTGGTTGAGAAGATACAGTGACCTCTTTTTACAAACATGGATCCAAGTATGGACCAAGAGGCAAGGCTAGATGCTTTGTTTGATAGAGTGACAAGAGTGATGAACATACTTGGTGAAAAAATGATGGAGATGTATGAGGCTAATTTAAATACAAATGTTGATTATTTAGACCAGCCCATGCTTTTTCCAAAGAAAGAACAAACTCAAGACCTAGATAGTGAGCAAGACATGTATGATGCCCAAGAATCTATAGAAGATGAAGAGGAAGGTTGTCAAGAACTGCCTAATTGCCTACCTATATCTTGTACTATGCTGATAAGAGAATATCATGACCTAATGGAAAAATCTAATAGGGAACGTTGCTCTGAAGAAACAACTCATGAGCCTTGCATTTTAATTGAATATCATCATGATCATGAGGAGTTGTTTGAAGCAGAAAGAGATCAGGAAACATCAGAAAACGCTCAAGGTTTCCCTGCTAGCACAAATGAATATCTCCTAGAAGAGGCTCAAGAAGACATCCAGCCTCCAAACCAGCTAACACAAGAGAAAGAGGATTGTTGTTCTTCTGTCCATGATGAAAAAGATGTCCCTCTCTTGACAGAAGAAGAGATTGACCTAATATTAAACAAGCAGTTTGTGTCTGACGTCTTTTATAGAGCACACACTCTTTCTCATTCATCTACTGAGTTTGGTTGTACAGATCCAGAAAGCTCCTCTATAAATCAGAATGAAGAGAGACTTGCTGACAATCCAGTATGTCTGATTGGTAGCATTACCTACTTTAATGATTTTCCTGACTTTGATTCATATGATGATGATGTTCTACAAACAAAAGTTGATCTTGCAGGACCATTAACAGAAGATCTGTGGGAGGAAAATCAGTTCCATGAACTTCAGGAAAGTAATGAGCCCATGCAGGCTATTTATAATGCTGATGGGGAAAGTTATGAAAGCCTAGTAGCAGATGAAGATTCATTAGATCTCCACTCTGTTTCATCTCAAATCATCAGTAACAGTTTTCATGTGATTGGAAATCAATAGCCTTTCATCTCAAAGGGTGAAGAGGAAAGCCATGAAGAAATTTTTGAGCAGGTTGAAAACAAGGAGCCTTCTCTTGAAAAAGAGGAAGAAAAGGAACATACCCCTGCTCAAGAATACATTGATATTTTCACATAGCTCATCCCACCAGATCAGAATATCTCAGAGCTCCAAGAGGACAGCACTGCAGTTTATGATGAGTCCTCCAGTTCAGAGAGTGATGAAGATGAGGAAGATTTTCTTTCTCAAAGAGATATTCTTTTTGGTCCAGTGGAAGAGGAAGCAATCCTGGTTGAATCCTACTTGCCAAATACTCACAACCAGGTATCATTTCAAGATCCTTGTGCTCATTTCCTGTAAACATTTGAAGAAGGATCAAAGGTCATCAAGAGCAGCTTGTTGCAGGCAATAAGAAACATTTTATAAGTTGCTGTTAAAAAACAAAGAGAGTGGGAGTGGCCCTGCCTATCCAACATGCTCAAAGAAATGAGTAGAAAAGACCAGTCATGGGATCATTTGATTGACTAGATGCATTGGAAAAGAGTGTTTGTCGGCTAGACATGTAAATATTTCAAGTTAGAGTAGGGTAGGTAGGAATCTCAATAAAGCTCAGTCTGTGAGCAGTTAGTCAGTTGTTTTTTTTTAATTCTGCAAAGTTTCAGTTCATGAGCAGCTTGTCTTTATGCCATGGACCCACAGCAAGCCAGACAGTCTAATCCTGGTTTGACTGTGTTTCAATTTTTGTTTTAGAATGTAGAGAAAGAAATCTGCTAGACAATTTAATCCTAGCAGATAGTAGTTTAGGTAGAGAAGCTATGAGTCCAACTATTTAATCTGGTCTCATGGAGAAATAAGGGTAGCAGTAGATAGGTTTATTTTCCTGTTTGCAAAAAATGATGATGTGAAAGCTCTGCAAGTCTAAATGCACCTTGGAGAAAAAAAATTAGGACTGTAGGATGGGTAGGTAGATTGTTTGGGAGAATGTTTTCTGCTGATATAATGTCCATCATGTCTGTGGCAGCTGGTCAAAGAAAGGAAAAGATGTGTCAAGTACCAGGCATCTGGCCTACTTCCAAAGATTATTTTCTAAGATTCTTGACACCTTCAAGAAGATTCCATCCCCATGTGGAGCCACTGTTAGCCACCTATAAATTTTTGACATAGCAAACAGATGGCTAAAAATGTTTCTGAACCTTCAAGAGAAACATTTCCCTTGAAATATTTCATTCTTGAAGCCTCTATGTGTCTTATGTTCCTTGAAAAATCTTCACTGTTGTTCCATTGAAAAAGCCCTGTTGTTTTGAGAAAAAGAATGCTTCAAAAAGGCCTCCATTTACCCTATTTCATTCCCACAAAGCCTCAATTTTCACCTCCTTTTTCCCTTTCAAAATCTCACAAAATCCCTTCATTAACTCTCCAAATCATCAAAGTCCCCTTTTTAAACCTCATAGTTCCCTTTATTTGGTTTAAAAATCTGCTTTTTCCTCTACCGAAACCCCCCATTTGGCCTTAAAAAACACTAATTTTGGGCCAAAAACACCCTTTTTACATTATAACAAGCTTAAGCCCCTTAGGGCTTATATAGCTTAGCCCCATTCCTCATAGGCCCCTAGCCTTGCAACCGAGCGCTAAAAAGCCAAAAAATCCCTTAAAAAGCCTTTTTCCCCTTCTAAATAATTCTTCGCTCATTTTTAAGAATTAAGCCCCTGAGGGATTATTCCTTTCGGCCCCTCCGCCATATAACCTGCACTACGACCAAGCGCTAAGGCCCCATCGCGAATCGCAATCGGAGTTTTCCTGTCCAACTTTTCCTTTGTTATTCCAAAAAATTTCGATGCGATGAACTTTCCTCCCCCCGACCTCTGATTTAATCCTGACCGTTGATCTCCTCTGATCCGATGGCCAGTGCTCAATCGCATCGATCCATCGGCCCTCCGCTTCACTCATTACTCCGACCCTCCGATTTAACCCTGACCGTTGAACCCACAAGAACCAACGGCCAGGATTCAATCGCGCCCCACCCTTAGGCCCTCCGTCATTCCCCTTCCGATCCAATCTCAACCGTTGATCTCCCCTTTGATCCGACGGTCAGCACGTAATCGCAAACCCAAAGACCTCAGTGTTTTGGTCTCTCTCCTTTTCTCCGATGCGATTAAATCCTATCCGTTCATCCCGCTAGATCTGACGGCCCAGATTTCATCGCACTTCGCCTTTTCCTTTCTCCATTCCATTGTTCCGCCGATAGCCGATTTAATCTTCGCCGTCCATTCTTGTTGATCCAACAACTCACATCCATCCTCTCGTTCACTTACCCGTTCCCACCTCTGCCTCACCTTTCGATCGTGGCCATTCATTCACATAATCCTACGACCAGAAACAATCCCAATGTTTTCACCTCCGTCGTGCATCTTACCCCATTGCCCTCTCATTCCCACCGTCAGATCTCTCCGCCTCTCATCCAATAGCTGAGAAGCTTATCGCGTTTTTTCTCCATCCGAACGTTAATTTTCTGAAATCACACAAAAAAAGTGGTTTTTGGAGGACATGCGTTGGGTAGCGAAGCATATCGCGTTTTTTTGGGCCAATTTTCAAAACCACTTCGGAGCTGCGTGAAACCAACAGTTTTCCGCTAAAACCACTCCTCACGATATAATTCTTCATTTAGTCCCGACTGTCGATTGTTTTAATTGGATGGCTCTGACTTAACGTGATCACAGTTCATTTCCCTCTTGTAGCATACCCCCGAACAACTACATCCCCTGATCTTCTTCGTCCATCAATTTGATCTAACGGTCCAGATCTAATCCTACCTCCATACGGTTTTCGTTCACCCATTCTCCCCAAAGACCACGTCAAATGATCTTAGCCGTCTATTATTCTGATCCGATAGCCCTCCTATAGTCTCGTCCCCCATTTCATTTGGTCATCCAAACGATTTCATCATGCAATCTCGACCGTAGATTGCCACTGTTAACTCTGATCTAACGATCCAAAACGCACATCGCCCCAGACCTTCATCATGACGTTTTTTCTCCATTCCTCTATGTTTTCCTCCTGTTTTCGCCTGCATCCACCGTTTCCCTTGCCAGCGCCACCATCCCTTTGGCCCTCCAGAGAAATCCTTCTCCACTCCCATGGATTTTCTTAACTTGTTTATCGTGTTTCTGCAGGGTTACAGATGGCGAAAATCACTCTCTGTCTCACAATCACAGACAGGGAAATTTAGAGCGTAGGAAGACATTTCCAGAGCCAAAACACAAGGAGATACACTGTTAATAAGGTTTAAGGCATATTTTATTAAAGGAGCAGTGTTAAAACCCTGATCTAAACCCTCCTACGCCATTAAAACCTGCACATGCACCAGAAACAATTAGTAGAAGCATAAAAGAGTATCAACAAAGAGAATTAAAGGATTTAAGCCTATTATTGAAAGATTAATGCTATAATCCAATGTTTAAAGGGCGAAGATACAGATGAAGACCAAAATAATGATTGAGAAGGCTTAATGAAACCTGGAGCACATAAACAAGTTATAGCAGTGCTCTCATATCAGCAGAATGTCCTTTCCCTAATAAGGACACATTCCTACAGCATTCTCCATGCTTCGTCGAGCCCTTAAAAGTTATTACACTGATAGAAGCTCCTAAAGTTGTCACGACAGCAGTTATGGAAGTATGGAAGACCTAAAAGACCTTTAGTCACCTTACTTATCACAAAAGACAGAGCAGAGTACCTACAGTCAAAAAGTACTTCAAAGCACATACCTGAAGAGATTGTCAACCTGACAAAGATTTCTAGACTAGCCTAAAGAGTACCAATATGTCAATGCAGAGCCATTAAGCAAAGTGGGCACAAATACTTCCATCCCCTCTGTCTTAATGGACCATTTAAGCTCATATCTACTACTCCACTTCCTAATTCACCTATAAGAACTCATCGAAAATACATTGTAAAGGGTTGGGATTCAATTAGTTGTAGAACTGTTATTGAGGGGAAGTAGCTTAGTAGTTTGTAATATAGTAGGCTGGGAAGAAAAGTGTGGACTATAAAGAGCCATTGGACTCAAAGTATGTGACTGGTTTTGCACATCAATTGAACAAGCAGATTCACAGGATCCTGGTCTATATTATTGGTGATGTTTTCCTTACTGTAATTGTCTCCTTTTATGTTTTTCCACACTGTCCATTATTCTCTGATAAATAACAGCAAGCATAGATTAGGACATACTATTGGAAGTACCCTAAGTCTCACTATTAAATCTTTATCTTTATGTTTTCCTCTAATTGTGTATCTAAGAACAAATTCAGTATCATTTAACCAGTCAAAGATGTTGGTTTGCCCATGCTTACTGATGTATGAATTTAGAGTTTGTTTCTTAGATGTTCTTGTTTGGTTTCAGTTGAAAGAATTGGGAAACTAGGGATTGAGAGTTAGCCCTGTCCACTAGGTTCTTTTTCCAACAGTTTAACCTTTCTAAGATCCCTTTGAGTGAGTGTCAAAAGCATTGAAGGTTCAAAGTCTTTCTCTGATCTTAGGCCTTACTCTGTGTTTCATCTTAAATGTTTTCTACTATTCTGAAAGTGGTTATGAGGACTGCTGGATTTTTTTCCTTAAGAGTATGCTGAAAGCAGGTTTGGATTTAAATGACATCTGACCTGATCTTAAGTTGCCCTTTGTGTCATTACCGAGAGTTTCCTTTGAAGTGTGTCAAAGCAGGATAGGTTCAAAGTCCTTACCTGATCTCAAGCTACACTCTGGTTTCTTTCTTTCACCCATTCTTAATGTTCCATCTCACTACCTATCTAAAGAGATCCTTTGGTATAGATGACTTGCCATATGGAAGCCCTTGGATGGTTGTTATGCAAGTAAACCCTTTTATGACTCCATAGCCCAATGGATTGGCACTTCTTTTGACCTTTTTTCCCATGCTGAAACATCCTGCTACTATGTTTCCTTTTCCATTTCCATAACCTTCTCAATTAATGATCCCCAACCAAACAAACAAATCAAAAACCCTTGTGCTTCATACCTAGCCTAAAACCTACACTAAACTTAACGATATATCATTCTTTACATTCATAGAGAGATCCCTCTCTAGATCCAAGAGGGCTATATCCTGAGATATAAAAGTGGTTTGATGTTGTCTCATCATTTGGTATTGCCAAATTTGCAAAATCATGGGAACCACAACAAGAGGAACATTTGGATTATGAGCTGAGTCCTCCATGGGGCCCGATATTCCATAATCAGAATGAATATTTCCCTTGCACAAATTTCTAGATATATTTAATGCAAAATGGTTTCCAAATCTTTCTAGGGATTCTTTGAGCGTGACAAGTTCATATTCACATGGCATCATCAGTGTTTCCTCTGCCAATCTCCTACCTCAAGTTTCATCTCTCGCCTTCCCCTCCATTCCTTCATCACCCCCTCTATCATTGGTTCTCCTCTACCTGGTGTGCTCTTGAGTTCTTAAAGTTTCCTCCCTCAGCTCGAATGTGCTTTGATCCATTGTGACATATGGGTAAATGTATTCACAAGAAATGTGAAGTTATGAGTCTTGTAGTTGTGGAGTTCATTGAAATTGAACATATCATTTATTATGTAGGGAAAACCCTAGTTGGTAGGTTTGGAGTAAAATCTTACAATGCTTCATTGCTTCTATCATCGATTTTTTATTTGTGGGAACCAATTCTTGGATATTTGTTTATTATTCATCTTCTAGTCAAAATATGGATCACCTTTAGTTTTCACTCAAAGAATGGTTGTGCCTGGATTCTAGCACAAATTTGGAATTGGGATAGGGATGGATTATTTCTTAAACCCTGGTCCATTGAATTTTACCAGGTAAGGGATATTGTTGATGAGCTTAAGGTCTAGGCCATCTTGCTTGGGTTTCCCCTTCCCTTTTAGAGTTTGGAGGTTTTTAAAGTCATCGGAAATAAATTGGTCTCCTTTGCTAGTGTTGAGGATGGTTGGAATATAAAAGAGGATCAAAGGATGGCATGGATACAAATTTATGTTAGCTTACGAGGTGGATTGGTGGAAAAATTAGAGTTATACATGGTCATTTTTCTTGGACTTGGAATGTTGATTACTCGAAACTCTTTTTTGGATGCCATCGGTGCCATGAGGTGAGACATATCTAGAATAATTTTCTGTCTCTAGGCCCCATAAGTTCAGTTTTTCCCCTCCCTTAACCTTCAAAGGTTACCCGTGATGGAGACATTCATATGAAAGGTTTTGATGTTTATTCTTAGGATTTGGATGCACAAATATCTCCACTAGATTTGAACATGAACAATGACTCTTCAACTAGTATGGTTTTTGTTTCCTTTTGATGTAGGGGCATTAGAGTCTATTCAGCAATGTGAAGAGTTGTTCACATGTTGTGGCTAGAAGGGCTCGAGAGGTTCAGAGAAATGTACTAGAAAAGGTGTCAATACCTTAGCTATCAGTTACACTTAGAATAGATAGGGAAGTTGAATATTTGATTCGTGTCAGTGTACTTAATTTCAGTTGATAGCAGTAGTGAGATATTATGTAATTAAGCTTTGAGTAAATAAGAATAAACTAGTCCTCAAGAAGAAACTGAACAGTCATGCAAAGAGATATAAATGTAACCCCTGAAACAGAGGGAAGGGGGGGATTTTGGAGTAGAAGACTGAGTCGAGAGGTTTTGCTCTCTGGTTTTAATACAATTGTGAATTTGTTGATATCTGTGTGTTATTGACAATTTTCCTGAAGGGCTCACTCCTTCGATTTCAGAACTTCTGTGTGTAACTTGGAAGAAATTAATTATGTGTGAAAATCTCCTTATTATTCTCTGAATGCGTTTGAACTCATGTTCTCAGCGCTTGAATTGAATGTGGTTATTTTGTATAGAACCCTGAAGGAGGTCGGATAGTTGGCTTAGTTGGTTGAGCGTGACCGTAGTGATCCTCTGTTTAATTAAAGGATATTGAACCTTTGCCTAAAGCGTTGAACCTTTGTTTGCTTAGAGCGTATCGTTGTGATAGAAGCTCTGTTGGTGGAACGATATAGTATTAATGCAGAGAAAGGTTTTCTTTGAAGGCGGAACTACGAATTGAGTGGAAGCGAGGATGGTTTTGAAAAACCATACCATTTGTTTCGCACCGCTTTTGAGTCCAGGGGCAGTTTTAGAAAAAAAAATGTGATCCAATAGTTTTTAGCCACGTCACAGATACAATACTGCCCATTTCGCATTTTTTTTTATTGTTAAAGTTTTGTCCTCAAAAAAGCGCGAATGCCGTCAGACCCGCTTTGTGGAAGATCCAAGGGTAATCGCAATTAACGTTGCGAGGTCAATAATTAGAGGTATGGCCCAGCGTTCATTGAGTTAATGGTTGTTTATTAAATATTGGTTGTGTGGGCCCGGAATAAATAAGGCATTAATTAGTGTTTTGTGTCGGAAGTTAAATGGATTTAAATATTCGCGTTAAAATGTGGCTAGTCATTCTAAGGGAATAAAATTTCAATTAAGCACATTCATAGTATGTTTTAAAAGGGGTTTCGAGCAATAGTTCAAAGTGCTTAAAGAATTGAAAAATAGTTAAAGGCACTCTACTTAAAGTCGAAGATCATATTGTTGAGATTTTATAAAACCTCGGGTGGATTTCGTTAACCAAATTTTCCAAATTTGATGAATGAAATTGGAATAAGAAATTAGAGCAGATTCCCAAGTAGAAAGAAATTATTGAGAACACTGTGGGCAACTCTCCTTACCGCCTCCACCCTACCTGCTATCACCTTTACCCCTCCTTGATAATCCTTACTCCTTCCTCTACTACAATTGGTACATCTTCCCTCGTCTAACCCCTCAAAGTGGATATCCCATCTATTTCGGCCCCTTCACATGTTTCTCCCTCTCATGTTCCCCCCATTCCCTCTACCCTTGAATCCCTTTTCCCCTCATTATTGGCTCCCTCCCTCGCCCTTCATCTCCTTGTTCTCATGAAGGAAAGAAGCATTATGCCTTGTGATCCATATCAAAATTCAAAGAATTTCCTTTGCCCAATGGAGGTTTAGCCATGGATCTACCCATGGTTAATCCATTTGGTAGGAAATCCAATATGCACAAGGCACAAAAGAAATCCAAGTTAGTAATAAAAAAGGGGAAACAATCTTATATTCCAAGGGCCCTTAAATGAAATATAACCCTGTCCAAAGGAGAACCATGATTATTATCTCTTTCAATTTGAGAGGTATTGGGTGCACACAAAAAATACTAGCCCTCAAAAGGCTTTTACTTTCCAAGAAGCCTAAAATCATTCTTTAACAAGATACAATGTGCTTTCATGCGAAAGCTAGATCCTTCCTTGAGGTTTGCAAATAAACTATTCCTTCTATCATGTGGATTCATATGGAATCTTAGGGGGGTTTATTATTGGATGGAACCTAGAGTAAAATTCTATCTCCACCTACATCCTTCCTTTTGTTACTTTAATAAAGTTGTCTTTTAAATTTTTCTTTCCCCGTGACTATTCTCAATGGTTGTGAGCCTTTTTTTCTAGACTTGGATTTTGCAGGAGATCTTGCAGACCTGTACATAATTATTGGAGAGAATATAAATTTCACTCTCTCCCTCAAAGAATTATGGGCTCCTATACCTTGTTTGGACCCTCAACATAATTATTTTTCAGGTTATTTGGTCAATAATAATTTGTTGGATTTAGAGTTGACCAAACTCTTTCTGAGATGGATGAATGGGTTATCTAGGGAAAATGAAATTTCAAAGAAACTAGATAAATTTTAATCTCTAAATCCCTGATGAGTTATGGGATTTATTTTAAATCTTGTGTGGATGTCGTTGGGATTTCTGATCACAAGCAAATTTTTCTATATATTTCCCATCCTGGAAGGGTGAAATCTATCCCATTTAGGTTCAATCCTTTCTAGTTGGAAGAGGAGGACTATCGTGCTTTGATTTCTTTTCATTGGAGACACATTTTTTGTTTGTATTCTTCCTTTTTTATGTGCCAATTCAATGATAATTTGGCCTCCATCAAGCAAGTTTCCAAAGTCTGGGCTAAGGAATATTATGCTAAAAAGTAAGGCAGGCCTACTAAAACAAAAGATAACCTTGTTGAAGTCTACTACCTCTTGGAGTCTTCCACTCCTTATTTGGATCGATTGGAATGTATTGAGTCCCTAGAAGCTAAAATCATTTCTATTCTTTTGGAATAAGAGAAGCATTGGAGGTTGAAAAGAGGGGACATATGGATACCTTTTGGGGACAATAATACAAAAAATTTCAATCATTATGAAAATTTGAGGAATCAAAGTAATACTATCTGGAATATAGTGGATTTGAATGACGCTTTATTTCTCTCTTTCGATGATAAGACTAAGGAAGGGGCTTGTCATTTCCATTCATTTTTCAAAGCAACTCAAGTATGTCACATTCAAGAAATTCTCCATGTAGTTTCTGAATAAATGAATGTGTATCTTTCAGAGGAAATTCTTAAACAAGAATTTTGGGTAGCTCTAAATTCCATGAAAAAATTGAAATTCCTAAGTCCTTATGGGATTTTGGTGGATTTGTACTTGGATCTCAAGGAGGACTTGTTCTTGACAATTCATGAATCTCAAAATTCAGGCAAGGTATTGAGATCTTTCAATTTCACCTTTTTATGTCTCATTCCAAAATCTCAAGAGGGTACCTCCTTTGTTGATTATATACCAATCACTTGTTGCAACCTCATGTACAATCTAGTTGGATTAAACTAGGTGGATTAAGATAGTTTGATCAGCCTTAATTTACTAGTTAGATCAATCACAATTTGAAGTCCTTTTTGGACAAATTTGGGGAAGATACCACGATTGGAGCCTTAATGGGTGAACTTTTTTTTATCAATTATGGGACCTAAGGATATAATTAATAATTTCAATAAAATGTTCACTATAGTCATTAACAAGTTTAATCCAAAGTCATAACTTGCTCAAGAACTTCAAACAGAAGCTTGCACTAATGCTCTACTAGCTCTTGTTTCACGTTCATCTAATAAGAAAGAAATAATACTTTAGATTTAAATTTTGAGGATGGAAAGAAGGTATAGTTTGAGATAAGGAGTTGTAAAAAAAGCCATGCTACATTTTCCAAAGCATATATTGTTCAACTAACCAAAAAAAATTGATATTTTCCCAAACCACAACCTAAAAAAACCACATAAGGTAAAGAGAAGGATGCAATGGACATGGATAGTTCACAAAAAATTATAAAGCACTTGAAAATTAGATAATTGATATAAAAATCAATTTTGTAAAAGGTACCTCAACTTAGTGACCATATCGACCCTTCTTTAGAAGAACTATTCCTCCAAATCCTATTGAACCCCCACCTACAAGCTTGAATGTTGATTTAGAGAGGTAGTTATGGATAAATTATGCAATTATCATCACGTTAACCATTCAGGAAGAAAAATTTATTCAATGGATTAATGCCATGAATTTGGTTACTAATAATTTTTTAGATGAATGAATTCAAATAGAAGAACCTTGTGAAAAAATAGAGGAAGAGGTTGAAGAACAACCTAATGAATCGGCCATGGTTCTTTAGAATATGTTCCTTAATTTTAATCTAGCGCCTAAGGAAGATGAAGTAGACGAACTACATGTCTAAAATGACTACAACCTCAAGAGTGTATGTTGTAACCTTATAGAGTTAATTATTGTAAATGCATTCTTATTAAAACTGAAAAATTGTGATGAAAACACACACACATTTACACAAGTGTTACTTTGAAAATTCAAATCAAGAAAACCAAAAAAAAAAAATCAAGATATTGTTCTTTATAGTATCACAATACAATTTATAGATACTAAAACATCTATAAAATACCAATCCATTTATCCTAGATTAGAATACAATTGTTTACCAATCCATTTACCCTATATTATAATACAATTGTATTTTCTTAACGGAAACTAAAAAACCATGGGCTAAACCATCATGTGCGAAAAAAACGCTAAAGGAAAAAATCATAAAAAACATATTAAAAAAACCAACTACTTTTTTTGGGGGCACTACCACCCCTGCTATGCTTGACGCAAAATACAATGTGTGGAAGTATTCATGCAAATAATTACACCGAGAGGCGCTCTACAACCCATTATGGGGGTAGATCTCACGTAAACATCTAAACGTAAATGTAAGATTAAACGTAATATTCAACATTTAACATTTTTAATCTAATGTTGGGCCTATTTAAAAATCAACCTAATTATTATTATGTATAAACAAAATATAAAGAGAGTTACGAACACTCAAAAAAGAGGTATGGTAAATAAATAAAAATATAAATAAACTGGAGGTATGGTAAATAAATAAAACCTCTTTTTATACCTACTCTGGAGGTATGGTAAATAAATAAACATATAAATAAACTAAAGGTATGGTAAATAAATAAAACCTCTTTTCATATTTACTCCATTAACCTCTTTATATTTAAGAAAAGAAAAGAAAAAATGTTTTATTTAGGTGAAGCCTATGGAGAAAATACCATGGGTCAAATACCATATTTATAAAAGAGGTATGGTAAATAAATAAAAATATATCAACTAGGATTACAAATCAACATCTAATTATATATCAAGCCTCTCGGCCAAATACCATGGTAAATAAATAAAATATAAATAAACGAGAGGTATGGTAAATAAATAAAACCTCTTTTTATATTTACTCCATAATCCTCTTTATTTTTAAGAACACTAAAAAAAGAGGTTTTATTTAGGAGAAGCCTATGGGCCAAATTATTATTAATACCATGCAAAAAAAAACATTATTAACCCTAATATTAATATTAAAATATTAATAATAATAATAATATTATTATTATTAATTCTAATATTCATATTAATATATTATAATATTAATATTATTAAATTTAATAAATTTGGATTGATACAATATTAAATTTGTTATATTATAATATATATTAATATATCATGATATATATTAACTCTAGATATATATGGGAAGGAAGAACAAAGACATAGAGTGATAGAGGTGGAGAGATAAGGGGAGTCACAATAGACATATGGAGATAAATTGAAGGAGAGGGGAGGGAAGGAATGAAGATAGAGAGAGGGAGAGGAGTGAGAGAGGTAGATAAGGGTAAAAGAGGGAGAGGGAGACTCAAAGATGGAAGGGGGAGAGTGAAGGAGATAGGGAGGAAGATAGTGAGAGGATGGGAGGGTAGAGAGAAAGAGAGAGAGATGAGGGAAAAGAGAGGGAGGTAGGAGAGAAATGGAGAGAGAGGAGGAGAGAGGGATGGATAGAGATATGGAGTTGGAGGGTTAATAGGGAGGGAAGAATAAAGACATAGAGAGTGAGAAGTGGAGAGAGGGAGGGAGTTAAAAGAGAGAGATGAAGGGAGAGTGTGTATGTTTCTTGATTTATGGCAGCATCGGATCTTCTCTAAGACTCAAAATTTGCAGGGAGGCTAGGACACATGTATTCCAGAATACCCAGAAATCCTTTTGGAAAATTCCACCAAGAGGAGATTTTATTAAAATAATTAATTGTTTTTAATGGATGCCTAAGTATAAACTTAAGGAATTAAAATAATTAAAGGGTATTAATATAACTGGATAAGAATCTTCTAGAAAAATACGGAGATAAATTCAATATGATATGAACCATTGATTAGAATCTAATCTGGGTCATTTATTTCTCAACGAGAAGATTATAAGAAGGAATTTGATGGGAATTTGGAAATATACTAGGCAGATACTCAATTGCCCGGGCAAATTGATTTTCTCATTGACTTACGTTCGGCAAGAGAAAATCGAATCAGAGGGAGAGTTGTAGGTGGGAGAGAGAGGGTATCAGCAATAGTAGGAAGTGTAGGAACAGACTGGAAAAAGCAACACAGAGGAGGGACAACACAAAGGCGGTGACACAGGGACTTTGTAGTCACTGGGTAGAGAGTGACACAGTGGGGCCAATGTGAAGGCAGCAGGTCCTCTCCGGGGTCAGAAATCCACTTTTGAGCATGAGAAATTTGTCTGTAAAATTTATCACATTGATTCCTCTTATATTATGTTGTTTGTATCTTGTACATGAGATTTTGTTGAAGAATAATAAATAAACACTCATCTCTTGCACCGATTTTCCCACATTGGGTTTTTCTGGGGACGATTGTCCAATAACAACTGTTATTGTCATTGTACTTGTGCTAGTATTTTTTCCTTGAATTTGCTTTCCGCGGTATTTTTAATTGTGAAGGCTATAGTAGAATTTATTTTGATATTTACTGTGTAACACCGTAAATAACTTGGTTCTGAATTAATAAGAAGAAGAAATAATATTAGTTTTTGTAGTAGGAATTCTATCTAGGAATTTTCACAATGTTCAGGGGTGAGATAAAGAGACAAAGAAGGAGATATGGAGATAAAGGGGGAGAGAAGGAGAGAGGGAGGGAAATAGTAACATAGTTGGAGAGAGAGAGAGAGTGAGATGGGGGAAGAGAGAGTATTGGATGGAAAAGAGAGAGAGAAAGAGAGAGAGAGAGAGGGAGAGAGAGTGATGGGGAAGAGAGAGGTAGGTAGGAGAGAAAGGGAGAGTGAATAAGGATGAGAGAGAGGGATTAAGAGAGAGGAGGAGAGTGATGGGAGAAGAGAGAGGATTGGAGTGAAAAGAGAGAGAGAGAGAGACAGAGACAGAGACAGATAGAGAGAGATATGGAGGTAAGAGAGAAAGGGGGAGAGAGGAAGGACAAGAGAGAGGACTTGAGAGAGGAGGAGGATAGAGGGAGGGATAAAGAGACGGATTTGGAGGGGGAGAGAGGGAGGGAATAATAAATACATAGAGAGTGAGAATTGGAGAGAGAGAGGGAGTGACAAGGGAGAGATGGAGAGATAGTATGTATGTTTGGGGGTGATACAAATAGACAAAGAAGGAGAGATGGAGAGAAGGAGAGGGAGGGATATAGTAACAGAATTGGAGGGTGAAGGAAGAGAGAGAGAGAGAGAGGATGTGAGAGAGTGAAGAGAGGGAGGGACAAAGAGATGGAGTTGGAGGGGGATAAAGAGGGAGGTAAGAAGAAATACATAGAAAGAGAAAGGTGGAGAGAGATAGAGGGAGTGATACGGAAGATGGAGAGAGAGGGAAAGAGGAAAATAGGAGGAAAGAGAGAGGAGCGGGGGAAGGGAGATAAGGGTAAGAGAGAGAGAGGGGGGGAGGGAGGGATAGATATATATATAGATTGGAGAAATAGAGTGTATGTTTTGGGGGTAATATAGAGAGATAGGAGGAGATAGAGATATTGATGGAAGGTGAAGAGAGGGAAGAAGAGAGAGATGGAGAGAGGGAGGGATGGCCTGAGAGATTGATAAATATGGAGTGATAAAGAGTGTGTTTGAGGGGGTGAGATAGATATATAAAGAAGGAGAGATGAAGGGAAATATAGATATAGATGGAGGGGGGAGAGAGGGAAGAAGATTTCTTGCACTAGATGCATTTATTTTAGTATAGATGGTGATTTCTAATCCTATTTGATTGCTTTCACTAGATGCATTGATTTTAGTGTAGATGTTAATTTCTAATGATATTTGATTGCTTGCACTAGATTCATTGATTTCAATGTAGATAATTTTGATGCTTGCACTAAATGCATTGATTTGATTGTAGATGGTGGTTTCTTATCCTATTTGATTGCTTGGAATAAATGCATTGATTTCAGTGTAGATATTGGTTACTAATCCTATTTTATTGCTTGCACTAGATGCATTGATTTCAATGTAGATGATTTCTAATCCTATTTGATTGCTTGCACTTAATGCATTGATTTCAGTGTAGATGGTGATTTCTAATCCTATTTGATTGCTTGCACTAAATGCATTTATTTCAGTGTAGATGTTGGTTTCTAAGACTATTTTCTTACTTGCACTAGATGCATTGATTTGAGTGTAGACATTGATTTCTAATCCTATTGATTGCTTGCATTAGATGCATTTATTTCAGTGTAGAAGTCTTTTTCTAATTTTATTTAATGGCTCACATTAGATGCATTGATTTTAGTGTAGATGTTGATTTTTGATTTGTTGTAACTGGATGTATGGTGGTACATTAATTTTAAAGTGATTGGATTAACAATGCGCATTGATTTCAGTATAAGCACAAAAAATTATTGGCAATGTATATTGATTTTTGTGATATAGTAATTCAACCTATTAATATTGGAGAGCATGAGAGACAAGGTATGATGTTTACTACAACAACTCGAGCTAAAGATTTAAATGGTTTACAATTTCAACTATCATTTTCATATAATCGATATGAGAAGATGACAAAACTAACAAGGGTGACAATAAGAATAGTAGAAGAAAATAGTTTGAGATTGATCACAATGAAGACTATTTGTAATTGACTACATTTTTATTATTCACATTTGGTATCATTCAACACTATTACATTGTGACTTTGCATTCAAAAAAATTATTTCAACATTTTTTATCATTAAAGTTATTAACAATATTTATCATCTCAACAAACTGAGGTAAATAAGAAAATTTAAAATTAAAATGACCAAATTAATCTCAGACATATTTAGCATATTTGAAATGATTATATTAATATTATATCTATTTACATTATTGATAAAATTAATCATATGTTCGATATATTTTCTTTGGTTACACACGATTGAAACCAACCTACATCCATCTTAACTCCAGATCTATCAAGCGTTGAGAGGGATCAAATCTCTAGAGGTGTAAACCTCTCCTCAAGTTTTACACTCAAAAAATAGGTTTGCACCTTGAGAGATTTAATCCCTCTCGGCGCTTGACAGATCCGGAGTTAAGATGGATCCAGGCTGGTATAGTACATACCCAACACTCTCCCACTTTTTTTTTTCTTTATATGCAAGGGGACATTGGATTACATGATTATCATGTGAAAAATTCGCTACTTGGAATCCTACCACAGAATTTGATTAAATTTATTCTATTTGTCTAACTGAACAAATTATTTAACATATCCTATGGTAAATATCGAAATGAAATACACTGCAATCTTCACAATAAAAAAAATACAAGAAAAAAATACTAGCACAAGTATACACACATGGACACTGTGATATTGGAAAAATTTCCCCGAAAAAAACCCAATGTGGGAAAACTGGTGTAGCAGCTGAGGGGTTGAATATTATGCAGTAATTTTTCTTAGTACAAATTTATGATTTTCGCTTCTGAAAAAACGTATAGAGAAATCTAACAAACAAAGTCTTGTGAGACAAATATCACTCTACCACGGGATTCTGGCACTAACCACCTGCACCTAACACAAGCTACTCTATGTTTCCTCTATGCAGTGACTGCATCACCCACACAGTCTCTGTGTCACAACTGTATATTCTCTCCATCTCTACTCTGGCACTCATTGATGGCTGGAAACTAGAATCTTCTGCCCTCCAAAAATATTCTCTAGGAACAGGCATTGTCCCTCTATTGTCTCCTCAACAGAAAATGAAACTCCCTCTGCTGCTATGTGCAGTCCCAACATAATATCTATGTCACTGGCTCTGCACAACTGCTTATGGCTTTTGTTACCCTCTCTCTATGCACTCTCTAGCTTTGTATTTCTTCCTTCTAGAAGTTATCTCTGCCCCTCTCTGTGAGAATTATCTCGATCGATCTTCTCCCTGAGAAGTGCTCACTATGATCTCTGTATTATTTCTTCGTCTCAATGTGTTTTCCAAATGACCCTTCAATCCATTCTTATAGTCTTATCATTGAAACTTCAACATCCCAAATTAGATCTCTAATCAATGGCTAAGATTAGCTTTTGACTTGATTCGCCTTTTCTAGAACATTCACACCCATATTTTATTAATTCACTTTAATTTATTTATTTTCCTAAGTTTAGACTTAAGGTCCCTTTAAAATAATCAATTATTTTAATAGAATACAATCCCTGTGGAATTTCATCAAATGATTTCTAGGTTATCTTTAATACACGTGTCTAAGCCTCTCCACAAAATTTGAGACTTAGATCACATCCGATTCTACCCCAAATCAACACTCCCTCTTAGCAAGGAATGTGCTCTAACAATATGCCTTGCTGCACACTACTCTTACCCTGAAGCATCTCCCTCTGCGCTGTTGATGTCTGACATTGTTTTCCATCGACTCTATGCAAATGTTGCATCTGTACTGCTGCTGACACTACTACTGTCAACATTGCATCTGTACTACAACTCCCTCTAATCTACTGCTACTAACGTCCCATGTGCTACTGAAATGGGTTTTCAACCATACCCATCTGCTCCCTGAACTGAACGAACTTCTCTCTTCTTAGAGCCTTTGTGCTAGAGCCTTTATGAGTACATCTTCTACTTGATCTCTTGTGGGAACGTATTGTAGCTATACTTCCCCATTCTATACACAGTATATGATAAAATTACATCTGATATCTATGTGTTTGGACCAATCATGAAATACTGGATTCTCAGAGAGCTTGATGCAACTCAGATTATCACAGTAAACACTAGTCGGATCCATCCTCTTCCTGAACAAGATCAGAATAATCTTCCTAATCCATATGGCTTCGCTCGTTGTTGTGTTGGTTGTCATATATTTTGCTTCGGTTGAGCTCAATTATATCAAAATTTGTTTCCTGCTACACCAAGATATAATTCTTGATCCAACGCTGAAACGGTACCTAGAGGTACTTTTTCAATCTGTTAAACTTCCTGCCCGATCTGCATCTGTGAACCCGCTCAATCTGACATCATCTCCTCGGGTGTATTTCAACCCATATCCAATTATTCCCCCACATATCTAAGAATGTGCCTAGTTGTTGCCCAATGTGCCCTTTTTGGTTCCACCATGAACTGACTAAGGATGTTGACAGCAAAAAATAATTTTTGGCCTGGTATTGACCAGATACATGAGAGACCTAATGAATTGTTTGTACAAGATGGGGTCCACTTCCTTATATTCTTCCAATTGGTGATCATGGTTGTCACCAGGGACCATAAATACTGCATCCTGAATCTCTTCATAATTTCCGTGGCATATCTCCCTTTCCCTGGGAAGATTTCTCCACTCTTCTGCCATACCTCCAACCCTAGAAAATAATGCGTCAACCCCAAATACTTCATGTAGAATTCTAGTTCCAGGTTCTTCTTGCATTCCTTTGTGAGCCTAGATGATCCTATATGGAACATGTCATCTACATATAGTACTAGATATAGAGGTTCATTCTCTACCAACAAATAGTAGAGATTGGGATTTGCATCACTCTTGACAAATCCCAACCGCTGCAAGTAGCTATCAATCTGACCGTACCAAAATCTGGGTGTCTGCTTGAGCCCAAATAGGAATTTCTTCAATCTGAATACATGATATCTCTTCTCATGGGTTTCAAATCCTTCAGGTTGTTCTAGGTACATTTCCTCTTCTACTCACCCCATTCAAGAACATTGTCTTGACATCCATTTGGTGAATCTCCCATCCCATATGAGCTTCCAAGGATACAACAAATATGATGGAGGATTATCTGGCTACCGGGGCGAAGGTCTCTTCATAGTCAATTCCTTCTTTTTGTGCATACCCCTTTTCCACAAACCTTGCCTTGTACTTCTCCACGCTACCATCTACAAGGTACTTGATCTTGTAGATCCATCTTGATCCTACAACTGATCTATTATATGGTCTAGGTACAACTTCCTAGACATCATTCCTCATGATATAAGTGTACTCTTCTACCATGGCATTCACCCATACTTGGCGTTGAATAGATTCTTGAAAACTGGAGGTTTCTTCTACATGTGCTACCAATGCCTGGTACATGTGAGGTTGTCTATCATGCCTCTTCTCAGTTTTGGGAGCTCCAATGAACTCCTCTACGTCCCTCAGTGTCTATTGTGCCTCCCTATTGGTTCGACCACTGGTGGTAGGAGGCTCCTCAATTCCTCCTCTTGTTCTTGTTGTTCCATTTGCTGAGAACTACCAGACTCTTCCCCTCTTATGAAAATGTTAGTCTTGGTCATTGTAGTTGATCCCGGTGTATGTCCTTCTGCCTGTCCTTCATGTTGCCCCTGCTGTTGTTGGACTAAAGGAACTTCTATTACCTGATCCTCTATTGGAATCTCACGAGATTTTTGGAAGGCTCTATCTTCCATAAACTTAACATCTCATCTCACTACAATTTTCATGCTGCTAGGAATGTATATTATGTATTCTTTTAAGGTCTTTCTATATCCTATGAGGTACCCATTTTCTATAGTCTGATCAAGTTTACTTCTCTTCTCATCTTTCACGTGGAAATATGCCAGACTTCCAAATATCCGGAGGTGTCCTACTTCTTGTTTCTTCCCTGTGAAAACTCCTTCAGGCGTTTTCTTCCCCAATGATCTATGAGGAGTTCTATTCTGGATATATACAGTTGTGTTACATGCTTCTGCCCATAAGAATCTAGGCAGTTCTAGGTCATATAACATGTTTTTTGTTGCCCCAACAATAGTTATGTTCTTCCACTCTACTACACCATTATGTTGTGGATTGTGTGGAGTTGTCGACTCTCTCTTGATGCCCTCCTTTCCACTGAATTTTGTGAAGTCTCTATCTGTATATTCTCCACCATTATCTAAGCGCAATACCTTTATTTTCATCCCTGTCATGTTCTCTATGAGAGCTTTAAAATCTCTGGACCGATTAAAGACCTCATCTTTGGTATTTAGGAATTAAATCCAGGTATTTATGGAGTAATCATCAATGAAGGTGACAACATATTCGCCACTGTTGAGAACTCTAGTGGACATTGGGCCACAAATTTCTGATTTTATCAATCCTAATGCAAATTCTGCTCAGTTATCACTTCTGGGAAAGGCCACCTTAGCGTACTTCCCTAGTACGCACCCTCTTCATACGTCATCATGCTCTGTACCGAGGACTAGTACTCTAGTAATAGTCTCTCTGAGAATCCTCAGAGCTCCATGGTGCAGATGTCCCATTCTCTTATGCCATAGTACATTCAGGTTTCTCTCGCCATCAAGGTTGTTGCCTATCAAAGATATTGGAGATTTGAGCTGAAATCTGTACAATCTATTGCTTCGAGTTCCAATTTGCCTCTTCTTCTTCCACCTTGGATGCTTGACGTATGCCTTCTTCCCAATGAAGTATAAATTGTATCCCTTGTCTTGCAACTGGGAAATTGAAATTATATTCATTCCGAGCCCTGGCACATGCAACACATTTGTGGCTATGATGTTGGTTCTTACTTCCGTTTAAAACGTTATGTTGCCTCTCCCTACTGGAGTGCATTTTGTTATGTTCCCCATAGTGATCTAGAAGTCCATTTTTTCTTCCCGATAACTCGATAAATATTCTCATACTCCAGTCATATGAGCTGAAACCCATCTATCAATGTACCAAATACCTAAAAATTTTGAACTTGAAAAGCATGCACAATCTTCTTCTAATCTAGAAGATAAGACATTTAAGTCTTCCATACTTGTCTGTGTTATTTTTCTTCAAAAAAAAATGGTGTCCCTTCTGAAGCTTTACATTGAGCCTACTGCACAATCCTTTGGGGAAACCGGTTCACTACCTACGCAGTCTCCTACCTCTTATGCTCAGTAATGCCTCTTCTAGATTTTCCAGCTCTGATACCATGTGAAAATTATGTTACTCGAAATCCTACTACAACATTTGATTAAATTTATTCTATTTGTCTAACTAAACAAATTATTTAACATATGTTATAGTAAATAATGAAATGAAATACATTTCAATCTTCACAATAAACAATTACAAGAAAAAATACTAGCACAAGTATACACACATGGAAATCGTTATTTTGGACAATTATCCCTGGAAAAACCCAATGTGGGAAAATCGGTGCAGCAACTAAGGGTTTGAATATTATGCAGTAATTTTTCTGAGTACAAATTTATGATTGTCGCTTCTGAAAAATCATATAGAGAAATATGAAAAACAAAGTCATGTGAGTCAAATCTCACTCTACCACTGGATTCAGGCATTAACCGCAGCTGACAGAAGCTGCTCTACACTGCCTCTATGCAGTGACTACGTCACCCATGCAGTCTCTGCATCATAACTATAGCTTCTCTCTATCTCTGCTCTGGCACTCATTGTTGGTTGGAAACTGGAATCTTCTGCTCTCCAGAAATATTCTCCTGGAACTGGCACTGACCCTTTGTTGTCCCCTCATCAGAAAACGAAACTCCCTTTGCAGCTTTGTGCAGTCCCAGTGTAATCTCTGTGTTGTTGGCTCTGTGCAGATGCTTGTGGCTTCTGTTTCCCTCTCTCTATGCACTCTCTAGCTCTAGAATTCTTCCTTCTATAAATTATCTCTGCCCCTCTCTGTGAAAATCCTCTCGATCGATCTTCTCCCTGAGCACTGCTCACTAAATAATTTTGATCTTTGGATTCTTTCTTTGTCTAAATTTGTTTTCCAAATGACCCTTCAAGCCAATCTTATAGTCTTCTCTTTGAAACTTCAACAGCCAATCTTACAGTCTTCTCTTTGAAACTTCAACAGCCAAGATTAGCTCTCTAATCAATGGTTAAGATTAACTTTTGACCTGTTCCGCCTTTTCTAGAACATTCACACCCATAATCTATTGATTCACTTTAATTATTTTATTTTCCTAAGTTTAGAATGAGGGTCCCTTTAAAATAATTAATTATTTTAATAGAATACAATCCAGGTGGAATTTCATCAAATAATTTTTCGGTTATCTGGAATACATGTGTCTAAGCCTCTCCACAAAATTGAAACTTAGAGCACATTCGATGCTACCCAAATCAACATAGAAATCCAAGGAAATAATCCTCATTGTTTATGTACAAAGTGAGAAATTCTTGGTGCCCACAAATTTTTTTAATGAATCTTAAATGTTTTTTAAAGTTTCCACCTTCACTAGCAACACCTTTTTGTACCATATCTCTCACAAAGTGATATTGAACATCGATATGCTTTGTATTATAATGATACATTGGGTTATTCGCTAGGAATATTGCACTTTAAATTTCACAATCTATCTTCACATCTTGTTGTACCAACCCAATACCTAAACACAATATTTACAACCACACTTCTTCCTTCAGTGTATGAGTGGTTTCCATGTATTCAACTTATATAGTTGAGAATGCCGCTATAGACTTTATCCTGCTCATCCAACCGATTAGTCCTCCATATATGTTAAACACATACCCACTTGTATATCTTCTACATTCCAGATCTCTAGCCCAATTTGCATCAAAAAAACCATGTATGTCCAACATTCTATCCAATCCTAGTCGTCCTTGGTAGTACAATCCATAACCAGTAGTGTGATGAAAATACCTGAAAACCCTACTTATATTTGTTCAATGCTCCTTCCCTATTTTTTACATATATCCATTCAACACTCTGACTGCATGTGCAATGTCCGATCTAGTGAAAAAATATTACATACATCAAACTTGCAACCATATTGGCATATTGAAGATGGGACATGTCCTCTTCCTCTTCCTTTGTATTGGGACATTGTTCAGCAGATCACTTTACACTGGAATAGGGACCTTTACAAACTTACATTCCTACATATTAAACTCTACAAAATTATCTTGATATATTTCTGCTTAAAAAACCATAATTTCTTGTTTGCTTGCTTTCCTTAATTTCCATGCCCAAAATGAAATCTGCAGCACCCATATCCTTCATGTCAAATTTAGAGGACAACTGATTTTTCACTTCCTAGATGATTTCCCTGTCATTTTCAATTAGCAACATATCATCCACATACAATACCAAATAAATAAGACGACCACCAACCAGTTTGAAATACACACAGTGGTATGCTTTTCTCCTTGTGAATCCAAGTCCCAATATACAAGTACCATGTTTTTGAACCACATCCTTAGTGATTGCTTTAACCCATATAGGGAACTTTTTCAACCTACATACCAACTCTTTCTTTCCTTTAATATCAAATTCTTTTGACTGCTTCATGTATATTTCTTCTTCCAAATCCCCATGTAGGAACGTTTTCTTCATATCCATCTATTCTACTTCAAAATCAAAGGTAGCAACATCAAATAAAAGAAAAATAAGACAAGTTAACTTGGCAACATGAGAAAAAAATCTCGCGAAATTCAATTCCCTCTAACTAACAATAACCTTTTGCTACCAACCAAGCTTCGTATTTCTCCATGATGTGTTTTTCATTCAACTTCTTTTGAAATACATATTTGATGAAAGTGGGATTTCTTCTATCTGACAACTCCACTAGGTCTCAAGCCTAATTTTTGTCCAAGATGACCATTTCTTCAACCATGGCCATTTTTCAAATTTTTCCATCCTCTAAATCCATCACCTCCCTGGCAGTTCTAGGATTACCATTAGTAATAACAAAGAAAAATTGGAACATAAATTAGGTGGAGTATACCTCTTTGGCTACCTTCTTTCCCAAACCAATCTCCTCAATATTGGAGTATGTGGTTCGTCTTCTTCTAATTCATGTTCTTTTGTAGAGTCTGATTCATCATCCTTCAATTCAAACTCTATATTTTTTGGTTATTTCTCCCTTGGTATGATTTTTTCTTAACAACATCTTTGATTTACCTAAATACCACATCTCTATTATACACAACCTTCTTAGTTTCTAGGTTCCAAAGCTTATAACCTTTCAAACCATATTTATATCCAATAAATATACCCTTTTCAACTTTCTTACCCAGCTTACTCCCACACTCATTTGGAATGTGTACATAAGCATCAAAGCTAGATACCCTAATATGTTTAAGAGAAGGTTTCTTACCAATCCATACCTCATGACATGCATTCTTGTCATCTAACGTTGATGAGGGTGATATATTTACCAAGTAACATGGAATGTCCATCGCCTCTACCAAGAATTATTATCCTCCATGGTATTACTATGCATGCTCCTTGCTTTCTCCATAAGTATCATATTCATCCTTTTTCCAAATCCATTTTATAAGATGTGTATGGAGTAGGCTTCTTCCTTGCTATACTACGCTTCTTACAAAATTCATCAAATCCATTCCCGCAAAATTCTTCACCATTATTTGCCCTCGACACCTTTACTTTATTATTTTTTTTGTTTTCCACGAGATCCTTAAACTCTTTGAATTTGTCAAATATTTCAGATTTGTTCCTAAGGGAACAAATCCATGTATTCCTCTAGAATTCATCTATAAATGAGACAATACATAGATTTACCTAGTGATGAAACCCACACAGGTCCAAACATATCATTGTGCACCAACTATAATATTCCCTTTGACCTCATAGTACTAGAGGTGAATCTTACCAGATTATGCTTCCCATATAAACAATTTTCAAAAAAATCAAAATCCAAAGAGCAATTAGATATGCATTCTACCATACCATTATTTTGTAGTAATTGAAGGCCCTTCTCTCCGATATGTCCTAGTCTTTGATGCCATAACATAGTTTTTTTCTCCAGAGATTTTAGGAATTTTCCTTCCACTCCACTGTCAGGAAAAACATAATGGTTGCACCCATCACTAACAATGCTTCCCAATAGCATATAGAGAGTTCCAATCCAAACTCCCCTTAGCAATACCATTTCTCCTCAAACTATCTTGTAGGTATCCTTTTCAAACATTATTTGTAAACTTACATTGTCATCTTGCTTATAGAAATCAAATTTATAGCCAATCCTAGGATATGCTAAACACCAAGGAATGTTCTACTCCATCCACCCATGAGCTTCAACTTGAATTTTCCTTGTCCTATGGCTCTGGTCCTTTACTCGTCTCTTAATAAAACATCACCACCATCATGTATTTTTACTCGCAAAACCAGTCCCTATGAGGAATCATATGAAAGGATGTGCCTAAGTTGACCAATCATGCCTCATGCTCTACATGTGTCTCTCAAGAAGCTAAATACGCATCTCGTCCTTCATGTGAGGAGGTTTTATCTTCTATAGAAAGAGCATCATTATATCCCTTCCCTTCCTCAACAATTTTGTTTTTACAATGTTTCTTGTAATTCCCTTCTACTTTACATCTCCAACTATTGCAAGACTCGATCCTTCTTAGAGACAGGAACTATCTCCCTAGATCTGGTCCCCAATTCTAGAACAAACAAACAAGAACATATAGTTTTCCCTAAGTTTATTGTAATCAAATTATAGATGAAGACAAAAGTAAGATTAGCCCATACCTTTCTATCAGTGTTTTTCCTCGCTAGTTTCTTGAACCACTATAGATTCTAGCCTTGTCCTAAGTGCTCACGAAGAAAACACCTCTAGACAATAAAAACAAGCAAAATATAAAATCACATCTAATCCAAAAATAATTTGATAATACATATATATGATTAAGGATATATATGCCAAAAATCATCAAACACATAGACAATGATTATGGGAAAGCAACATATAATTGCATTATCACAAAGGAAGTGGTTACAACCTGATGCCTTGATGTCATAGATTCCCCTCCCAGTTATTCCTCATTTCAACACCTTTCCTTCAAAATATTTGAGATCATAAGTGGGATACTTTAGAAAAATCTCAATAGGAATCATATAGATAAAGCCTTTTCTGAAATCAACCAAGAGCCCTCTCTCAATGGAAGATGGTTCTATATGTAAGCTTTTGGAGAGGATAAGGGAAGGAGGTTATGATCTAGACAAAGTAAAGAGGTTAACTAGATCCAAATCGATCAGAGTAGTTGCCATCCACAAGACTTATCTTCTAGAAAATTATCATTCTTTTTAATTTTTCCCTTCGCTAAAGCAAGGTCACACCTTATAGTGAAGCAACCTGTGACAATATAACAGCTTGACAATTATGCGGCCTACAACAGTTAGCTATGTCGTAGTTTGTCAATGTACAACCTGTGACATCCTCTTCAATTAGGTATTTTGAAGGGATTTGAACAAGTTTTTCATCTTTGAGGGAGAGGATATTCTTCGATATTCTTCATATATTAATGGAAATAATGCTTCGGATGGTGAAGGATAGGGGTACGACATCAATTTCCATGAATTTGACAAAATAATGTGTAACACCAACATACCTTCACGAATTTACCTGGAGAATTAGATCTTCCTCTAGATTATATCTCCCAGTTGAGGACTTATTTTTATTTCTATTATTTGAGCGTCCTCTTATAGACAAGGAATCTATGTTCTAACTTTCCATATTTCTATGTCTCATCTCTTATGATAACAAGGATGAAACTATATCGTTGAAACTTAAAGTAGTTGCATTACTACCTATGGCAACAACCAAACTATCGCATGACTCTTGTAAAGAGCACAACAAACTGATACATTTATCTACATCTTAATGTCATCAGATAATAGTTTACTTCCCATAGCATCGAAAGAATTTAGATGCTCTTTCACCAAGTCTCTATCCTTCATCGTCAAGTTATACAACTTTTTCCATAGGAACAATTTGTTCATTGAGGACCTAGACTAATACAAAGTCCCTAACTTGTTCCACAATGTCTTTGTCATAGCTTCTCCTAAAAATTAAGTGACATTGAATCTCAAAAACACAATTGTATTGTGAAAGAGAATTATTCAGATTATCCACATTGTCATAAGAAAATTGTCAACGTTTTGAATCCCAACTGGGACCCATCTTCAAGACAAAATTTTGAATGCTATGAAAGAAGGACCAAATGAATAAATAGTGATAGAAATATAAAAAGAGTTGACCAATTTATTATTATTATTATTGTTATTATATCTTTTTATTTATTAAATAAAAAATAATGTAATAAATCTCAATTATTTCTAAAATTAATTAAAGATTAAATTTATTAATTAATATTTAAAATATATTGTTTAATTAATCTTATTAATAATAAATTATTTAATATTAATAAATATTAATATTAAATTAATAATAATGTTAATATTAAATTAATAATAATGTATAATTACTAGTTAATATGTTATAATTTTAATTTAGTTATATATATATATATATATATATATATATAAAATAATCAATTAATTAGTAAATAATATTAAAAATGCTTATTTATTTTGAAAAATAATTATTTATTAATAATTTCAGATGCTATTTCATTTCTAACTAAACATAATAGTAATGACTAATTAAATACTTCATAATAATTATTTATTTAATATTTATTTATTTGTAGCTAAATAAATCAATATTAATTAAATAATTATAAAAAGTACATTAATTAATTCCTAAGATTTCTTTTAATTTATTAATATTTATTAAATTAAATTAAGATTTCTTATATGTTAATTAAATTAAATTTATTAATTCTTAAGTTTTGATTAGTAATAATTACTTAATTTATTATTATATCTATTACCAATTTTAATAATTTCAAATATTTTATCAGTAAGATGAATAATTAGTTATTAAGGATATATTAATTTTTTAAAATATTAGTTTATACTTTTTACCACTAGATACTTAATAATGATTATTACTTTCCCGGATGCAGGTGATCTCCAGGATTAATGGCGCAGTTCCACCGCGTGGGAGTCGGCAGGGCCACATGGCCTCGCATGGCTCACGCGGTTGGGCTTTAAATGCTCATAGGTAGAGGATGGGTACCATTACTCTGTCCTTCCTGAGCTTGATTGCTGGCCTCCTTAACTACCCTCGTCACTGCCATTTGATTTTCTTCATGGCCTCGGACGATTCCTCCATAGCCTCTGCTCCTCATCAGTTATCTCTCCGTTTGAATTTTCTGCTCAAGCCCTCCATCTACCTCCGCATTGAGACTTTTTTCCTTCACCCCTCTATTCACAATAGCTTTGGGCTTGTTGTCCCTTAATCTCCCACTCGCCCTACTCTCTAGTTGGACGCCTCCTACTTCCTCTCCCTCCGCAAGCTAGCCCCTTCCACGTCGGTGACTTCAAATGCTTCAGTGTCGCGCAGACAAAGGATGAGGTGCCGCAGGGGCCGAGGTTGGGGTCATCCCTCTCGCCTGCCTCACTCACTCCGCAAATATGAATTCGCCGCCTCTGGAGACAACAGCTCAACCTCCCTGCGTAATGTTGGCTCCGGGCCAGAGGAATTCATGGTTAATATGAATATTATGGATGCCCCAGAGCAGCACCAGGTCTCGACCCTCTTCTCGCTGCGACTCCCTAACGTGCCTTTCACCTCGGGCTCTTGGAAGCATTTGATGATGTAAATTTGAACACCAAACCCCATAATCTCTTTCATTCTCATTCTCTTTCATTCTCATGCATATAAAATGCATTTCCAATAAATGCCCAGATAAGACTCTGAGTCCAAGCAATTTCATAACTATCATTCGCGGAAGCTTTATTTTAACATATATTCACACCCTTTAATGGTTTATGGAAACCATATTTCAAATCATTTGGTTCATGCAATCAACCCCAAGCTTTAATACAATCCCAATAAAAAAACTTCATAAGACCCTCCAATCTTTATGAACGCCTTTTCAAAAGTCTTATAAAAGACTTTAGTTATCCAACCATTTTTCCTATTCATAAACTCAACTTAAAAAAAAACCAATTAACAAATGCGCTTTGTTTCCATTATACATGTGCACCCTTGTTTTTTTCTTGAAACGAACTTGGCATCGTTTTAATCAAACCAACCCATATATGAATTCGACTCTTGATAAACCCAAATGCCAATATAAAACCTTGTTCAAATAATGCCATCGCATATAATTATTATACTTGCACTTAATAATTCAACAATTCAACTTGGTTCAACTGCACAAGGTATCAATCCCATTCATTGCAATAATAAACCTCCATACAACTACAAAGGTGTTTACCTCCACGAACTCCTCTGCAAATTCATAATTCGCCTTTCACGCTTTCACACATCGATTTCCACTATGGTAATTACCCAACTCAGGCTATGATTAAAAATCATGTGTTAACAACAATTGACCCACGCACTTACCATTCTGCCTCAACGCTTTGTGAATCATGCTTTGTACCTCGCTCAATCTCAACGAAGTTTCTTTTTACTTCAATCAACTCTAAGTTCTACTCCAATTCCTTATACGCAGAACAATTATACAGAGAACCTTCAATCGATTCTACCACGCACCTTTGATTTGAGAATCAAATTGGGTTTTAAAACAACATTACCATTTTTTTACAGACTTGTACTCTACGCCAGTGTTTGGGCAATTGCATAGTTTGCATATAAGACACGTACTGTAAAAATAGATTTACACAGTATTTACTCCTGCATACACTCCAGAACAACGCAGCTTTAGGATCAAAGACTGTCATTGCACACTTCAGCTTCCGACAAATCCTTCCATTACTTCAACACTGTGATTGGCTTTAAAATGTTCTCGGCATTTTTATTCTACCTTAAAACACTGATCGATTTCAACCTCCACGCCTCCAGGTTGCAACTTCCATTACACTGTTACTTCATAGCCCATCTTTATTCAATCTGCAACTCGATAAGACCAGATTCAATCTGTGATCCTCTTGCACACACGTTGGTTCTCTAATTTTAGTTCTTCGGCGCTATTCAATTCTGCAATACAACACATTCAACCTCGATCCAACAGGATTAATGCACTAACTCTCTGTTTTAACTAGCGCCCAACATAATTTCAGAATCGAAAGGAAGATCGATCTCTTTTCTCAGAATTCAGTTCAATTATATGCGGAGAATATAAATTCTAATGACATTAAACTGCCATCGATCCTTCATTGACAGGATCATATCGATTTAGTAGTATTTCTTCCTGGCCTGATTTTCAATCATTGGCCCTCTTACAAATGCCTTGAGGCTTACACCCTCTTTCTCTATTCTGCACTCTAATCTCACCCTGATCCTTTTTTCCTTTGAGCTCATATCAATTTATACAAATTTTAATTGAACCAATTTTGGTTCTCATCCCTTTAATCACTCAACAAACCCCTAAATATCTCAACAAATCCTAAAATCACTCTTGAATCCCTAAGGATCCTCTCTCACCCAAAATTAATGAAACTAATTTCTAAATTAAAATCTCTTATCCCTTTACATCCTCAACTGACCAAATTCTCTCATATTTGAGAATTATTTACAATATTTAATTAAAAATACATAAAACCCACTCAAATTATTTATAAAAATCTAGCTCTTTCTAAAAACTTAACCACCCCTAAGTTTTAATAAATACAAAGTATTTTCGAGTCTAATGCTCCTGCATCATTTGAGGAAGTCCACTTGATGGCGGCCCACTCTCGGCTCAACGAGAAAGATGGAATTCTCCCCACCAAGTGTTATAACGCACTCCTCGAACGACGAATCCACTTTGAGCAAACAAGATAGCGAGAGCCAGGTTCGGGAACACACTCAAATGCGCCGTACAGACAAGCGCCCAGATGTCAAAGTAGGATGGTGACTCCTCAGATGACTACAACTGCTTCATTGTGGAAGAGCCACCTCCAGAAGACCTGAAAAAGGACAAACCAGGAAAGGACTAGTGCCAAGAGACCTCCCTTCTCAGCTAGTAGCACTTTCATTACTACTTTTTCGTTTTACTTTCGTATGCACAGTATGCTTAATTTTTGGTTATCTATATCATATGCTGGTTTCCCCACTTGGGGCAGCATTGCTACTCAAAACTAGTTTAATTATGGGATTAGTTTCCCCAACAGGGGCAGTCCCAATTCAGTTATTTTGAACATTCTTCCCACCGGAATTGGCTAGTTTTGCAGCTTCGGTAAGAAATGCTTGACATGTAATATTTTTTGTACCATATAAATAGAGTGCTTTACTTAGAAAAAAAATTCTTATTACTTAAATTAATCTTTATTTACTTGTGTTCAAATAAATAAAAATTAATAAGAATAATTATTAAAAGTAAATTCATTAATTCCTATTAAATCATCAATAAGGGTTTCTATGAATGATATATTTATTTTTAATTTAATTTATAAACCCTAATATTTATTGTGATCTTTGCCTTTTAGTCTTACTTGGTCCAGTCTTCTATTAATATCCCTGTTGGTGCAGTACCCAGATCTAAATTGATCCCCTAATCTTTCTCCGCCAATTTATTTTCCATGTTGAGCTTCCATAGCTCAAAATTCCTCCCATTTAATTTCTCGATCTCTATCTTTAAGCTACTTTCCATTTTATTTCACCACAACAATCAATTTCTATAGATATCTCATTATAACAGGGTCTACCACAAGCCCAAGCAAAACCCTTTAGCCACAAAAGCATCCGCTTAAAGCCAAAACTAATCTAATACCAAATATATATATTAACCCTATATTATTAATTGTTGCAAACAATTTCTTAATAAAATATAAAAGATGTAATGGCAAACACACATTTACATAGAGATTTTGCACTAGAAACCCAAACCAAGAAAATTAGAAATAATTTTCAATATATTATTCTTTACTTTATATATATATATATATATATATATATATATATTTCATGTGGCATCCGTACACTGCCAACTCATTTACTCTATATTAAAATACAATCGTAGTTCCTTAACCAAAATTACAAAACCATACGCTAACCCATCATGCACCACAAAACTGCTAAAATCGAGAATCGTGTCCAAAACCATAAAAATAAAAATAAAAATAAAAATAAATAGGGGCATTGCCCCCAAACCCTCGCATAGGGGAGCTTTCGCCCCCCTATGAACCCCCCCGCCCCCCTCCCCCCCATTGTGCCTAGCACAATATGCAACACATGGAGGTAGTGGTGAAAACAATATAGAACACACCCAACAAAGAGTAAAGGTCTAGTCTAACAGAAATTGCCATCAAATACTCGAAGTACAAATAGCAAAAATAATTGGATTGTGTAACCAATACTGCTAGAAATTTTCCTAGCATACCAAATACTAGTAAACCTTCTACTAGTAATCAAAAGTCCATGTAATACAATATTGTCAAGGATTTGAAGAAAAAAAAAGTAAATATACTATCAATCCTTCACGTCTACAAAATTGTACAACAACAAAAAATTATTATTCAATGCCTTAAAGAATGGTTGATTTAGAATTAAGAAAAACCCCTAAAGGCATTGTTTCACCATGGACATAACTTGAATCATGGTGGAAATCTACTCGTGTCTAAATCTATACCATTTTTTTTTATCAAATTTGTGGCCAGGAAGAGGGTCCTTTTATTAGAAGATTAACTTACTCATGATGTTGAGCAAGACAAAACTAGGTTGTATGAAAAAAGGGGAGCGTGTTGGAACCATAACTTTTTATTTATTGCTTACATTTTTTTGGCTCATTAGAAAAGGAATTTGTAGATTGGACTAGATGCTTTTCACTTAGGCAACAAAATTTTGAAAAAAGATGGCATGACATTCTAAAATGTATCGAAAGTTATGGACCTAGAAAACTGCAAAAACATCGTCATTATCGAGACCGTTTCCGAGACAACAAAAAAAAAAAGTACTCAAATAAAAAAATTCAAACAAAGGAAAGTCTTTTTTTGAGATAACATATTAGGTTCTCCAAAGTAATAAACTATGAGAATAAAATGCCTCAAAGAAAAAATATGGGTTTAACCTCTCCATAATACCCTAAAGGGTTGTATGAAAGATGATAAGGAACCCTCATTTAAAACATCTAAAACTAACTACCACCACGAAGGGACCCTCTTTTAAAATATACAAAACTTACTACCATCACTTTGATGGTGAGAAGAAAACAATAGGGAAATGATTAACGGCTGAAATATGACAACAAAATTAAGTAAATGTAATTATGGGTAATTTAGTTATTACCGGTCAGTCGGTTTGTAGAAGCAGTTATGTAACGATTAACAAAGTAACTCATATTAGTTGAGGTGGCCTCATAGGCTTGTAAATATGGAGAATTATCATTGGATAATATATTTTCCAATCCCTTGCCCCGTGGAGGTTTCCTTGACACCCTCTCAAAGTTTTACCACGTAAATGTGTGTATGTACTTGTGTGTATTTTTCATTCAGTTTATTTCTTGTTTAATGTATTCTCCAATTCAATAAGTGGTATTAGAGCAAGTTGGAGTCAGCATTGCGTTGAGAAAACCAGAAGAAAAAAAAAAAGGAACCCTTACGCTACGGAGAAAGAAAGAGTCATTGTCCATTTTTTTCATAGATTAAGGGCCTACTGCCAGAAAAATCGACAACATTAAAAATTGCTAGAAAACCAAGGAATGTGGAATTTGTTTTTCCTGTTGATTGAAAAACGTGTGAAGACAAACAGTGCATGGCTTTTTATCTAAGTCAAACCCGTCAAAGAAATAGCCCAAATTCCAATTCTATAGGTTGAGTCACCAGTCATCGTTAGTCAAGGGAGGTCTCACTCAAAGGGAAGCCCTTGACCCTTGAATATTTTCTTTGTGAACGCCAGAGAAAGGAGCTTATCGCCACTTGAGGAAGTGAACGCAAGCTGAAAAGCCGACCGTGCAAGAGGTGCAGCTGTTGAGAAGAGGTGCAGTCAAGAATCCTTCCCCTCGAGAAGCCCAACTAAAATTCGTCAGTGCAGAATGTTCCACCAGTTGGGACAGACGTATTTAGTTGTAGAAAGTCGAGAATCCCAAGAGGGTTTAAGCCGTCGCAAATTCGGGTGAAAATTTTTAAAGAAATTTACAGTTTTTTTTACAGAGAAAAAGAATTATTTTCTGAAGAAGGATTAAAGAATTGTTTTTCTGAAAAAGGAGTTTTTGTATTCGAGTCGATTTTTAAAAAGAAAACAAAGTTGTTTTGTTTTTCGAAGAGGGTTATAGAATATTTAGAAATTTTTATGGTCGAATGAAAATTCTGGAAAAAAAATTATCAATCTCAGAATTTTTTGTAAGAATTTGTTGTTTAAAAGAAATTGATTAAAAGCAGAAAAAGAAGAAATCCTAGGGAAACCTAGAATTTTTTAAATAAACCCTATTTGAAGGAAAGAAACCCTAGAAACAAGATTAGAAGGAAGAAATGGAAAAAATGATGAATCCAAAGTTCGAGGTGGAGAAGTTCACTGGGAAGAACAATTTCGCATTGTGAAAACTAAAAGTTAGGGACTTTCTGGTGCAACAAGGGTTGCACAAAGCATTAGACGGTGTGAAGAAAAAACCTGCAAGCGTGACAGATTCGGATTGGGAGGACTTGGATGCCTGAGCTCTAAGTACCATTAGGTTATGCCTGGAAGATGCAGTTCTCTTAATATTATTGAAGAGAAAAAAAGCCGCAAGTTTGTGGGGAAAACTGGAAACTTTGTATATGACCAAATCATTGACCAAAAAAAAATATTTGAAAAGACAATTTTACAATCTTCGGAAGAAGGAGGGTACCAAATTTGCAGAACATTTAAATATTTTTAATACACTTATTCGCCAATTGCCATATATGGAATTTAAAATTCAGGAAGAAGACAAAGTTATAACCTTGTTGTGTTATTTGCCCGAGTCATGGGACCACTTCATAACTTCAATCAGTTTGAGCACTGTTTGAATTAGTTGTGGTTGCTCTGTTATCTAAAGAGGTGCGAAGAAAATCCAGCATTGAAAGATCTGCACCAGAAGCCATGGTAGCCAGAGGCTAGTCAAAGGGGAGAGGGGAGAAAGCAAGGGGTTCTTCAAGATAAAAATCAATTGGAAAGAAGTGTAAAGCTAAATGTTGGTACTGCAACAAAATTGGACACCTAAATAAAGACTGTTAGAAATCGAAGGAGTCCGAAAACCAGAAGAAGGAAGCAAATCAAGTTGATTCAAGTATGGTTGATGAAGTTTTATATGTTGAAGGAGGAAGTGTAGATGAATATTTACCTGTTTGTAATGTCTCTCATAATGTTGAAAGTTGGTTGTTAGACCCCATTGCTTCTCATCACATGAGTCCACACAGAAATTGGTTTACTTCATATGAAGTTGTGAATGGTAGTTCTCTGTTTATGGGAAATAATGTTTCTTGTCAGACAGTTTGGATGGGAAATGTAAAAATTAAGATGTATGATGATACACTTAGAACATTAACTAAAGTTATACATGTACCTAAATTGAGGAGAAATTTTATTTCTTTGGGAGTTTTGGACTCGGATGGTTATACAGGTACAGGTCAGAATGGATTGCTTAAAGTCTCAAAAGGCACCCTGGTTGTTATGAAGTCAAAAAAGGTTGGAAATATTTACATACTCAAAGGAATTACTCAAGTCAGTGAGTCAACCATTGTATCAGAAAAATCAGAAGAAGGTTCTCACCTATGGCATCAGCGGTTGGGTCACATAAGCGAGAAAGGTCTTCAAGTTCTGATGAACTGCAAGTTGCTTCCTGATTTGAAATCCTTGAATTTTGATTTTTGTAAACATTATATGTATGGAAAAAAAATGTAAAAAGAGATTTAAAATTAGAATTCATAATAGTAAATAAATTTAGGACTATATTCATTCTGATCTTTGGGGACCATCTCCTATTGTGTCTTATGGAGGTGCATTATATTTATTAACATTTATTGACGATTTCTCCCAGAAAGTTTGGGTCTATATGTTGAAGAAGAAAGCTGATGTATTTAATGTTTTTAAACAATTTAAAGCTATGGTGGAAAAGAAAACGAACAAATAAATTAATTGTCTAAGAACTGAAAATGGCGGTGAATGTGCTTCTTTAGAATTTGAACGATACGGTAAGGATGAAGGGATTGTTAGACATAAAACTGATGTTTATGCTCCTCAGCAAATGGCATTGTTGAACGTATGAATCGAACTCTTATGGAAAGATCCAGAAGCATAATCAGCAATGCTAACCTGTCAAAGGAGCTATGGGCAAAAGCAGTATCTATTGCTTGTTATTTAGTTAACAAATTACCTTCTGTTGCCATAAATTGTAAAATTCCTAAAGAAGTTTGGTCGGATCAATCTTGTGATTTTTCACATTTAAGGTTTTTTGGTTGTGATGCCTATCCTCTTATTCCTAGGAATCAGCGCTCAAAGTTAGATCCAAAATCTAAATGTTATGTCTTTGTTGGGTATGATTATGCAGTGAAAGGATACAGGTTATGGGATCCTTCTTCATGGAAGATAGTCATTAGTAGAGATGTAACATTTGATGAATATTCTCTTATAAAATCGGATGTTGGAAAATTTGAACATGAACAGGTATCGCCAAATCAGTAAATTCATTTGGAGGCTAAAATTTTTCCAAAAATTCGAAAGGAAGGAGAGGCTTCTGAAGAAAAAGGTGAAGAAGAAAAGGAAACTGTAGAATTTCCAGAACCAATTCAACAACCAGTCTCTCTAAGAAGGTCTACAAGGGAAAGAAGAATTCCCAAAAGGTATGAATATTTTGCTTCATCTTTTGCATTGATTACTGAAGATGGGGAACCTTCTTGTTATCAGGAAGAAGTGGATGATGTATACAGCGAAAAATGGAAAAAAGCTATGGAAGAAGAGATGGATTCCTTAGCTAAGAACAATACCTGGGATCTTGTAAAACTTCTTGAAGGGAGAAGTGTTTTTGGATGCAAATGGGTCTTCAAATTGAAACAAAAAGTTGATGGAAGTATCGAAAGGTATAAGACGAGGCTGGTTGCAAAAGGGAATTCTCGGGTTAAAGGTATTGATTTTCATGGGATTTTTTTACCGGTCATAAAACTTGTTTCCATTCTTGTTTTGTCAGCACTAACTGCATTACTTGACCTTGAGTTAGAATAGTTAGATGTTAAAACAACTTTTCTTCATGGTGATTTGGATGAATAGATATATATGGAATAGCCAGAAGGTTTTTTAGAAGATCGCAACAGAATATTAGTTTTCAAGCTCAGGAAATCATTGTATGGCCTGAGGTAGTCTCCCAAGAGATGGTACAAGAAGTTTGACTCCTTCATGGTGAGCCAGAATTTTATCAGAAGTGAGTATGACCATTTTGTATACTTCAAAATTCTCAAGTGAATATTCATTATCTTGGTGTTGTATGTTAACGATATGCTTATTCCAAGAAAAAACACGGAATAAGTCAACAGGTTAAAGGCTCAGCTATCTAGTACTTTTGATATGAAGGATCTTGGAGCAGCAAAACATATCTTGGGCATGGAGGTGCACAGAGACAAGAAGAATGGTAAGATTTGGTTATCACAGCGGAAGTATGTGGAAAAATTACTTGAAAAGTTCGATATGAACAATGTGAAACCAGTTAATATTCCATTAGCTTCCCATTTTAAGCTTTCTTCAGTTTTGAGTCCTAGAAATAATGAATAAAAGAAGTATATGTCTCGTGTAGGAAACTTAATGTATGCAATGGTATCTACAACACCTAAGATTTCACATGCAGTTGGAGTTGTCAGTAGGTTCATGCCAAATCTAGGGGAAGAACATTGGCGAGCAGTGAAATGGGTGCTTCGGTATTTGAGAGGCACAAGTGACCATTGCATCATATTTGATGGTCGTGAAGGTTCAGTCTGTGGATATGTGGATGTTGATAATGCAGGTGATTTGGACAAAAGGAGGTCTACTACAGGTTATTTTTTAACTCATGAAGGTGGAACAATCAATTAGATGTCAAAGCTTCAAGAGATAATTGCTTTGTCCACTACCGAAGCAGAGTATATAATTGTTTCATATGCTTATAAAGAGGCAATCTGGTTAAAAGGTCTGCTTGATGAGATTGGAAGGGTGTAGGAGAAAGTAACTGTGTTCTGTGATATTCAGAGTGTTATTCATTCGGCTACAAATCCAGCTTATCAAAGCAAGACCAAGCACATTGATGTAAGGTATCACTTTGTGAGACATGTGATCGATAGCGGAAAAGTAGCTTTCAAGAAGGTCCATACACAAGAGAATTGTGCAGATATATTCACGAAGACAGTTAGAGTAGAGAAGTTGTGATGGTGTCTCGCTTCTCTTAGTTTGCAGAAGAGATGATGAATGGGCATGGGCAAGGGATTAGGAAAATTGTTTTCAAGATGGAGTTTGTTGAAATGTGACAACAAAATTAAATAAAAGTAATTATGGAAAATTTAGTTATTACCGATCAGTCGATTTGTAGAAGCATTTATGTAACGATGTAACGAAGTATCTCATATTAATTGAGGTGGCCTGATAGGCTTGTAACTATGGAGAGTTATCATTGAATAATATAGTTTCCAATCCCTTGCCCTGTGGAGGTTTTGTTGACACCCTCTCAAGGTTTTACCATGTAAATGTGTGTACTTACTTGTGTGTATTTTTCATTCAGTTTTCATTCAATTTCTTTCTTGTTTAATGTATTCCCTAATTCAATATTAACAACACATACTTGAAATACTTAGAACAAAGGCTTCACCAACCATAGATGTTGTAGCAAATTCTGAAGGGCTATGTTACAAAGTAGCCCATTGTATTAATATCTTCAAAATTATAGTCCAAAAATAGTGAGTACAAGTTCAAGTTTTTTCAAAAAAATCAAATACAAGTCCTAAAGAAGCAATTTAAGAAGAAGATAATGTTACTCCAAGAAAGCTTCAACTTGATGGCCTTCTTAACATTGATGGGCTCTACATTTGGGAGCATAGAATTTTAGTGAAATAAAGAAAAAATTGGGTTAAGACTTTGCCATCAAGTGCAAGAACTTCTTGAGCACAATGAACATAACACTCAAACACAATGATGGAAACTATTATGATCCTAATGGGGTATATATGTGTTCAAATGTAAATGTAAATAATAAGTTGGGCTAGTAGCGGGACTATATGGGCAATGAGTGAGAATATGTACATGTAACGGATAATAGAGTCATTATTGCAAACAAGCAATTGTGGATATGGTTTATCAATGTACATAGGATATTTAAGAGTTCTCCTAAAGTATAAAGAGCCATTGTGCAACTCATTATAATATTACTTTTAGGAGTCCTCATTTACACTTATCTTTGGTGTACATTGTGTGTACACAGGTTTAGCATGCTTATTTTTCCATTGGGTTCAAATATCTAGTGTCGGGGTGAACAATTATCAGTTAAGCATATTCAAATAGCACTTTGCACAGTTTGAGTCATATGTTGGCTAGGGATAATAAAACTCAGTGATACTTGAAGGGTTCAAAAGAAGATAGATTGCTCTATCTTTCATCAACATTTCAGCAAGAGGAGATGAAAATGTTCAGATTTATAATTAATACAAGTTAGATTTTTGACCCAATATTGGAACTTGCTATTAGAGTTCACTAAAAAAAACATCTCTAAATATTGTAAAGTCTAAATTGAAGTTATACGAGCCCAATTTGAGATACATAGGGCACTACTGGCCAAATTTAGATTTTTTAGGGTGAATTTGGTAGAATTATTGGATGCACAACCTTTATCTCTTTGTTGGGTCATAGAAATGCCACTTTTTCTTATACATTTTTGCTTGATTGCCTCATTTTTTCTCATTTTCAATCTTAAGTCTGAAGTTTTGGACACTTCTAGTTGAGTTTGACATTATGTAACTTTGAATTTTATTTGTTGCATCTTGTTATGAATTTGGATATATGGATCGGAGAATTATGTGTTTTTTTACCATTTCCTTGAGTGATTATAGAACTGCACTTCGGGATGTTGTTGGAGAAGCTATGGGACATGTATTGGTTGCAGAAGTTTCAAGACGGGTTATGGTTGTAGAAGTTTCAAGGTGATAGTCATGGTAAATAGTGAAGTTATGACAATTGGTTCCTAAATCGTCGATTTCAATTTTTCCTTAGGTCATTGAGGGTCCACACTGGATGATTAAAGTTGACCATTTGAAGATAGAAAGGCACAACCTTGCACTTTATTTTGTGGAAAAGACAAAAAAATATTGTAACATTCAATAATAATGTAAAATGGCCTGAATCTATGATTCAAGTCCAACACGTCTATTTAATTTGGGAATTTTTACACAATGCATAAATCGGATTCCTGTTGAAAGCAAAGGAGTTGATTCTTCTCATTTAATGTCTAAATTGTAAATATTTTAACCGCTCTAGTTAATATCAAAGAGTAATTGATGTCCATTAAATTGTGGTATGTGTGATTAAGTTGTTTCCTTTGCTATTGGAGTTTCTTTAGGAAATGCCCTATTTCAATAGGAGGGCCCACTCCGGGAATAGGTATCATTGTGTAATTATAATTGTGATTAGTATATTATTGTTTGATATCAATATTGGATTGAAGTAATTCAGGTTGCTATTTGATATTTGGATAACAGTGATTTATGTTATTTGATATTATTATGGGATTACAGTGATTTCATGCAACTGATAGCAATAGTTATGTTATTTAGCTAGTAAATTCATTATTGTTGTAGGTTATATATAATTTCATCTCATTTTTATTTGGTTAGTCTACTGATTTTATTTGCACTGTAGGCTATGAACATAGTTTGTTGTTGTTATTGAAAGGGGTTTTCATTCTCGTTGTAGGATCCATGCGATTAGAATGCAGATTAGCCATGAAACTCATAGCCTCGTTACTGAAGTGTTGATTTTAATTTAGGTAATAAGTCTTCTCTTATCTAGTCTTCGTCAGTATAGTGCTAGATGTGGATTTTATTTGGTGTCTTGCCACTCCATTTTATGTTTGTGCTCTTGGTTTAGCATAAGTTGTCAAGCCTCTTTAATATAAGTTCATGCTTAACTAAAGAATGTGGTCTTAATAGGGATAACTAAATGCCATGGAATTTCTTAATTTATTGCCTTGCAAAGGTTTCTTTCACTTAAATAGTTCACTACATCAATAAAGTAAAAAATTTATTTGATAAGAATTTGTGGCCTACAGAGATAGTCATGATACCCTTCAAACAAAAATATTTACCCTAATTGATAATTAATGTCAAGGAAAATTGTGTGTTTATTATCAACAATTAATTTGCACCAACATTCTCAATAAAGGATTAAAATAGCAAGGTTTGGTGTATTGGTCATAATTTTGTGGAAAATCCAAATTGAGTAATACCCATGGAATTTAGGAATATACATCTTAAATTGTAAAATGCTAAAATTTCATAGAAGTTTGTGAAAATATTTTGGGTATCTAACAAGGATAGGGTTGCTTTACAATGCAATGCCATAGAAGGCTTAAATATGTATGTTCAGTTGAAAACACCATAACTTGCAATTGGAAGATTTCATTGAAGTGATTCAAAAGGTGTTTTGAGCAGGAGATAGAGAATAACATCAAGGCATAAATTTTGATGCAATTTGGGAATAATCATTGTGAAATTATTACTATGGAATTTAGGGGTTTTATTACAACCCCAAGTTTTCAAGTAAATAACTAATAGGAACTACACAAAATTTGAGTGGAGATAAAAATTGATTACAACGAACAGTTGTGTATTACAAAGTAAAATTGAACACATGTTTTGGTTTCAAGTCTTATCTTCAAGTTCAAGCTGAGTAGTAGAAGATTCTCAATAGCAGCACCAAAAGCTCCATGTTGGAAGAATTTCAGGATGCCATATAGAAGGATTCGGGAAATAGAATCAAAAGATATTAAGAAAATGACATCAAAAAACAAGGGAACTAAAAGAAGGGAAATGTGTTTCCAAGTCTCAAGAGCTTAATCCCTTAATCAAACGCTTATTAAGGAGGTCAAGAACATAAAACAAGAATGGGTGAGTGAAGGAAACATAGATATGGATAAGTCAAATGAAGAATTGAAAAGGAATGGCGAAGAAACTTAAATGTTGTGTAATCATGTTAAATTTCCATGAAACTATGAAGCTACTTAGATGAATAACTGAAAACTAAAATTAGTTTACTTTCACCAAGATACGAAGTCTCGTAACAATTCATATGCAACAGAATAAAAACGCAGAGATAAAAACACATGCACAAATTGAAACACTTATTTTCTCAGGAAACCCAACACGGAAAACTTGCTTGCTTGATGTGGCTATTTTATTGATTGCCTTGGAGCAATTGAATCTATTACAAAGCAATCTATCTCTCTGAGAAAATGTTATGCTTCTCTCTCAAATCTCAACGGATATTGTTGATCTTGGCCTGCCTTGATCACTACTTGATCTCGACCCTCTAGCTCGCAACCAATCCTTTGTTGCCTCCTTGACTTGCTCTACAAACCCTACTCACTTTTCCGCACTAGAAGCCTCCTCAATCATGCGCGCAATTGATCTTCTAAATTCTAGCCTGTCAAAATTCCAACACCGGAATCCTATTGCAGCAACTAGAAATTATTCTCCTAATTGTTAATTTAATTTATCAATTTATTTGTTGTTTGCTACGGAAAATACCGAATAAATCACACTGCAATCTACACAACTAAAATTGTGGAAGAATAAAAAGTTGGAAGCTGAGAAATGCTAGCACACACACATAAAATTAACACAATTATTTTTGGACAAAATTCCTCGGAAAAACCCAATGCGAGAAAACCGGTGCAGCAGTTGAGGGTTTTATTATTATGCATCACTGAGAAATTCTAAGTACAACTAGATGCCAAAAATCTGGTAATCCTACAAATAAAAATATTGGAAAAAATCTAAAGAGGAATTTTCCTCGCCCCACTGGTAAACACCTAGCACAACTTGCCTTCAGAAACTCGGCCCTTTGACCCTTTGTTTCAGCCTTTGCATTGCACTGTGCAACCTGTTTGACATCAAACCTCTGACTCGTCTCTGATGAAGTCGCTCTACCCTCTATTGGATGGAAATATGCTTCTCTAGCACTCTAGGACTCTTTCCTGGCCTCATGAACTGACAACGTTTTTCCCTCTTAGCAAATCGGACTTGCCTCTAAAATTCCCTGTGTCATCTTCTATGTGACTCTTTTGCCTCTCTACAAATGCACTCGCTGGATCTGGAATCACTTCCTCCAACCTCATTGTCTCTGCCCCTCTCTTACTGCTTCAATATTTGGCTCTCTCCGGCAACTGACTATTGCTACTCTGGAATTGATCTGCCTAGAAAATCAAACTGCTCAAGTGTCTTCTCCATCACCACATCAACCTCCTCTTATAATTCTTTGTTGGAGCACCAACGACCAAGATTAAAACTTAATCAATGGCTAGGTTCATCTCTGGATCGATCTATGTGAGTTTCTAGAATTTTCTCGCTTTGACTTAATTAACACTGATTTATTAACCTGTTTTCCTAATTTTAGACTTAGGAAACATTAAAATTTTGGTTAATAATCTAATTAAGTCACTTCTAGGTGGAATTTCCATAAACTATTTATCGGTTCTCGAGATCTCATGTATTCTAGCCTTTCCACAAAGTTTCGTGTCTAGAACACATTTGATGCTATAAAAACTAACATGTCCCACTTGTGATCTCCTATTACTTAGGACACGAGCTCTTTGCGCTCTCCACAAATAAGGCTCTCTCACAAACTCGTGAGCTTTGTCTTGTCACACAAACCTTTGTGCACAAAAATATTGAATTACTCGCGCTTTCATCCTCTCTTTATAGATTCGATCTATGCTAAATTAGGCTAGTTCAAAATTAGAACTCAAGTTGTGATAGCGAGCTAACTGAGAGTGCTACTCGCTCTCCTTCCAATCATCACTAGAGTTGTTAAATCGTGTTCTCTCCAATCAACACTAGAGGTCTAACTCGCTCTTCAATCAAGAATGAAAACTAACTCGCTCTCACTTAATTGTTAACTACCAACCGATTTTGTAGTCAAACTAATGAAGACTCCTTCTAACTGAAGCTTCAACTCTACGCATGAACTCGTGATGATTATTCCCATAAAATGGAAATTAACTCACCATAACTGAAGTCTATCTCCAGAGGACAACTCGAGGCCTTCACTGGCTAAGGCACAATCCAAAAGGAATTTCTCGCTACGTTTTCAATAAATCATAATCAAAATATTCTTATGATGTTAAAACAATGAGATTATGAAAAGACATCTATAGGATGTATAATCAAAAATCATATACAAAAAGACAGCCCAAAGAGTTGAATAAAGTGTTATAACAATGTTGAAGATTTTGATTTTTGGGTAGCATCGGATGTGCTCTAGCTCCAAAACTTTGTGGAGGGGCTAGAACACATAAGATCTCCAAGACCCAAAAATTGTTTAGATAAATTCCACCCAGAACATAAGTTATTCCAATAATTAATTATTTTAATGGAGACCCTAAGTCTAACTTAGGGAAATTAAATAATTAAAGGGAATTAATTTAAACTTGTGGGTGATAATGTTCTAAGTGATGAGGATCAAGTCTTTTCTAATCTTAGCCGTTGATTAGAGATTAGATCACGACCGTTGATTTTTCAATAAGAAAAGTATTAAAGGAAGGCTTGGGGTCAGTTGGAGAACACACACATAGCAGTAGCACTTGAGCTAAGTCGAAATTCTAGGGCGCGGTTTGCTGAGAATTTTCGAGTGAGCTTGCAGTGCAGCAAGAGGAAGATCGACAGAGGGATTTTGGATCCGAAGTCGAGAATACAATTTCATAGAGACAAATTCGTACAAGAGAGGAAGGGCAGTCTAGGAAGGGTAATGCAGAGGCAGTGTAAGCCCAACAGGGGTGACGCAGACTCAGCCAGGCTCACGCAAAGCCAATGCGGAGGCTGACGCAGTCATAGAAGGGTGACGCAGGCTAGGAGGGGCTGATGCAGAGCCGAAGGCTACAACGTTGGGGTTTCAGTGGGCTAGAAAGGGCTCGTATTTAGCAAATTCAGAAGGGGTGACGCAGCCACACTGAAGGGTGACGCAGTGATTGTGTAGGCACCTGTGGGGTTCCTCATTCTCAGCTAAATCAGCCATATTTTATGTCTCTCGAGATAGAGGTACATCTTTCAGGATTTCTCTGTTGGTAAAACCACTACTAGCGCCCTTGTTTGTATTCAGAATTTTGCATAATAATAAAACCCTCAAGAGTTGTTGCACCGGTTTTCCTACCTTGGGTTTTTTCAGGGACATTTGTCCAAAAAAAATTGTGTCCTTTGTCATCTATGCTTAATTATTCAGTACTTCATCTGTAATTGTGTAGATTTGCAGTGTGTTTACTTTATTGTTTACGGAATATTTCTGAAAATAACATGTAAATGTAAAAACACAATTAGGAGAAGTAAACCATATTTTTGCAGTATAAATTTCTGGTAAGTAGATTCAGGAATTTTCACATGATATCAGAGTTATTGTAGATCAAGGGGAGTTGAAGCCATCATAAAAGTGATGAATTTTTTGCTGCAAGAAGGCGGCTGAGACAGCACAGATCCAGAAAGAGGCAGCGTAGCACCAGAGGGACAGCGCAGACCCAGCAGTGGTGATGCGGAGACTGTCTAGCTCACGCAAAGTTGACACAGGCCTAGAAGGGTGACACAGAGCCTGTCTAGCTCACGCAGAGCTAATGTAGGGCTGACACAAGCCTATAAGGGTGACGCAGTCAAAGAGGGGGTAACGTTGTGCTAGTTTCCGTGGCTGGAGGTGCAGTTTTTGTTCTTCGAAGTTGATGGTGGGGCATTGTTTCTGTCAGTGCAGAACAATGTCTAGCAAGGTTGAAAAAGTAAGGGGAAACAATTCCTCAGCTGACTTTCTAGCCAAGAAGTTTGAGATCCGATCATCAGAGTGATTTCATAGGGTTGATTCGACAGAATTGGTGGAGGATTTCCAGGAATAAAATCACTGGTAAAAGGGAGTGTATTCTCTAGAGGGTTTCTATCGCCAAGAAACCCAGATCCGGTCTCTTGCTGAGGCAACAACAGAAGAAGGGATAAGAGCATATGTTTCAACATTTTGAGAAGAGATGACCTCGGATGGATTGAGGGATCAGGACAGGTTAGATGGTGCATCTAACTTCGTCATCTGGAAAGCCATAATCTTGTCGGTCCTTGACGGATATTGTATCAAAGATCATGTCGATAGGGTTGTAGCTGTTCCGGTCAATGTTGATCCATTAAAGAAGTATGAGGAAAATCAAGCACGGGCTAAGCGCTTGATTATGTAAGGAGTGAAGGATCATGTGGTCCCACATATTGCCGAGAATAACATGGAAAATGACAAGTGGACAACATTGATCAAGTTGTATCAAGGCACCTCTGTCTAAAGGAAGATGCTTCTGGAGAATCAGCTGCGACTATTTCAGATGCACAAGGGAGAGGAAATCTATTTGCCTAGAAAATCAAACTGCTCAAGTGTCTTCTCCATCATCGCATCTACCTCCTCTTATAATCCTTTGTTGGAGCACAAACAACAAAGATTAAAACTTAATCAATGGCTAGGATCATCTCTGGATCAATTTGTGTGAGTTTCTAGACTATCTCACTTTGACTTAATTAACACTCATTAATTAACCTGTTTTCCTAAGTTTAGACTTAGAAAACATTAAAAAATTGGTTAATAATCTAATTAAGTCACTTCTAGGTGGAATTTCTAGAAATGATTGATGGGTTCTGGAAATCTCGTGTATTCCAGCCTCTCCACAAAGTTTCATGGCTAGAACACATCTGATGCTACAAAAACTAAAATATCCCACTTGTGATCTCCTATTACTTAGGACACGAGCTCTTTGCGCCCTCCACAAATAAGGTTCTCTCACAAACTCATGAGCTTTGTCTTGTCACACAAACCTTTGTGCACAAAACTATCGAATTCCTAGTGCTTTCATCCTCTCTTTATAGATTCGATCCATTCTAAATTAGGCTAGTTCAAATTTAGAAATCGAGTTGTGATAGCGAGTTAACTGAGAGTGTTACTTTCTCTCCCTCCAATAATCACTAGATTTGTTAACTCGTGTTCTCTCCAATCAACTCTAGAGGTCTAACTCACTCTTCAATCAAGAATGAAGACTAACTCGCTCTCACTTAACTGTTAACTACCAACCGATTTTGTAGTCAAACTGATGAAGACTCCATCTAACTGAAGCTCCAACTCTACACATGAACTCATGATGATTATTCCCATAAAATGGAAATTAACTCACCATAACTGAAGTCTATCTCCAGAGGAAAAATCGAGGCCTTCACTGGCTAAGGCACAAGCCAAAAGGCATTGCTCGCTACATTTTCAATAAATCATAATCACAACCTTCTTATGATGTTCAAACAATGAGATTATGAAAATACATCTATAGGATGTAGAATAAAAAATCATATACAAAAAGACGGCCCAAAGAGTTGAGTAGCATCGAATGTGCTCTAGCTCCAAAACTTTGTGGAGGGGATAGAACACATGAGATTTACAAGACCCATAAATCATTTGGAGAAATTCCACCTAGAACTTAAGTTATTCCAATAATTTATTATTTTAATGGAGACCCTAAGTCTAACTTAGGGAATATAAATAATTAAAGGGAATTAATTTAAACATGTGGGTGAGAATGTTCTAAGTGACGAGGATCAAGTATTTTCTAATCTTAGTCATCGATTAGAGACTATATCACGGCCGTTGATTGTTCAATGAGAAAAGTATTAAAGGAAGGCTTGGGGTCAGTTGGAGAACACACACATAGCAGTAGCACTGAGCTAAGTTGAAATTTTGGGGTGCAGTTTCCTAAGAATTTTCGAGTGAGCTTGCAATGCAGCGAGGGGAAGATCGACAGAGGGATTTCAGATCTGAGGCCGAGAATATAATTGGGTGGGTGAGAGAGTGTAAATCTCGTACCTCGCAGAGGAACGCAGTTTCAGGGAAGGGTAATGCAGAGGCAACAAGCCCAATGTGGGTGATGCAGACTCAGCTCAATGCAGAGCTTCGGGTCATCAAAGGTCGACACAAATATATCAGGGTGGCGCGGGCTAGAGAGGCCGACAGAGCCATAGGCTGCAAAGTTGGGGTTTCAGTGGACCAGAGAGGGCTCGTATTCAGCAGATCCAAAAGGGGTGACGCAAATATTGCATAAGCACCTGTGGGGTTCCTCATCCTCAACTGAATTAGCCATATTTTTTGTCTCCAGAAATAGAGGTACATCTTTGGGATTTCTTTGTTGGGAAAACCACTACTAGTGCCCTTGTTTGTATTCAAAATTCTGCATAATAATAAAAACCCTCAAGAGTTATTGCACCGGTTTTCCTGCATTGGGTTTTTCCGAGGACATTTGTCCCAAAAATATTGTTTGTCCTTTGTCATGTGTGCTTAATTCTTCAGAACTTTATCTTTATGTATGTGTAGATGTGCAGTGTGTTTACTATGTTGTTTACGGAATATTTCTGAAAATAAATTGTAAATGTAAAAACACAAGTACAAGAAGTAAACCATATTTCTGCAGTATAAATTTCTATTAAGTAGATTCAGGAATTTTCACATGGTATTAGAGCTATTGCAGATCAGGGGGAGTTGAAGCCATCAGCAAAGTGATGAAGTTTTTGCTACGAAAGGCGGTTGCGACAACACGGATCCAGAAAGACACAGTACAGCACCAGAGGGACAACGCAGACCCAGCAGTGGTGACGCAGAGACTATCTAGCTCACGCAGAGCTGACGCAGGCCCGAAAGGGTGACACAAATCCTGTCTATCTCACGCAAAGCTTACGCAAGCCCAGAAGGGTGACGCATGTGGAAATTTCTGAACCTTTACTCTTTATGCAGAAATTATTTACTGTTAATCTAGTTATGCTTGTTGGCGAAAAAGGATGTCTTTGGGCAAGACCCAGGTTCAGGTTTGAGGCCAACAAGGTTTCCACAGTAGTCTAGCACAACGCCAGCATTTTCACCCTGCTCCAGAGAGTAGGGCGTCCCACCCGAGGCGTGCCGCAACCTTAGTAATATTAGAAGCTAGATCAGGTAGAAGACAAATGTAACCATAGAGAATAGTTATGGAAACTTGGAAGCAACAAGCATATCTCAACTCTATGAAGAAACTATCACTCATACACACATGTTCAGAATGTTGAATTAAAATTTAATTTAAGCATACATTCATCGTAATAAAATAACCATCAATCAACTCGCAACATTACATGCAGAAACAACCAGCTTTCATTATCAATAATAGAATGGCATACATGAGCTCCGTAGAGTCTATTATAGTTAGTCCAGTACAACAGATTTCTCACAGAGCTCTCTTGAGGCTCTGCTTCCTCTCGGCCTCTCGCTGGACTGACTAACTAACTAACTCCTTCTCTGCTGACTGACTGCCTATTCGTTTCTCCTCGAGTGCAACTGTCAGTCCTTCCATTTTCCACTCTGTTGCTTTCCGCTTCCTCTTTATTACTGTGAGTCCTACTGATTTTTCTTGTCTCCCATATCTACCATCTGTGTTGTTCTCTACCAATTTCGCGCTACCTATCTTTCGGCTTTCTGAAACCGTGACAGCTCCGTATCTACCTTAATTGTGTTCCACCACCTATCCTCCAGGTCTCCGCAACTCAAAACTTTTCTATCCCAAAAAAAAGACCCCGACAGGCCTCGACCACGCGCTATTGACTCGTCCCGAGTCAATCTTTCCTTGTTGTTGCGGCTTCTGGTGGTCTGTCGGCTTCCGAGGCTGGCCTCGTTTTTCCTGTTTCTTCGCCCTGTCCAAACAAAGGCCCCAATTCTGGAACCTTACTCAATGCCGACGACTTGAGTTTTGCGAACTCAGTGATTTCTTGTTGCCACTCTTTAATTAACTTCTCCGTCTAGGTGGAAACTCTTTCGGCATCTGCTTCATTTGCCACTAGCGGCATCTTGTTGAATGCTTCCTATATCTTCGGCTCGGCTTTGGTAGCCATCTACTGTATTGTCTCCGCTTTTTGTTTTACCGGTTGCCTTACCTCTCTGAGGACTTGTTTGGTGGATGCTGAGTGTTCTTTGATTTTGTGGATTTTGGTTTCCAGCGCATCTGCCTGGTTGTACAGCTGGGTTATGCCGACTGGATCGGTGTCTTATTTGATTTCTCGAGAAATTTGTTGAAGTTGTGCTGAAATTAGATGGGTTTCCATCGTTAGCGAGTTGGAGCATTCATGTAAATGCTTTCTTAGGCTATAAGCCTCTTTGACTGTTGTCCCAAGGGTTTCCCTCATGTCGTTTACCTTCCTCTGTCTCTCTGTGACCTTCTCAGCATATACCATGGCAAGGTTTGGTAATGCTGGTCTAGCTGCTAGCGCCTCCTTGAGATCCTGGTTTGCTCTGCTCATATTTGTGCATGCAATTTTCACTCGGATGGATCTTTCGACCATTGAGCAAGCCGATATGTCCTCTGATGTTTTGCTATCCTGGGCGACGATAGTCGGCCATAAGTCCTTGAATATTTCTGTCACCTTCTCCAGTTGCTCCTGTAGAGTATGCTTTTTACTTTTAAGTTGATTGCGCTCCTCAGTAAGCGCGATGACCTGTTGTTGTTGTTGCTCAAACCTCTGTTGGAGGTCGTTGTGCAGTCCTTCTGCTTGCTATGTTTTTAGCTTGATAAACTTGTATAGTTGTCTAGCCCCCCAACTCTTCATGTTCTCAACGTCTAACATCTCCTAGGTCGGTTGTCTTTCTCTGAGTGGTTTCCCATTGGCGATTGATCTCTCTGAGTGTTCTTGTGGGGACACTGGCTAGTTTTGTTGCAGTAGCTGAGGTTCAGGGATGTTCATACCAGTGGACGGTATAATCTGCTGCAATATTAGGTTGGCTTGCTGGAAAGGGTTCAACCCCGATGAAGAGGGCATTGTATCAGAAGTGAAAGACCCCCCTTGAACTAATAGCTCTAGGAAGGTGCCCTGTCCCACCGAGGGTTGGTCAACCTCGAGTACCCCAGCCATACCCGAGTTAACTTTTGCCTCAGTATCACTATTTGTCTTATGCCCTGGTTTTATTGGATCTGAGACAGTGGCTAAGGTGGACGGAGTGTGGATGGAGTGGTCCTTGGAAGTGAATGAAGTGTGTGGTGACGAGTTGTGCGTATGAGGTGGAGATGACGTCTGAATGTTTAGAAGTGACGACGGATCAAACACAGGTAGCGCAGAGGTTGTTTGGGTGGTAGCCTCTGGCTCTTCTTGAATTGGTACACCTGTATCCATAGGGTGGGACTGATCTTCCCTTATGAGATCAACTACTTGCTTGGGTACCATAATTCGTGCTTTGTTTGGTTTGGGTGCAGCTACAGGAGGCTTGGGTGCCTTGGTATTGCGGATTGGAGTGATTGTGGTTACTGGAGGGGAATTAAACATGGTGGATGGTAGGGCAGTAATGACAGGGGTGGTTGTGGATGGGGATGCAGAATTTAAAGATTGGAACTGAGAAAAAGTAGGAAATTGTAATATCCCAAAGGGAAATAAACAGTGATATAAAGCACACAAACAAGGTACACAGCAACTAGAGACAAACCACGAGACAAAATACACAATATGGAGAACGCTGAGCCATTTTATTAATACTGAGAAATAAGAAAAGTACAAAGGTGATCAGAATGATGGCACCTCGACTTGCTCAAGGCAAGTGTAGAAATATTCTCAGAACAATGTGTGGAATGGTCGGTCCCTCTATCAACTGCGTAATCTCCAAGCTGCTGGAAAATGTTGTCGTGTTGCTGCAACTGTTGGAATGAAATGAGTCTTTGGGGCTGCTCCCCAACTCAGAAAATGTTGAAACTCTAGGAATGGCCTCCTCTCCTAATACCCAAAAAAGCCCAGAGAGCTTTTGAAGAATGGCTGACCCCGGAAAATACCTCCTTTGAGGCACTACGCTATCCCTCAAGGGAAAACGCTGACCCTGAAGGCAACACTGCAACATATGGCCTCTCCCTTTGCAAAATGTCTCCAATAGGTAAGGGTTGATCCCTGCCCTAATCCTTCGGTCTGAATCCACCCAAATAACCTCAATCCGGAACCTCCCCCAACTAGAACTATGTCCTCCCTCTGCAAGACTACGTTGTCCCTCCAAGGAATGCTCCTCAATGACTGAAGCTCTGATCTCCCCTTGCAAAATATGGTAGGACTCCTCACCCGACCAAGCACTCAAAGTCTCCTGGGGCTGAGGTTGGGATCTCCGCACGGAGACACTCGGTGTACTAAATAGTACGTGCAGACTAGCTAAACAGCAAGCGTGCTCAATGTCTAGAGGCAATCTCCAAAATGCATAATCATCAATGACGAAAATGAGGTAGCCTCCCCTCTATTTATCTTTGGTGAGCCTCCCTCTCTCCTTGGCCCCACCATGCTTACATTTCCTCTTTTTGGCCCACGCTGCCAACTCATCTGCACTGGTTGGGCCCACGCTGTCTAAGTGTGTCACCCCCCTTCATTGTCACTTGGCCCCCTTGGCCCCACCTTGACCACAACGTTATGTCTCCTAGGTGACTTTAGGGAGTGTGTTTTATCCTAAGTGAGTCACATTCTCCTTTTACCCACTTTATTTATATTTTAACTATATAAGGCAAAATTAATCAAAATTAATATTTCCAATTAGCTATCGCTAATTTGGAATATTATAGTCTCCCCCGGAAAAATGTTGCTTGTCCTCAAGCAACTGTAATGATGGATGTTGTAAGATCTGCTCACTCTCCCAAGTGGCATCCTCATCCGGAAAATCACTATGAACTCCCGGACTGTCCTACTCCGCAACTGTCTCTCCCTAGTGTTAATAATGGCCTCCGACTGTAACACCAAGTGCCCCTCATCATCTGTAGGTGGAAGCTCCTCTGTCACCATCACCTACTGTCCCAGTGCCTTCTTCAGGCATGATACTTGAAAAATATTATGAATCTTGTTGCCCTGGGGTAGCTCCAACTCATAAGCAACATGTCCTACTCTGCGTATCACCCTATATGGACCGTATAAGCGTGGCTTGAGCTTCTCAGCCCCCTTCTGCTTCAGCGTGGACTGTCGGTATAGATGTAAGCGAAGGTAGACCAAATCCCCTACATCAAAATGCCTCTCTACCCGACCCTTGTCTGCATATAGCTTCTGCTGGTTTTGTGTTGTAGCCATGTTGTCCTTGAGAGCTCGGAGGATATCCTGACTCTCTTGGATCCAATCCTTGGCTCTAGGAGCCTTGCTGGCACCAAACATCATGTCAACAAAAGATAAAGCATGATATCCATACAATGCATAAAATGGAGACATACCGATGGACATGTGATGAGTGTTGTTGTATTAGTACTCCCCTAAGTGCAGCCACTTCAACCAAGCCCGTTGTTGCCCACTGACATAGTTGCGCAAGCAGCCCTCCAGCCACTTGTTCACTATCTCGGTCTACCCGTCTGTTTGAGGATGGTAGCTAGTGCTCGGTGTCAACTCTGTGTCCACCAAACGGAAAAGCTCCTTCCAAAATCCGCCCATGAAGCGGCTGTCCCTGTCTTTGGGAGACCATGCAACCTGAAAATGTCTCGAAAGAATAGCTCCGCCACCTGTGCTGCTATGTAATGTGCGGATATAGCAAATAAGTGAGCATACTTTGTCAGTTGATCAACGACTACAAATATGCAGTCCTTGCCCTGCGCCGTGGGCAACCCTGTGATGAATTCCATCGAAATGCTCTCCCATTTCCCCTCTGGTATGGGAAGGGGCTGCAATAAACCTGTCGGATGGTTCATCTCCCCTTTGTTGCGTTGGCAAACCTCGCACTCCCTGACATGTTGGAGTACGTCCTCCTTGAGGCCCTTCCAAGAGAACCTCTCCCTGATGGCCCTCTAGGTTTTGGTAAACCCCTGATGGCCTGATAGTGGTGAATCGTGAGAAGCCTGCAATATCTTCTTCCTGAGCTGAGAGACCTCAATCAAGAAGATCTTGTCCCTGTAATAGATGATCTCATCCATCACCCTGTACTTGTCATCTGTCACCTACCCATCCAAAATCTCACAGGAAAAAAGGTCCTTGGAGTACTCCACCAAAAATCGAGCCCTCCAATCCGTGTCTAAGCTCATCAGGGACAACGTTGTTGTTTTGCGTGAGAGAGCATAAACTACCACGTTGTTCTTCCCTTTGACATACTCGATGTCAGAATCGTAAGCTTGGATCTTACTGACCCACTTCTGCTGCCTCTCCTGCAATTGCTTCTGCTCTAAGAAAAATCTGAGGTTGTTGTGGTCTGTCCTCACCCTGAACCTACTGCCCACCAGGTACTGCTGGAATTTGGCCAATGCATGCATGATGGCCAACATCTCCTTGTCGTATATGGCATACAACTGCTTATGGGGTAGGAGCTTCCAGCTCTCAAAAGCTATGGGGTGGCCTCCCTGCATAAAAATCGCGCCTATCCCCTCTCCTGATGCATCACACTCCAAAACAAAGGGTTGCGTGAAGTCTGGCAATGCTAACACTGGACAGTAGCTCATCACCTTCTTGAGCCTGTCAAAAGCCCTCTGCGCTGTATCCGTCCAACCGAATGCCCCCTTTTTGGTCAAATCTGTAAGGGGTGCAGCAAGTTGGGAAAATCCCTTGACGAACTTCCTGTAGTAGGTGCAGATGCCTACAAATCCTCAAAGTTATGTCACGTTCTTCAGCTCTGGACAATCCCTGATGGCCCTGATCTTCTCCTCGTGGACCCTCACTCCGTCCACCCCGATGATGTGCCCCAAATAGAGCATCTCTGACAACCCGAACTCGCACTTGGAGAGCTTAGCATAGAACTGATACTCCTCCAGAATACGCAATACCACCTCTATGTGTTGGAGATGCTCCTCCCATGTCCTGCTGTATATCAGTATGTTGTCAAAGAATACCAGTACACACTTCCTCAGATGACTGTGGAAGATGCGGTTCATACATGACTGGAAGGTGGAGGGTGCATTGGTTAGCCCGAAGGGCATCACCAGAAATTCGAAATGGCCATAGTGACATCTGAAAGTGGTCTTGGGAATGTCCTTCTCCCTCATGCGAATCTGGTGGTACCCGGATCTCAAGTCAATTTTCAAGAAGAACTGTGCCCCTCTCAACTCATCCATCAGCTCGTCAATCTGTGGGATAGGGTACCTGTTCTTCATCGTTTTCTTGTTCAGGGCCCTGTAGTCAATGCACATCCTCAATGTGTTGTCCTTCTTCTTCACCAGTACTACTAAAGAAGCGAAAGGACTGGTGCTGGGCTGAATGTGTCCAAGAGCTAGCAACTCATGGATATCCCGCTCAATCTCGTCCCGATAGGGCTTGGGGTGCCTATAGGGTGTAGTGATGACGACCTGTATGCCCTGCTCCAACTCGATCATGTGCTCAAATCCCTGATCCGGTCGCTGTCATGGCGGTATCTCCCCAAATACCGTAGCATACCTGTCAAGGAGGGTCTGCACCTCTGGGTGTATAGCATACCCTGTAGATCCTGCCTCTGAAGCATGCAGCTCTACTGCCCACTCTATATCTCCCTTCTGGAAATCTACCTCCATCCGGTGAGCTGAGACTGTCTGAGGTGGGTACGTATGCATGCCCCATATCTTCTCGTGCTTCCCTGTCTTCTTATCATCCCACTCCATCTCCAAGGCCTCCCAGTCCGTGGTGACCTTGCCTAAAGTGAGCAGCCACTGCACTCCCAATATCACGTTGGTGTCCGGAATGTTCACCACGAAGAAGTAGTCGGTCAGTGTGTAAGTGCCCATCGTCACTGCCAATACTGGGACGTATCTGGCACACTGCATGGTCTGGTCCCCTGGAACCAACACTGAAAACCTGTCAAAACTCTCTATCGGAATGCCCCTCCGCTCTACCAACTGTGCATCAATTAAGTTGTGGGTTGCCCCACTGTCTACTAGTACTGACACTCGCTGCCCTCGCACTGTACCTCGGACACATAGTGTCAAATACTTGGGAACTCCTCGCAAGGCTGCAAGGACTCCTCCGGTAGGTGCGAAAGATGCACCCCCTGCTCCTAGTGGTGGGGGCGGTAGATGATCCTCCCTTTGTGCTACATGGCTCCCCCCTGCACCTATGTCATCGTACTCGTCCTCTTCTCCACTGCTCTCGGAGAAGACCTCAATATAGTGTGCCTTGCCTGCGGCACAACAGTGTCCTGGTGCCCATGGCTCCTGGCAGGTGAAACACAGTCTCTTCCTCCTCAAATCCCTCCCGGTCTCATCATCTATCGGTCCTCTGCTCTGGTTCTCCTTTGGAGGTGGAACCCTCACGTCCCTCCCCTTGGGCTGGAATGTTTTCCTCTGAGGGTAAGGTGCTCTGGTCCGGGGTAAAGCATCCTGTAAATATCTAGTCCTGCAAACTGCATCATGAAGTGTGGTTGGCCTGGTGGACCGGACTAATCGCTGAAGAGGCTCTGCTAACCCGTCAATAAACATGTATATCATCCGTGTTGTCGATAAATCTGGCACCATCACTGAGAGTCTTAGGAAATCTGAGATGTATGTGTCCGGACTCCCGGTCTGCTTGAGCTTCGTCAGCTCAACAAAGTGCTCCTCCGGATCCCTCCGATCAAACCTCTCTATCAACCTCCAGGTGAACTTGGCATAAGATGTCACTGTCGAGTGCCCGAGTGTAACCATCCCGTGGAACCACCAATCATATTCTCTCCATCTAGATGCAATTCTTCCACCTTGATGGCCTCCGTCTCCACCATCTGGTTGAGCTGAAAATATATATCCAGCTTCTCTACCCATGCTTTTGCCGAACTGCTTGACGAACCGTCAAAAGTTGGCAAGTGAAATCTGCCCATAGTACGATGCATATCTCTGTCCTGAGAATGTCTGTTCCCCCTGTGATGATGACGAGGTCTACTGTCCCACTTGAGCAAGACAAAATCGTGAAATGTGAGTGCATCTCTGAACTCCTGTCCATAGGCTTGGTACTCGGCAAAGTAGTCACCCATGTGGGATGGCTCCTGCTCCTGCTGTGCTCCCACCCCTGTATCTGCTGCCAGAAAAGTGGGCATCATGGAGCGTGGGGGTGTATGGGATGCCACCTGTTGTGCTGCGTAGTGCCCCTGCAAATGATGGGATGTACCCGATCCCTCTCCAATATAGAAACCCCTCGAGGTTTCATGCTGTCTGGGCTCTGCTGCCGTGAATCTCTGCCCCATCTCCTCTATCTGCCTTGACAGATCCTGTACTAAATTGAGGATCATTTCCTCAAACTCCTTCATAGCATCTCTATCATCTGCCATCGGTTCATCCTGCTCTGCGTCCACTACTGGAGTGCAATCACCCTCTCCATAGGTGATTTGCAACCTACGCTCTCGGTCACAATACTTCCTACCCCTGTAGCAAATGTAAGGCTTCTCGTTCGGTGTCATAAACGACTTGCTCCACAGGCTGAGCCAGGTCTATGAGCTCTTATACCACTGTAATATCCCGAAGGGAAATAAAAAGTAATATAAAGCACACAAACAAGGTACACAGCAACTAGAGACAAACCACGAGACAAAATACACAATATGGATAACGTTGAGCCATTTTATTAATACTGAGAAATAAGAAAAGTACAAAGGTGATCAGAATGATGGCACCTAGACTTTCTCAAGGAAAGTGTAGAAATACTCTTAGAACAATGTGTGGAATGGCTGGTCCCTCTATCAACTACGTAATCTCCAAGCTGCTGGAAAATGTTGTTGTGTTGTTGCAACTACTGGAATGAAATGAGTCTTTGGGGCTACTTCCCAACTCGGAAAATGCTGAAACTTTGGGAATGGCCTCCTCTCCCAATACCCAGAAAAGCCCAGAGAGCTTTTCAAGAATGGCTGACCGCGGAAAATACCTCCTTTGAGGCACTACGTTATCCCTCAAGGGAAAACACTGACCCTGAAGGAAACACTGCAAAATATGGCCTCTCCCTCTGCAAAATGTATACAATAAGTAAGGGTTGAACCCTGCCCTAATCTTCCGGTCTGAATCCACCCAAATAACCTCAATCCGGAACCTCCCCCAACTGGAACTGCGTCCTCCCTCTGCAAGACTGCGCTGTCCCTCCAAGGAATGCTCCTCAATGACTGAAGCTCTGATCTCCCCCTGCAAAATATGGTAGGACTCCTCACCCGAGCAAGCACTCGAAGTCTCTCGGGGCTGAGGTTGGGATCTCCGCACGGAGACACCCGGTGTATTGAACAGTACGTGAAAACTAGCTAAACAGCAAGCGTGCTCAATGTCTAGAGACAATCTCCAAAATGCATAATCATCAATGACGGAAATGAGGTAGCCTCCCCTCTATTTATCTTTGGTGAGCCTCCCTCTCTCCTTGGCCCCACCATGCTTACGTTGCCTCTCTTTGGCCCACGCTGCCATCTCATCTGCGCTGGTTGGGCCCACGTTGTCTAAGTGTGTCACCCCCCTTCGTTGTCACTTGGCCCCCTTGGCCCCACCTTGAAGACAACGTTATGTCTCCTAGGTGACTTTAGGGAGTGTGTTTTATCCTAAGTGAGTCACATTCTCTTTTTACCCACTTTATTTATATTTTAACTATATAAGGAAAAATTAATCAAAATTAATATTTCCAATTAGCTATCGCTAATTGGGAATATTACAGAAATACAGTAGATGTGCTTGTGAGAGTTTCTATTACCATATTGAAGCACTTCACCTTCGTGTCGAGCTGGTCCAGTAGAGGTCGTAGTTGCAGTTGGGAAATCCTCCTTGTTGCTTCTTCTCGTGACTCCCTTGGGAGTGCTTTTGGTAGCATCGCCTCGAATGAGTAATGGGGGATTCCACTTCTGACTTCCATCGCAGCTCCTGGCCACGAACAGACTTCGGTGTGGAAGGCTTCTTCTTCTACTTGAAACTTTAGTGGCTGCATTCGGAAAGTGGTTTCGCCCACGCAACTATGTCGGATATAGGTCTTGTTGTGGGTTACCCAAACCATATCTGGGAAGAGTATCTGTCCAATATGTTCCTCGGGACCCTTTGCTGGCTCCTGATCAGGAGATCAAGTCTCTTGAAGAAAAATGCTCAAAAATGAAGTTGCTCAGAATTGCTTCGAAATAGGTCGACTGGAAAGAGCTCGGCGATATGATCCCAAAGCCACGAACGGCACTGAAATCTGTTACCGTATGAGGAAGTTGTTGCACTTTGAAATCGCCCAATAACCTCTAATGTTGAATGGATAATGATAAATTTATGTGTTGCAAATTTTTTTATTTTAATTATAGTTTAATTAATATTTATATATATATATATAATTTAATATTTTATTTGATTTAAAAAATCATATATATATATATATTAAAAACTTTAATTAAATTAATTAAACGACACATTAAATTAATCCAAAGTTTCAAAACCCATATTCGTTGAAAACCCAAAGTCTAATGTTGTTAAATATCATTACGTGGGCAATGTATGTCAACAGTTATCACCCACGTAAAAAGGGTATAACGTATGGTCAAGCTTTAATACGTGGCAACGAAAGGTTATAAAATGGTTCAAAACCCATAATCGAATGTTTCGTAAAGAGCACGTGTTTAAAACGTGGCATGGGGCACGTGGTCTATTTAAAATATGGTGGAGCGGAGTAAATAAATGGTTATGAAACATTTATATTAACCGTTTGCATGAGAACAGCATTCCGGCGGGTTTGTGTTAACGGTTGGGCGGAAACCAATGGCGCGGAATCCGATGGCGGTAATAACTCCAACAGTTAATATTTATGATGACTGATGCATGTGACCACGTTTCAGTCGGCATTAAACTTAACTCTCCGCCAATTTTAGCGCCCTCCCACCAATTAAGGTGGATTCCACCAACTTAACTGCAGTTAACTCCAGTTCTCCACAGTTAGCGGAGCTTTTGAAGGGCAAACTTCAGTTAGCCATAAATTTGGCTAGGAAAGTCCTTTTGATACAAAATTTTTTTTGATTTTGGGTGTAGAGATCATTCTGAAGCTGTTGATAGTGTTTGCAGAGCCATCAGGGTGCTCTAACAGAGAATTTACCAGCGTTTTTTGTCGTGGAGCCACCAGGGCCTAAGGGAAGAAGAGCTGTTTTGGACTACCTTCATCCAATGGAGGTGTTTGTTTAGTCATTTTATACTGATTTGAGCCTCTTGAATCTATTTTTGCAGTGTATTTTTCTATTTGAGGCTTCTATATAGTTGTATTCACATTTTGAGCATTTAATCAAAGAGGAAAAAGCCTAATTAGAGGCTTTTGGACCCAGCGGAGGTAGCCCAAGAGAGGGGTGAACCGCTTAAACAATTATTTGCTGTCATACTGTATAATTTTGCTGCATATTTTCAGATTCTGCTCCTTTAAACAGTAAATTTTTATAAGCTATCTTTTCCCAAGCAGGTTTAAACAGTGAACAAAACTTGTTAGTTCATCTTCAAACCACTACACTTCATTTGCAGAATATGTATACTTGCCTATTCACACATTAAAGTTGGATCAATGAATACTTTGCAGTTAAAACAAATACTTTCATTGATCGGATCTTTGTGATTACTTTTTATTTCTTTAGGCAGAGTCTATAGAAGGGCCAGATAGCCTCCGGATTCATCCTTTCTTTGAAAGGTGAAAGATCCGGTGAATGCCCCTACAGTCAATCTCTGTATGAGAAATACTTTGTTCTCACAATTTCATATCAGGTTGATATCGGAGCTCAAGGTTTTCTTAAAAGTTTGTGAAATTTGTGCAAGTAAATTGTATTATTCTGCAAAATTTGATGCTTACTAGGCTGAAATTGCAAAGAGGGGAAGGTCAATTGGTTAGAGAACAAGTTAATCCTCAACCAAGGAGGGCTAGAGTGCCATTACATCCACCTTCCATTTCATCCTCAGTAGCCTTTGAATCAGCCACAAGCATGTCATCCAGAGAGGGAGAAGTACATGAGGAAATGGATCCCAAGGAAGAAGAAAGAGTCTTTAGAAAAGCTTTCTTGGACTTGACTGAGATGGTTAGGATCCTATACCGGGAGAGAAATGATAGGATTGCTGGAGAAGGGTCTAGAAACCAAAGAGAAGAAGGAGATTCTTCAGGAGGAAAGAAAGACAAAGATGAGTCTAAGAAAGGGAATGGAGGAAATGGTGATCCACCATCTCCATCATCATCCTCTTCAACTTCTGTTAATCAGTCACATAAAACAAAAACATCTCTTAAAAATCCTTTGTTAAAGCTTGATGTGAAATTTGAGTTGCCGATGTTTAATGGTGATGTGAATGCAGAGAAATTGGATAACTGGATTAGACTGCTAGAAGTCTATCTAAGAATTCAGAATCTGCATGATGATGACACAAAAATCCAATTAGCCTCTTTGAGAATGGATGGAGCAGCTTTGGTTTGGTGGGAAGCCAAGACTAGAGAGGAGATTAAAAAGCATGGTAAGATAACTCTAACATGGAATGAGTTTATTACAGCCATTAAGAAACAATTTTATCCTCTTGCTCATATTCAGAAAGCAATCATGAATTGGCAAAATTTTAGGCAGCTTAAAGGTCAAAATGTGCAAGATTATACCCAAGAGTTTAGAAGGAGAGCACTTCTACTTGGAGTAGACTTACAAAGTCAAGACACCTTGTTGAAATACATAGGAGGTTTGCACAATTATCTTCAACATACTATTCTATTGTTCAATCCTACCAGCTTAGATGAAGTCTGTGTCCAGGCTACACATTTAGAAGCTAGAGGAAAGAATGCTTTTGATGCTTTTGATGAGGATAGTAATTTGAAAAACAAAGGAAAAAAGAGAGTTGCAAATTCAAGAAAAGACAAAGGAAAGTTCTTTTGCAAGAACTGTTCAAAGACAAGTCATGATGAAGACCATTGTTGGAAGCTTCATCCTGAACTGAAACCAGAAAAATTCAAGAATAAAAACAAGACCAAAGAAAAGGAGAAAACTGTAGCAACAGTTGAGCAAGACTTAGGGTCAGACTCAGGAGATGAGACAAAAAGCGTAGGCATGGTTTTAAAGAACATTAAGGGGAAAGAAGTGGTGCAAGACACAAATCCTAGTTCTAGCTCTTTGAATTGTCACAAAGATACTCATGATGAAAAGAGGAGGATAGAGCTTTTCCATGTGAGGGTAATTTCAAAACATACCAAAATTGACACACTATTTGACAGTGGGTCACAAGCGAATCTTATATCTGAAGACTTGGTCAAGCAACTTAAACTTGAGACCATTCCACATCCAAAGCCTTATCCACTTGGATGGATATGCAAGGATACCAATTTGCAAGTCTCAAGGAAGTGCATATTGCGCTTTGCAATAACTGCACACTTTATTGACACAGTGGAACTTGATGTGGTGCCACTTGATATCTCAGGTATTGTTTTGGGAAGTCCTTATTTATTTGACAGGAAGGCTATCTTTCATCGCCATGAAAACAAGTATCACTTGTTCAAAGATGGTAAAGAGTACATTGTGAGAGCTCACAAGAAGAAGCTGGAATCTTCATTACTCCATGCAAGTCAATTGAAAAGACTGGTTAATGCAAGTCAAAGTCTAACTTTGTTGATGTTGAAACGACCAGATTTTGAGCATTTGCCTTCTTATGATGTTGCTAATGATTTGTCTCAGTTTGATAACAGTTTGTCTTTGAAAGAAGATGATGTTATGTTGCATAAATTGCCTTTTGGGTCAGCCAATGCAGAGAATGAAGTGTCAAAGCAAAGCAGTGCAAGCAAGAAGGACACACCATTCAGCATGGGAAAAAGTTGGTTTTAGAATGGTACAATTCGCCATGAGAACAGTTTGCAAGGTGAAGGTTACTTTAAGTCTTCTGGGAAGTTTGATCAATGTAGAAAAAGTTTGTTTTCTGCAGATTACAATTGTTGTTCTGCAAATTTTAATCATTTGCATCATGACTCCGTCAATCTTAGCAATGGTCGATCAGTTGATTCCAGAGACAGATTATCATTTTCACAAAAGCTTCATTTGATGAAATCGGGTAGATTTCAGTTTTTCAAGGGTGGAAGAGTGGAGAATCAGTCTCCACATCATCAGTTTCAGTAATCAGAAAGCTTTTGAGGGTCCAAAAGCTTCCCATTTGGGAGGTGTGATCAAGAGATAAGTTCTCTTGAAGAAAAATGCTCAAAAATGAAGTTGCTCAGAATTGCTCCGAAACAGGTCGACTGGAAAGAGTTCGGCGATACGATCCCAACGCCATGAACGGCACTGAAATCCGTTACTGTATGAGGAAGTTGTTGCACTTTGAAATCGCCCAATAACATCTAATGTTGAATGGGTAATGATAAATTTATGTGTTGGAAATTTTTTTATTTTAATTATAGTTTAATTAATATTTATATATATATATAATTTAATATTTTATTTGATTTAAAAAATCATATATTATATTAATATATATTAAATATTAAAAACTTTAATTAAATTAATTAAACCACACATTAAATTAATCTAAAGTTTCAAAACCCATATTCGTTGAAAACCCAAAGTCTAATGTTGTTAAATATCATTACGTGGGCAATGTATGTCAACAGTTATCACCCACGTAAAAAGGGTATAACGTATGGTCAAGCTTTAATACGTGGCAACGAAAGGTTATAAAACGGTTCAAAACCCATAATCGAATGTTTCGTAAAGAGCACGTGTTTAAAACGTGGCATGGGGCACGTGGTCTATTTAAAATATGGTGGAGCAGAGTAAATAAACGGTTATGAAACATTTATATTAACCGTTTGCATGAGAACAGCATTCCGGCGGGTTTGTGTTAACGGTTGGGCAGAAACCAATGGCTCGGAATCCGATGGCGGTAATAACTCCAACAGTTAATATTTATGATGACTGATGCATGTGACCACGTTTCAGCCGGCATTAAACTTAACTGTCCGCCAATTTTAGCACCCTCCCACCAATTAAGGCGGATTCCACCAACTTAACTGCAGTTAACTCCAGTGCTCCACAGTTAGCGGAGCTTTTGAAGGGCAAACTTCAGTTAGCCATAACTTTCGCTAGGAAAGTCCTTTTGATACAAATTTTTTTTTGATTTTGGGTGTAGAGATCATTCTAAAGCTGTTGGTAGTGTTTGCAGAGCCATCAGGGCGCTCTAACAGAGAATTTACCAGCGTTTTTGGTCGTGGAGCCACCAGGGCCTAAGGGAAGAAGAGTTGTTTTGGACTACCTTCATCCAATGGAGGTGTTTGTTTAGTCATTTTATACTGATTTGAGCCTTCTGAATCTATTTTTGCAGTGTATTTTGCCATTTGAGGTTTCTATACAGTTGTATTCACATTTTGAGCATTTAATCAAAGAGGAAAAAGCCTAATTAGAGGCTTTTGGACCCAGCGGAGGTAGCCCAAGAGAGGGGTGAACCGCTTAACCAATTATTTGTTGTCATACTGTATAATTTCGCTGCATATTTTCAGATTCTGCTCTTTTAAATAGTAAATTTTTATAATCTATCTTTTCCCAAGCAGTTTTAAACATCAAACAAAACTTGTTAGTTCATCTTCAAACCACTACACTTCATTTGCAGAATATGTATACTTGCCTATTCACACATTAAAGTTGGATCAATGAATAATTTGCAGTTAAAACAAATAATTTCATTGATCGGATCTTTGTGATTACTTTTTATTTCTTTAGGCAGAGTCTGTAGAAGGGCCAGATAGCTTCCGGATTCATCCTTTCTTTGAAAGGTGAAAGATCCGGTGAATGCCCCTACAGTCAATCTATGTAAGAGAAATACTTTGTTCTCACAATTTCATATCATCTCCCCACCACGTCGACCATTTGACTGTACCAAAACGATAAAGCCTCCTCATTGACCTCCTTGGTACTGGGATCTCCCAATACTCTCCAGGGCATAAAGCTTAACGCCATTGGTTAGTCGTGAGTGATTTATGCGAGCTGCCTAATCCCTGGGGGAGTCCATTTCCACATTGCAAAGGCCATGATGAGATAGCCATAGATGAATCTCGTGGCTCACCTATAGTTATCCTCACAGGCCTCAAACGGTTCATTCAACAGGAATGTGCACCAGTTTAACTGTGCTCCATGGATGCAGTGTTCCGCGACTGAAATGGTGTCCAGGGTGTATTCTCCTTTAGTGTAAGGCCTTGTTGTTTTCCCCGCTATCAGATAGCAGGAAAATTTCACCGCTGGGTTGTTGATGAGGTCGATCTTCACTCCCTTCCCTCCTCTTCTGGTCTCATACTTCTTGTAGTAATCACAGTCCCCTGATTTTTTGGCTCTATTTGACACATTATGGAAAGTCGTTGAGACGTCATTCCCCTCCGTTGATAATCCTGTAAGTCTTTTGATTTCCTCTGCATGGATTGGGATCTCCCTCCTAAGCCATAATGATCTGTTCTGAACTCTACTTATCAGGAACTTTCTACACTACATTTTCACTCTCGTCTTTCCGAATACCAGGAGGTTCCTGAGGTTCAGTATAGTCGACCTTTGAATACGTTTGAATTCTGGATTCATCCTTGCTGCTTCACCTCCTTCCTCCGTTGCATAATTCTCCATATACACTTGCCTCTTCATGGCCGAGAATTGATACGAGTCCGTGAAATCTATATCTATTAACGAAGCATTGTTGTACTTTCTGATCGACGATTCTATCCACTGAATTCTTGCATTGAGCTCGGGCTCGAGGACTGATGTTGCTGTCTTTTTCATCTTCGTTCTCCTGTTATATACCTGAATTCCTGTTGCTAGTATATTGTTGTGAATTCTTGCTATTGGTCTGCTTCTTTGAACTTCTTCTGTTGGAATCTTGCTTGTTATTGTAGTTGTTTCTGTTTCTGTTTCTATTTCTACTAACTCGGAATTTTCCGCCATTCTGGTGCTTTTCTTCTTTCATGCGGGTTAAGTAATGTTACTGGCACGAATGAGGTTGATATGACCCCATAACTAATTAATTTTTTGTTGTCTTTCCCGCAGCTATAATCGTGCGATTAGTTACCGTGGTGAGGTGTATTCTGACATTGCTGACTGTGGCTTCAGGATTTGGGTAGACGTGATGGGTAATAATTATGGCTTAATATGGCAAATTTATTACGGTATGGGGGTTACTAATTACAGCAGTTATTATTTCAAATTTGGGTGATCCTACGGACTGACAACGGTATGATGGGTCATTATGAGTGAATGATATTTGACATGCTTGGCTATCTGACACTGTAGACTCTACCCCCCGACCACAATTGGTTGTGATGAGGTCTCTGCATCGCAACAGGTTCGTTTGCTCTTCTGTGCCATTGCGCGGTCTTTTTATTGGGATTCATTTTCTAATGGGCTGAGAAAAATTTAAAGTATGGTAATTCTCTGTCTCATCTCGGGTGCGAGAGAGTTATTAACTCTATCTATTCTACTCTACCCCACTGACTGCTCTCGGTTCCGAGAGTTATTTGAAAAAATAATTGGTGGAGCTTACTCATGATAGGGTTTCAGGCATGCGCCATTCACCCATCCTTGTAGTATTTGTCCATCTAGTTGCACCAATCGAACTGCTCCTGAGTTTTTAATTTCTATGACATGATATGGTCCCATCCAGTGCATTCTGAGTTTCCTCAGGAACTTCTGAAATTTGTTGTCGTATAGCAGGACTTTTCCTCCGATAGTGAATGTCTTATGCTTGATATGACGGTCATGCCAAGCTTTTTGTCTTTATTTTTGTATTGTTTGATGGAAGTCCGCCATAAATCTATCTTCTTCAAGCTCCTGTAGTTCATGTAGGCATTCAGTGACTGAGTCTTCGTCTTTCACTTGCACTGTTGAAGCAATTAAGAGACTTGGTATGATGAATTCGGCTAGTACTACTGCCTCTCTTCTGTATACCAACTGGAATGGAATTTGATTGTGCAATCTCTTTATGGTTGTCCTGTATGCCCACAATGTCGCTAGTATCCTTTCATCCCAATCATCTCGGTTGCCGTTGCATATCTTGGTTAGTCCTTTTTCTAAGATATTATTGAATGCCTCAACGGTTCCATTCGCTTGAGGGTGGTACGGGCTGCTTTTGTGATGTTGTACCATAAAGTTGTCTAGCATAGATTTAATTGTTATATTAATGAAGTGTGTACCTTGATCACTTGTTAGGCTTCTAGGACACCCAAATCTGCTAATGATGTTCTCGAAAATAAATTTTGCTGATGTGTCTGTTGTGCAGTCACTTACCGGTGTTTCCTCTTCCCATCTTCTGAGATAATCAGTTGCGGTTATTATATACCTTGCCTGTGAATGTTGTGTCGTTGGTGCAATTGGCCCTACGAAGTCGACAACCCATTTTTAAAACCACTGCATTTCTCTTATAGGTTGCAGTGGTAACTCATCACGGTGCGACAGGCTTCCTGTTATTTGGAAAACATCACATTTTTCACATATGCCTTACTATATTTGTGAATTGTGGGCCATCATAACCCTGCATGTAGTATTTTCCTTGCGGTGGGTTTTGCATCGACGTGGCCTCCCGCAACTTTACTGTGACGCTCCCACGGGATATCTTCTCTTTCATGGTCCAGGACACATCTTCGAAAGACATGATCCAATCCCATTTTATACAATTGTCCTGCTATTAGTTGATATTTAGCCGCTTTCACTACTAGATGTCTTCTTTGGATTGTCGTGTATTCTGTTGGGCGTTTCCCTGTGGCCAGATACACTGCTATCTGCTCTAGATAATTTGGGATGGCTTCTACTCTGAAGAGATCTGCATCCAGAAACTGGTCATCAAGGGATCCCCCGTTTTCCCCATTCTCCAATCTTGATAAGTGGTTAGGACCCACGTTTAAACTCCCTGGTTTTACTATTACTTCAAAAGTGAACTCCTGAAATAGTAGGAGCCATCTACAAATTCTTCCTTCAAGCACAGGTTTGTTTACTGGGTATTTAAATGTTGAGTGATCCATAAAGAACTTGAATGTACCTCCCAATAGGTAATGATGAAATTTCTGAAGAGAGTATACCATCGCAAGAGCTTCTTGTTATGTTGTTGTATAATTTCTTTTAGCTGTAGACAACTTCTTGCTTGCAAAGTACACTGAATGATCAACGGAAGTATCTTTTAGCTGAGATGACACCACTCCTAATGCAATACTGGAGGCATCAATATGGACATGGAACTGTTTGTCCCATTTAGGATGAACCAAGATGGGTGCACTTGCTAGTTTTTCTTTCAATGTGTTTAGGGCATTGGTGCATTCATCGTTTCACATAAACTGCTCTGACTTCTGCAACAATTTTTCCAATGCCGTTGTAATATTTGCATAGTTGCGGATGAACCTTCTGTAGTATCATGTATGTCCGAGTAGTGACCTCAACTGTTTTACAGTTTCAGGTGCTTCTATATTAATAATGACCGCTACTTTCGTTGAATCCACACGCACACCCTGCTTACAAATGACATGTCCCAGAAGTGTCCCAAAAGGTACTGCGAAGATGCACTTCCTAAGGTTGAGGGATATTTGGAGTTGTCTGCATCTATCAATCATTATTCTGAGTAGAGTTGCATGGTTCTTCAGTAAACTGTAAACTGTCAAATCATCCATGTATACCTTAGGAACTTATGGATATAGTCCATGAATGCTACTATCACTATCCGCGAAAACACAGCTAGTGCATTCTTTAGTCCAAAAGGAATGACATGGTATGCAAATGATCCCCACTCGGTTGTGAAAGTGGTCTTCTTTTTGTCTTCTCACCTGATGGTATCCTGAGAATCCATCTGTGAATGAATAGGCTTCGTTTCCTACTACATTGTCTAGAACCTCATCGCTAAATGGAGTAGGAAATGGATCATGAATGCATGCGTTGTTGAGACTTCTGTAGTCTACACACACTCTAATCTCTGATTTCTCCTTTTTTCTTTGTATTACAATGGGACTTACCCATTCTGCTTCCTCAACTAGAAAAATCAGGCCTGCCTTCAGCATTTTATCTATCTCTACTTTAATCTTTTCCTTTACCCTTGGATTTAGGCGGTAAGGCCTATGTTTTATTGGCCTTGCATCTGGTTTTAAGACTATGCGCATTTCTCCCATATCTCCTTTAATCCCCTTAAGCTCTACTACTGACGATGGGAATAAATCGTCATATTCTTGTAACAGGTCAAAGATTTCCCTTGTTGTTTATGTATCCCAATAATCTCCGATAGATGCAATTTTGGGTTTCCCCGTGCTTCCAATATTCATCTTCTTTGTCTTCAAGGGTAACAGGTGTAGGCCTTATGTAGTTGGTTCTTCATGTATTTCCCGCTCCCCTTCTTTCTCTTCAAAGTATAGATGTCGGAGATTCTCTAAATCATCATCGTCCCTCTCACGATCTACCCGTTTACATGCTACTGATTCTTTGATTTTCTGTTCTGATAATGGTATTTCTTCGTCTTCCTGAAGCTCTAGAAAGAATAATACTCCTTTGAAAGAAAAAATTTGCGTGAATATTTCTGCAACTGCTTCCCACGTACCAGTTCCTCTTTTCTTCTCCTCTATCAAATACCAAGCCTGTGGAATCGTGTCCAGTGAATGTATGAAGTTGTGCATCCACAAAGATTCTGGGTATCCTGATTTCTTCCAGTTATGCTCACAATTCTTTAAATTATCTATGGGGTCAAAATCCCCTTGGTACTTCTCGATGAATTGTGGTCCTGAAGCTTCAGGGAATCTAGTTCTTAGTGTTATGGCAACATCTTCCCATAGCAGAAGAGAGTTGCGATGGTTGGCCCACCACCTTGCTGACGTGGATTGTAGTGCTACATCCATAAGAGGGACTCTATGTTATATTGGTACTTTTTCTTCCACTTTTGTAATAAATGTATTTACAACATGCATATTTGAAAGAGTCGGATATCCTCTTACCTCGGTACCAATCCAGTTGACTCTCCGAATGTTGGCACATCTTCTGGTGTTAATTTCATATCCTCCCTGTTGCCAATCATCCCATGTTATTTCTGATCCTAACTCAGAACTCTAAATGCTTCTCCAGCTTACGGTTCCTCCCGCGGTCGGATTGATATAATCTTCTCTCTTTCCTGTCGTCATCTAGTAGAGTTGATCTAGAAGTTGGGCGTCCTCTCTGCTGTCAACAGTTTCTGTGTATCGGGGTCCTTGATATGGGTCAAGTGGTTGAATTACCCTGATTTCCCCATCTTCGAATATCCATTAGGGGAATTTTGAGGTCTAAAATGGGCCTCCTAAGGAAATTATAAAATAATAGTGGAAATAATAAAATAAGATTTGATTACATCATCAAATTTTGGAGGGAAAAAGAAAAAACTACATTTTCAACTCGTATTTTCAACTTATCTCCCAAATTTTTTACTCAAATTTCGAGTGGGAGTACTCGTTGGATGCGAAATTTAATTCATCATCCAAGGAGTGCCCATGTTGCATACTTCCGATGGATCATGCTACACGGAAAATGATAAATACATAAAAAACGTGATAGTAATCATGTTTTTCATGTATTTCTCATTTTTCCTGTAGCAAGGTCCATCAAAAGTATGCAACATGGGTACGCGTTGGATGAGGAATTAAATTTTACATCCAATGAGTACTCATGCTCGAAATTTGAGTAAAAAATTTGGGAGATAAGTTGAAAAAGTAGTTTTATTATTTTATTATTTTTTAATCTTTGTACCCTTTTACTTAAAAAAATGGTGAATCATCCCCCATGGTTGACATCATCATCTTGAATCTTATTGGTTCTTATAAAGTTTATTTTGGTTGTACATTTTTTTTAGGAGACCCATTTTAGACCTCAAAATTCCCCTAATGATTAATTCCTTCTTCAAATCAATCACTGCATAATTCTCGAAGGCTCAATCTATCCCCAGCAAAGCAGGATAGGGATCCTTGTCTCCCATTATGTCTATTACTTCAAAGTCTGTATATGCTTTTACTCCTGCAACATCAACTTCGACTTCTGCCAGCCTTCCTATGGGTACAATACAGTATTGATTTTCCATTCAAAGTTGTATTGGTGAGTATGTCAACTTTGGTTTCCCCGGTTCTTCCCACGTCTTTCGAGGTAGAATGTTGACATATGATCCAATATCGAGCATTGTACCTTTGATTTGAAATCCCGCGACTTGGGTATTCGCACGGAACTCCTTTCTAGTTCTTCTCTTGTTTCTTTTTATCCTTCTTATGTACTTTTCCGTTGAATTCCTTGAGTCTCCAGGTTCTTCATTTTCTTGCACCACCAACTCTAGATTTTTCTTTAGCTGCTCAAGCATTGGTGCGTTGGTTACAATTTTCAAGAACAGTCGAAACCATTTCTCAATCAATGTACTTGTATGGCTTTCCTTCTCTTTTCCTCTGGATGGTTGTGGAAGTTCAATACTTTTACGTCTCCCTATCTGGGAAAATGTTTCCACCGCCTCCTTAAAGTACTGCTTCTGTCTATCTGGGTTGAAAGAGTTCTTTGGAGATGCAGGTTTGATCAGCTTTACCAGGTCCACTCCCCATGCATCCTCCCTGGTTCTCTTTCCTCCCCGTGTTACTATAGCTACACTTTGCATGGGTTGAGCTTCTACTATTCTTGGTTCTACATTAACCAGAGTAGCTCCTCTCTCTCTGGCTCTTTCCTCCAAACTCTTGATCATTTCTCGGCAATCTTCAGTTGCATGTGTGTTAACTCTGCATTGAGAGCACCATGGTATCTTGTGTAGCAGACATTCCCTTGCTACATGCCCTTCTTGATCACAGTTGTAGCATCTTACTGGTCCTCTTCCTCTGGTTCTGCCACCTTTCATTCCTCCTCCTTGGCCCCTTGGAGTTTCATTCACTCTATAAGACATCTTGTCTAGTCGTTCTGCCAGTGCATCTAAGGCTCTACATTGCTCTGTATTATGCATTGTAGAAGCGCAAAATTCACAGTATATATTGTTTGGAACATTAGAATATTTCTGCAAAATTGGACATATTCCTGGAGGATGACCAATACCTTTGCATATTTCACAGTAGTCGGTTGTTGTCTGATTTTGTTGAATGGGGAACCCCAAGAAGTAGGGTTGCGGTTGGTATAGTCCTTGGGTATTTATCTGTGCAACTCCCCCGACTGGTGGAGCCCCCTGTGTCCCTGTTGCTGAAGTTCCCTCATTTTGTCCATGCAACCTCGAAAATTTTGTGGCAACGTGTCCTTCCATCAGGCAATGGGTGCACCACACATTGGGCCTTGCAGGTCGTATCAGTTGAATGTCTTTCAACTTCTCCGTTAAATTGGCTATCTGATGTTGTAGCCCTAGTATGGAAGGATCTTGTACTGCTACTCCTCTTCTGAACTCTTGTGGGTACCCCGCCATAGATTCTATTTTCATGGCTTGCTCAAGTGCATCTTGAAGGGTATCAATCTTTTGTTGCATCAATGGGGTCCTTGTCAACGGGAGGAGTGCTTTAATAAACCAATTATGTTGGTGATTTGGATCAATTGGGTAACTTAGCTTCCCAATCGCATCTTTAAATCTTCTCATCAAGTCCCAGGCCATTTCTCCCTCCTGTTGTTTGATTTCCCACAATTCAGACAATCCTTGTTGATTTCTCTGAGGAAATTTAAATTCTTGGACAAATTCTTCCTTCACATCATCTATTACTGGGTTTGGATGATCTTCTAACCATTTAATGAACAAGCGCAGAGCTCTCTCTCTTAGAGTGGTCTGGAACTCAATCAGCTTGACTTCATCTGGTGTCTGCTGAGCTCTCCAAATTTCTTTGTAGAGATACCAATGTTACTCCACATCATCGTTACCTTTCCCCGAGAATTCTAGGTATCTGGTGAACGATCTCACCATCTTTCCTTGTGTGGGTGGTACTAAAATAAAACCTCTACTTCTCAACTGAGAGATTGTACTACCAGCACTGTGGCTAGCAAATATCTATACTGTAGACTTGACACTACTCAACTTGCTAAAATCCCGTAATTTAACAAAAAATTTATCAGGTGGATAATAGAGTACCAGGGGATGGTTGGGGATAGTGCTACTTGAACCTTGGGGAATAGGATTACCTTGCGTTATGGGTGTCGGCCTCTCTTGGAATAGTTGCTCCATCGCAACATGCAGCTCCACATCGGACATCTCCTCAGAGCGCGCGTCCTCCTCATTGGACTTTTCTCCCTTTTCTCTTCGGGCTAGGCTCCTATATACTTGCCTAACTTCCTTAATGGTCCCTCCCATCCCTTGGGATCCCATCTGAAATTCCATTTCCTCTATCATATGCGGCGCCTTTTCCTTGCCCTGTCGATTACTCTCTTGCTTTTCAAACTCTTTCATCGCCCTTTCCTGCCACTTCTCAGCAATCTATGCCCTCTGATGTGCTCGTCGCTTTCTCAGTCTACTGGAGGTTTTGACATCCATATCCCTATTCCCCCTTCTTACTTACTCATAGCATCTTTCCCTCGGTTCCTTCCCCCATTACTGGAGGTTTAAGCCTCCATCTCAGGGCTTTGAAATGACATCAAGCCCTCGTCCACCATTAAAGCCTTGATCCACAACGGGATTTCCTTCAACAGTGCTCCCCGCAATCCAGATCTAAATATGTCTTCGGCCTTTGTAAAAGATTGGTAACACTCAGTTGCGAATTCCACAATGTATCCTTCCAAGGTAGATTGTACCCAAAAATCTATTGCTCGGGTTATATCGGTATCTAACTGATGGAGTGCTACTAGATCCGTGTGCACCCACCTGTGACAGACCCTACGCGGTCCTCCTAGGAGTGACTTGATTTGAAGTCTTCGCAACCAGTTATAAAGCTCTTCGGGAAACTTTCCCCAGAAAATTTCATACAGGTCACTCGCAGGTCAGCGCAGCATGCTGCCCTCCTGCTTCGCTACGTTGCCTCTCTGAGTTGATCTCTGCCTCTTGTTGATTCTAGACCCTGGGATCAGATCATCCCTTTGGCCTAAATTCCCCTCTCTACAGCTGAAACACTTCTGAGTATTCTTAGCAACCCTGCCCTAGAATCTCAGCTTAGCTTTAGTGCTCTGCCTCTGTGTCTTTTTACAAATGACCCCAAGCCTTTGCTTCATACTTTTCTTGTTGGGAAATCAAGGGCCATGATCAGATCTTGAATCAATGGCTAAGATTAAAAGAAAGCTTGATCCGTGTGACTTAAGACAATTTCATCACATGTTTAATTATATTCATTTTAATTATTTAAGTTCCCTAAGTTTTAATTTAAGAAATACATTAAAATAATTAGTTAATTTAATATCTCCTAAACCAGATGAAATTTCCCAAATTAATTTATGGGCCTTGTAGATCAAGTGTACTCCAATCCCTCCACAAAATTTGGGACCTAGAGCACAACTGATGCTACCCCAAATACACAAAATCTCAACACTCCCTCTTAGCATCAAGGGTGTGCTCTAGCAATACATCACACTATGCATTACAAGACTTTGGGTACTAATTTTGTGTTGTTGAAGCTTGGCCTCCTACCACTCAGCTTTGCACTACTGCTGCCATTTTGCACTGCTACCCATGACTTTGCCACTGCCACTGCAACCTCTGTAGTACATCTCCCTCTCAGTATGATGCATCTGTGCTGCTCATAGCACTGCCACTGCTGATCCACTACACTACAACTTCAGTTGTTGAGAGAAACAACTGAATCTCCTGCCCAATCTTTGACAGACAAGTCAGATGGCCTGCATCATCATCACTGAAGCTCCATAGGCTACAGATTTGTGCTGGCATATGAAGGATGATGCACAGCTACAGTTCTACACTGTGTAAGCAGACTCCCTCTACATTATTGAAGTCACATCAGCCCCTTGTGCTGAAATCTCTCACGTTGCTACTACACTGCGATGTCCCTATGAAGCCTTTCGTGTTGTTGCAGCTCTGCACTGCGTAAGCAGCTCTGCTCTGCGCTGCTGAAGTAACATCAGCCTTTGCGCTACTACTGTTTCTACGTTGCTGCTACACTGCATTGTGTTGCTCCTTCCAGCCTTCAGATCTGCCTCTGCTTCATCTATGATCTATGCACCCACTGCTCTACTCGTCCCGCTATTGTCTTAAGGCTATCGTAGCTCACATGTGATCCAAGAGATGAGTTGCTCAAGGATCTCGCCTTCTTCTATGTAGTTCCTCTACATATCTGTGTCACCCCACCTCTGTGGTTCATGTGCACTCATAGTTGCATCATCTTCCGACCCATCATCTGCCATAACAACCTTGGAAGAAGAAGTTTCCTTGTCCTTTTTCTTCTTAGGACAATTGCTGGCAAAATGTCCCATTTCACCACACTAGAAGCACTTGATCTTTGAGAGATCCTTCTTCTTCTTTGGCTGCCTCTTTGATGCCAAGGTTGCATCTTCCTCATCTTCCTTATTCACTTTGCTCGATCCAGAGCTATACTGTTTTTTGATGAATCTGCGGAGCTTTTCTTGACGCAGAACTGACCACAAGTTGTCCCAATCTAGGAGGTCTGCTCTGCCCAAGATACTTTGGACAACACTTTCCCACTCATCCGTGACTGCATTGAGGACAGTCCTAACCATCACATCGTCTTCCACCTTAGCACCAGTTGCAGTCAACTGATCTCTGATCAACTGCAGTCTGAAGAGTAAATGCTCCATGTCTTCTCCCTTGGCCATCATGAATGACCTCGTCTGTGTCTCCAACAGCATCTTCCTTTGGACAGATTTTCCCTTATATAGAGAGATCAAGGTCTTCCACATCTCATTAGCTATCTTCTTCTCAGCTATGTGTGGTACAATATGGTCCTTGATTCCAACCATAACCAGTTGCTTGGCATGCCCAGCAGCCTCCTTATGCTTTCGAAAGAGATCTGGATCTATCGGTGTGGCCAAAGTTTGCTCTGCATGGTCTCTAAGATTGTTTGCCTCAAGGACTATCAGGATCCTTGCCTTCCAAACTGAGAAGTTTGAGAGGCCATCCAGCGTGTCCTGATCACGCAGTCCATGAGGAGCCATCTGCTCAGAATGTGTCGGAACTTCTTTTTCTTTTTGCTAGAGAAATGGATCTAAGGCCCTTGGTGAAACAGGCACCTTCTGCTCCCTCTAACAACTGATTTCCCTCCTTGGAAATCTGCCAAATCAACGATGATTCAACTCTCTTTGATCCTCTGGTCAACCTGCACATTTCTTTGGCTAGAAACTCTCTGAGAAGTTGATCTCCTCCTGCTTTGTCACTAGTGCTTAGGCTAAAAATCTGAAAACTTCATAATTTTAACCCCACCAGCACCTTTTGAATTTCTGCAGATTTTCTTCAGTCTTTTATGGATCTAACAGATTCAGATCTACATCACACTGGCAGGCGTCAGACTAATCCAACGTTGTTTCTGAGCTGCCTCTGTGCAGTAATTGTGTGGGCTTGCTAGGAGACAGCGTTAGACTGCGTCACCCTTCCCTCTGCATTAATCTGCCTCTAAAAACTGTGTTGTCCCTTCAAATCTGCGTTTCTGCTGCTTTTCCAGCTGCTTCCTACAGCTAGAACCTTCAAATTCTCGTTGGTGACCCTCCTAGATCTGGAATTGCTCTGATACCATGTGGAAATTTCTGAATCTTTACTCTTTGTGCAGAAATTATTTATTGTTAATCTGGTTATGCTCCTCTTACTTAGACAAGTTATTAACTGAATAAATTCAAGTTAAAATCAAAGCAAAACACATAACAGATCTCCACCAATTCAGATCTAGAACAAGTTCATGCACACATAGACAAAGTGACACAGTTATTTCTGGACAAATAGTCCCCGGAAAAACCCAATGCGGGAAAATCGGTCTCTGGTTGCTAGAGGGTTTTATTATTAAAATATTTTCTGAATACAACAAGCCTGAGTTCCAGATCTGGAAAACCTGACAGAGATAAAATAGATCTACAACACACTGGCTGATCTAGGGCCAAAATAATGACCGATCCACACCCTCAAATGAGATTTACAAAACTCAGCCAAAATTAGGGCATAGAAACCCCAGCGCTGCCCCTAAAGCTTCTGCATCAGCCTCTTAAGCCCCTTTGACCCTCAGCGCTGCTCCGAAAAGGACTGCGTTACCCCAGACTGGGTGACGCAGACCTTACGCTGCCCCTTAAGGTCTCTGTGTAACCCTTGAGAGTTTCCTGCAGCAATTATGTTGTCCTTGGGGGACTGCGTAGCACAAGTTGTTGCCCTCCTGCTTCTCTGCGTTGCCTCTCTGAGCTGATCTCTGCCTCTTGTTGATTCTAGACCCTGGGATCAGATCATCCCTTTGGCCTAAATTCCCCTCTGCAACTGAAACACTTCTGAGTGTTCTTAGCGAACCCGCCCTAGAATCTCAGCTTAGCTTCAGTGCTCTGCCTCTGTGTCTCTTTACAAATGACCCCAAGTATTTCCTTTATACTTTTCTCGTTGGGAAACGAACGGCCATGATTAGCTCTTGAATCAATGGCTAAGATTAAAAGAAAGCTTTATCCGTGTGACTTAAGACAATTTCACCACATGTTTAATTAAATTCACTTTAATTATTTAAGTTCCCTAAGTTTTAACTTAGGAAATAGATTAAAATAATTAATTAATTTAATATCTCCTAAACCAAATGAAATTTCCCAAATCAATTTATGGGTTTTGTAGATCAAGTATACTCTAGTCCCTCCACAAAATTTGGGACCTAGAGCACAACTAATGCTACCCCAAATACACAAAATCTCAACAACGCAGTCCGAGAGGGGGTAACGATGTGCCAGTTTTCGTGGCTAGAGGTGCAATTTTTGTTCTTCGAAGTTGATGGTGGGGCATTGTTTCTGCCAGTGCAGAACAGTGTCTAGAAAGGTTGACAAAGTAAGGGGAAACAGTGCCTTAGCAGACTTTCTAGCCAAGAAGTTTGAGATCCGATCAGTAGAGTGATTGGAGAGGGTTGATTTGACAGAATTTGTAGAAATTTGAATAACTGAGATATTATTCACCGAGATTCTCCTGATCACACACTATTTTAGCTTCATGCATAATACAGAATCTCTTCTACCATTGATCATCACATGCGGAAATAAAATCAATTGCATGCATACATTAAAACTACAAACAATCACACATATGAACATAGTATTTAATGGGAAAGCTTAAAGCTGAAAACCCCCAACTATCTGTATATTATAATGATAGAGATCATGTAACAATCATTGTACAAATTCCTCACAAGCTCTCAATACAATCTCCAATTGTTACACACTACACAAGCTCAGATCATACAAAACACATGCTCCAATTTGCTCCACCTGTTAGCTAGCCTCTACTGCGCAATCCAATATGGATAATTACCAGATCAAGGTTCAAATCCCACTGGTATGTACTGCGCAATCCTCATTGGCTTCTCCATCAATGTGTGTGCAAATCTCATGCACCAGTATAGTCACAACTGATAGTCACACTTGCTCTTTCACCTACCTCTTCACTGGTCTCCACTGAAACTGTCCATGCACTGCAGTTAACCGATGTATTCTTTAGTTGATTTATGAGTTAATAATTAGTGAATTAATTAATAATTAATTCACACCACTCTCACTAATTGTATCAATCAGTTAGACTAGATACAACTAGCTCAACTAAGTTAAACTGAACACAACTCCATTAACTGTCTCATCAACTCCACCAAACTCTGTCACATGAGTTCTAACTGAAGTCAATCATGCAATAGCTCCACTAAACCCTAGGAATAGCGTAATTCCTTCTGTCAGCTGCATGTGCCACATCTAGGCATCAAACTAAAGTGCTCCAAGAGGATAAGATAATGTTTAGAGTCCAAATATTATTAAGAGCTAATAATATTCGACATATCTATTTTTAGACTGGCAATCTAAAAATAGATTCCACCCAATATGTCTAAAAATAGAAGTCCATCTATTTTTCCTGACTTGACCAACCATCCACAAATAGCATCCTGCAACTCATAGAACATGATCCATATGTCTAAAAATAGACTTTGCGCCAAAAATACCCTGCGGGCCCACTTAGTGAAGGCGACTCCTTTCCACTAAGCTCATCATCTTGTTGCAATCTCAACAAAATTGGTGGAAGATTTTCAGGAAGGAAATCACTGGTCAGAGGGAGCGTATTCTCTAGAGGGTTTCTATCGCTAAGAAACCCAGATCTGGTCTCTTGCTAAGAGCAGCAGCAGAAGAAGGGAGAAGCATATGTTTCGACATTTTGAGAAGAGATGGCCTCGCATTGATTGAGGGATCAAGACAGGTTAAATGGTGCATATAACTTCATGATCTGGAAAGCCATAATCCTGTTAGTCCTTGACGAATATCATATCAAATATCATGCTGAGAGGGTTGTAGCTGTTTCGGTTGATGCTGATCCATTAAAGAAGTATGAGGAAAATCAAGCACGGGCTAAGTGCTTGATTATGGATGGAGTGAAGGATCATGTGGTCGCTTGATTATGGATGGAGTGAATGATCATGTGGTGCCACATATTGTCAAGAAGAACACGGAAAATGACATGTGGAGAACGTTGACGAAGTTGTATCAAGGCACCTCTGTCTAGAGGAAGATGCTTCTGGAGAATCAACTGCGACTATTTCAGATGCATAAGGGAGAGGAAATTGACCCCTTCCTCATTAAATTGAAGGCATTTCGAGATCAACTGGATTTTATGGGGACAACTCCTGACGATGGTCTCATGGTGAGGACTGCCCTGAATGCAGTCACCGATGATTGGGAGACCTTTGTCCAAAGTATTTTGGGCAGAGCACAACTTCTAAATTGGGAGGACATGTGGACAACTCTCTGTCAAGAGGAGATCAGGAGAATGTCCAAGATGGGCAATAGCAGCAGAGGAGCCAAGATCAAGGAGGAGGAGGAAGATGTGGCCCTTGCATCTAAAGGACAATGGCAGCAGCAAGGGAAGAATAAAAAGGACCTCTCAAGGTCCGGTGCTTTAGATGTGGCGAATTGGGACATTTTGCCACTACTTGTCCTTAGAAGAAGAAGGGCGAGGAAGATTCAGATTCTAAGGCTACGACAACCAAGGGGGATGATGGAAGTGATGATGATGTGGCTATGAGTGCTCATGTGCCTCGAGAGAAGAGGTGGGGCAACATAGATCTGTAGATTGAGCTACATATGGACTAGAGGTAGGATCCTTGAGGTGCCCAAACTCTTGGATCACATACGAGCTACGGGAGCCCTTAATGACAGTAGCAGGATGAATGGATTCAATTAGTGCAGAGGATTATGGAAGCATAGTGGCAGTGAGAACGCTAAAGACTAGAGCATCATAGTGCAAAGGCAGAAGCAGCGTGGAAGCAACAACGCAGAGGCTGATGGGACTTCAGCAGCGCAGAGGGGCAGTGCTTACACAGTGCAGAGCAATAGCAGCGCAGAGCTTCAGAGGGTCAGCACAGTTCGGCAGCAAAGGGTGCTTCAGTATCAAGATGCAGCCATACTGACTTGTCTATCAGGATTTTGGGTGATGTCCTTCAATTGCTTACTTCTCAGCAACTGAGTTGCAGTGCAGCAATTAGTAGTGGCAGTGTTATGGGCAACATGATGCAGCATTTGAGAGGGAGTTGTAGTACAGATGAGGCAGTGATTGTGGCAGAGTAATGGGTAGTAGTACAAAAGGCAGCAGCGCAATGGATGAAGGACAGCAGGCCGAGCAACAGCGGCGCAGGGGACCAATGCCATGGATCAAAGTAACGCTTCTGGAGTGAAGTGTTGCTAGAGCACATTCCTCGCTAAGAGGGAGTGTTAATTTTTGTGTAGCATCAAAAGTGCTCTACCTCCGAAACTTTTTGGAGGGGCTAGAACACATGAGATCTCCAAAACCCAAAAATTGTTTGGAGATATTCCACTCGGAACTTAAGTTATTCCAATAATTAATTATTTTAATGGAAACCCTAAGTCTAACTTAGGGAAATTAAATAATTAAAGGGTATTAATTTAAACATGTGGGTGAGAATGTTCTAAGTGACAAGGATAAAGTATTTTCTAATCTTAGTCGTTGATCAGAAATTAGATCACGGTCATTGATTGTTCAACGAGAAAAGTATTAAAGGAAGGCTTAGGGTCAGTTGGAGAACACACACATAGCAATAGCACTTGAGCTAAGTCAAAATTCTGGGGCATCGTTTGCTGAGAATTTTCGAGTGAGCTTGCAGTGCAACGAGGGGCAAATCGGTAAAGGGATTTCAGATCCAAGGCCGAGAATACAATTGCAGATAGGCAGATCTGTACCAGAGAGGAAGCGCAGTCCAGGAAGCGTGACGCAGAGGCAACGTAAGCCCAGTAGGGGTGACGCAAACCCAGCCAGGGTCACGCATAGCCAACGCAGAGGCTGACGCAGTCACAGAAGGGTGAGGCAAGCCAGGAAAGGCTGATGCAGAGCCAAAGGCTGCAACGTTGGGGTTTCAGTGGGCCAGAAAGGGCTCGTATTCAGCGGATCCAGAAGGGGGTGACGCAGCCAACCTGAAGGTTGACGCAATGACTATGTAGGCACTTGTGGGGTTCCTCATTCTCAGCTGAATTAGCGATATTTTTTGTCTCCGGAGATAGAGGTACATCTGTCGGGATTTCTCTGTTGGGAAAACCACTACTGGTGCCCTTGTTTGTATTTAGAATTTTGCATAATAATAAAACCCTCAAGGGTTGTTGCACCGGTTTTCATGCATTGGGTTTTTCCAAGGACATCTGTCCAAAAAATATTGTGTCATTTGTCATGCGCGTTTAATTCTTCAATACTTGATATGTATGTATGTGTATATCTAGTGTTTACTTCGTTGTTTTCTGAATATTTCTGAAAAATAACTTGTAAACATAAAAACACTAGTAGAAGTAAACCAGATTTCTGCGGTAGAATTTTTTGTTAAGTAGATTCAGGAATTTTCATAGAAGAAACCCAAAATATGGAATGAAGTCAAATCAGAAATGTGAACAAGAATTGAAGAAAGACTAAAGAAAATGATGGTTGATATCATACTTAACTTCAGAAAGAGGAAGAGAAGATAAAGAACTTCAGAAAGAGGAAGAGAAGATAAAGGGTGATCAATTTTCTCATCTCTATAGCTAGATGTTCTTTGAAAATGCACTCGAAAGATATATTGATGAAGGAAAACTTTCTCTGCAGTTCATCAAGAAATTTATCTTAGAGGGGCATTTTTTTTTAAACAGGGTTAGATACAGAGAAAATGCACGCAAAAGATATATTTATGAAGGAAAACTTTCTCTGCGGATCATCAAGAAATTTATCTTCAAGGGGCATTTTTTTTTAACCAGGGTTAGATATGGAGAATACATAGTTGCATGGATACTCAGGTGCTCTCATACTTACTGAATAGGAATCCTAAAAGTCTCATTTACAAAGGAAAATAGCCACTGCAATGTTAGTTTAAAGAGTTTCCACCATTGCCACATCCACTTTGCCACCCACACTTGAACCCAACCACACCAACGGAAGGCTGAGAAAAAGATTGCTAGGTTCCAAACATTCCTAGCCATATTGACTAACAGTTATTCACAAACCTTTCAGATCGACGATAGTGATAAGGAATGCATTAGAAAGAAATGTTCAGAAACTTTCATAATAACCATTATATCTGAAAAAAGTTGAGTACTACTTTAGCTTTATTATGTTTGGCTATGTTTACGGGGCAAATTCTTTATAAGCCAGATCAAGTTTATTGTTTTTACAGCAAACATAAACCTTCTCTGCGGATCATCAAGAAATTTATCTTCAAGGGGCATTTTTTTTTAACCAGGGTTAGATATGGAGAATACATAGTTGCATGGATACTCAGGTGCTCTCATACTTACTGAATAGGAATCCTAAAAGTCTCATTTACAAAGGAAAATAGCCACATCACTGCAACGTTAGTTTAAAGAGTTTCCACCATTGCCACATCCACTTTGCCACCCACACTTGAACCCAACCACACCAACGGAAGGCTGAAAAAGATTGCTAGGTTCCAAACATTCCTAGCCATATTGACTAATAGTTATTCACAAACCTTTCAGATCGACGATAGTGATAAGGAATGCATTAGAAAGAAATGTTCAGAAACTTTCATAATAACCATTATATCTGAAAAAAGTTAAATACCAATAAAAAGTTGAGTACTACTTTAGCTTTATTATGTTTGGCTATGTTTACGGGGCAAATTCTTTATAAGCCAGATCAAGTTTATTGTTTTTACAGCAAACATAAACCAATTCAGATATTTGCACATACCCCACTTTGTATAATGCTTATGAAATTTCATGTTTCTGCATCCTACATGTCTACTGCTGATAGAGGGGCATTAATGCCTCTGACAATGACAATAAATCTTACTGTGCACTACAAATAATTAAAACTTCATGGCATTTTGCCTGACATCATAAGCTCGAGTGACAAGTGCAGACATCCCAAGCAATTGTGAGAATGTGGTTCATAATAAGCAGTGTTACTAGACTCTTCTAAGATCACGTGGACTCTTGTTTTTATTTTTCTTTTCAAGGAAACTGAATCAAGTGAACCCTTCCAAGTCTGAATTGGCCTTGAGTGATACAATTTTGACTTGAGAGTATGCCTTGGACTCACAAATCAAACGCAAGCCAGAGTAACTTGGTGAATCTCACTCATGTGTCAAATGAGTCAGAATTAGTCATCTGTTTATTTAGAAGTAGTCTAACTATTAGGCATTTTTGTTTTTTGGCCAAATGCAGTGATACAATTTTTGGCAAGATCTTGAATTCAGGTGTTTAAAATGCATTTTTGAATATATGAATGGATTCAGCACCCTGAAAAATCCTGGGGCAATCGATTTCTGCAGATTACACAGCCAAAACTAACTATTCCAAAAAATCCCTAAATGGACCAAAAAATGGCCAGAAAAAGGAAAAAGTGTCTAACAGTCAAACTACTACATTTATAAAAAACAAAATGATGAAGAAACACTCATTTACTTGTTTTCCTGACCCAATTTCATAGTAGACAACCAATAGACCAATCAACTATCCAGAAGTGATGGTGTTTTGTAGTCTGTTGTATATCTATGAAATTTGAACCGAGTTTATCAAAAATTTATATTATATGAGGAAACTTTCATATTAAGGAAAATAATTCATTTTCTAAAACTTGCTGTATTTCTTATTTTCCCGAGTCAAATCCTGAGTTCTTCCTTAAAATGAGTCAATTATCAATCTTCGGTGTCGCTAAGAAATTCTCCCAATCATGTCAGGTAACTTCAGCAATAATGATAGCCCCGAGGATTAGCTCAATTGGTCGAGTTCCCGTCGTTAAAGCACCTCGCTATTGAGAGGTCACAGGATCAATTCTCCTTGACGCTCTAGGGTTAGGCTCCGTTAATGAGCCAGCAGGAAGTGATCCCTTCGGGTGGATCTGCCCGGAACAATGTTTCTGTGGAAGTAGTGGTCACCGATCTCCGGAGTCTGTGAACCACATCCAAAAAAAACTTTGCTAATAATGATGGAGTTACATTTGAGGCTCGAGATTTGTGAGCCCAAAATCAAAATTTAATTAAAAATAAAATAAAATAAAATTCTATCCATCTTACAATCCTCTTCTCAAATTGTGGGGAGAGCGGCATTATAAGAAAACAAAGATAGCTTTACCTGATTACAAGTTTCACTCCAATTCACATGGCATGTTTTCCAAAATCCATACAGAGGCATCACTGTTTTGATATTAAATATTTGACCAGGGCTCTCCTGATTAGATTCCATTGGGATCTCATTCTAAGAAGCCAGTTTTACCATCCATTTAATGTAAATTTTCAAACTGCTTTGAAGGATATGTAGAAAAGTGAGCTGAGTTTCCAGCACATGACAAAGCTGTGTAGTTAACATCCACAAAAGTGGCATCAGTAACTCGATGAATCTCCAGTAATGAGCTTCCTGGATCATTAAAGTGATTTACTTATGCTGTTAACAAAAGTTTAACAAGATGGCCACTAAAATAAAGTCCTCTTTAAATCCTTTGTATCAAGAACGATGTGACTCTATACTGCCATTAGCTTACAGCAAAAAAAAATTAGTGTGGAAACTAATTGCTGTAGTAAAAGGAATATGATAATAAAAGGTCAACAATTTTTCACAAGATCACAAAATCTTGTGCTTTTTAGACTCAAAAAACATGGCCATCCATTTAGTAAACATTTTTCTACAAGAAAACATCTGTCATTCTCAAATACTGACCACTTGTAATCCACAGAATCATTCATTTGTACTCCTGTTGAGATGAAAATTCTTCCTATTAAATAAGGGATGAGTTTCTTGCCAACGCCGTACAATGGAAGAGTGGAACAAACATATAGATTATCATGTATTACCCCAAGGTGGCTCTGAGGGTCCAAAAGATATTAAAATGCAAATACAAAGAAAAAGCCACCTTCAAGACTGTAGTTTAAAATAAGGTCAGTGGGGATTCTGCATTAAATCCCCAAACGACTGCTGCTATTAGTATATATTGCCTTGGATCATATAATGGGGCTCTTGGGGAAGCTTGCCTGACAAATTGGTCTGTTTCAAGTAATTCTGCATGAAAAGAGTGGAAACACCTGCATATAACTATGATCCTACCTATTCTACAAATAAATTAGCATATTGATATCAGGATTCAGGATATCTGTAAAGAGGGAATAATAAATAAGGTCTAGAATACATAATTGCTAAGAATCATAGACGAGCAGAGGTTAGTAAACAATTATAGACAAGTAAAGGCCAGTGAATACATCATGACTATCCACAGGGTCAGCAGAAAATTCCTTATATTCTTGCTTAGAACAGAAGCAGATGAGTCTCTTATCCCAACAAGGAAGCGGCAGTCTGCAATTGATGGATCCACAAATGTTATCATTCCAAGACCATCAAAGTAACAGCTCTCTTCTGCTTGATTCTGCTGTTGATAGTAGCTATTGAAAGCATAAGATACATTTTCTATTTCTCCAACCGTATTGCAAGAGCCTCCATATAAAAGGGTCGTGCAGTCAGCCCTTGAGCATGCAAGCTGGACATGGGTTGAAGCACTGGACAGGTCACGGTAGGAATTTGCAACACACCACCTTGAAGGGAGGTAAGGGACATTCACAGCATTCACCAACTCTTTAGATCCTTGACCCAAGTCAAGGCGGTACTTAGCCTGTCCATCAAATGTAAAAATTCCCCAGTGTCTTTCAAAGTTCCCAGGCATAACACTCTTTTGGCCCTCATCTAGCAGACCAAACAAATACACTTCCATTGGTGGGATGCCAGGTCTGAGAGGTGTTCCCTTGTTGCTTAGTATATGGTTAACCAACCCCTGGTTGAATCTTTCTGCATTGCTGATGTTTGCAGCAACAACCCCATCAGTTGGCCATCCAATTTCTCCAATAATGATTGGCATTTGCCCAAAGCCAATTCTGTTTAGGGCTGCCACAAGTGTGTCAAGATTTCCATCAAAAGCATTGGTGTATATGTTGCCTCCATCAACTAATGGATGAGTGCTGTTCTCAAAGAAAGCATAGTCTGCAGGAAAGTCTGCATTCCCATAAAGACTTAGGAATGGGTATATGTTAATCACAAACGGAGAACCATTCTTACTAAGAAACGACACAAGTTGGACCACGATCTGGTTTATATCAGGCCTGAATGCTCCTTGGGAAGGTAGATTAGACTGATAAAGATCTGCATTGCATGGAACCACAACTTTCACTTCACTCGCGAGATTTGCTTTTGCCAGAGCCTGTTGCACATTGATCACAGAAGGAAGTACAAATGCTTGAAATTGACCTTGGTAACTCATGAGAAATGGTTCATTACCAACTGCAATATACCTGCATGATACAGTCAACAGTCAGAAACAGCATGTTGTAATGAATTTAAATATTTCAACTTGTAGCAGATGATCACGAATTATCAATGTAACCTAGAGGTCCAACATAGCCCACTGTGCTTGAACTTTTGGCAATTAGGTGATTCCAGGAGAGAGGAACAAGGGTGCTGACAGAAAAAACAAAAACAAAATAAATCTATCCCAAAGACAATCGGCCTCTACTGTTTACAAGGCTTTGTTTTAGCTATCCATGAGATGGAGGGGCTCCTCGCAGCTTCTAGAGCTAGGATTTTGCCAAGGACTCTTTCCATATATCTACTGCATCAATTTTCTGATCTCATTATCTAGCACCAAATCTCCACTTTTCTTCGGCAGATTTTCCTGAATATTTATTATTTACACTTTCATAAAAAAATCACAGTTGAGAAAAAGGGATAATTCATGGGACCAGTCCATTTCTCTTGGGCTGCCTGCTGCCCTATCATTCTTGGCAGCTAATGCTGAGAAAAATGACAGTAGGCTCCATGGTGCCATATCCTAAGAAATTCTTCCAAATCTGCAGTCGGGAATTTTAACCTTCTCCTCTTCGGATAAAGAATTTCCATCTCCTCAGGACGGGCATTATACACATATACAAGAAAACCATGTACAAAATATTTAACAGTCTAAAATATAGCAAAACACAGGTCTGCATGCATAGTAGAAGAAATAAACTATACACATTCATAAGGGGAAAATTCTGCAAATTCTGCACGTAAAGGAACAAAAATTATATAAGGATATCAAGTTTGAAAATAACTTGAGTCCCTGTATAAGGCATCTCCAACCCAAGCTTAGAAAGTATAACAGAGGAAATGTAAAGTAAGGCATGGTAATGATATAGCTGGTTGGTCATTGATCAGTAATTGTATGGCCTATGGCCAAAACGACTCACCAACACAGATTCTAAAATGTGGAATAATCAAGAATGTGAAACATTACCTAGAAAACCTGTTGTGCATTAATAGTAGTGTTCCATAGGGTCACGTCCCCCCAGCTGGGGGGCGAGTTTCCTGGCTCCCTTGCGCTCCGGGGGGCGTTTCCCCATGCCCCCAAAAAACAGGGAGCGCAAGGAATCTTGAGATGGGGCGTTTCCTTGAAATTGGGGGTCTAATCCACCAAAGGGGTCGTGATGGGTCTTGAAAGGGGTCATTAGGGGTCTTGAGGAGGCGTTTCCTAGCCACAAATTGCAAATTTTTTTAATGAAAAAAAAAAACGATTTTCTAGGTTTGACTTAAAACTTAAAAGTTAATTTTTTTTTCCATTCTTTTGTTGCCGTCGCTGCTCCGTTGCTGAACCTCCGTTGCTGAATCTGCGAGTGCGAGTTGAAGCCGTTGCTGTCGTCGCACCTCTGCCGACAGTGCCTCTGCCCATAGTGTCGTCGCTGCCTCTGCCCACAGTGCCAAACGCGCCTCTGCCGTCCGAGACGCAGCGACTACTCACGCTGCCCCCACACACCTCTGCCTCATGCTGCCGACACACACCTCTGCCTCACGCTGCCCAGTGCTGCACACTCACGCTGGTGATCACTCGCACGCTCATGCTCATGGTGACTCTGACCCAGAGAGTGGATCTATTGTAGCCAGTGAAGAGAACGCTCACACTGCCACTAACTTGTAAGCTTTAGAACATTGTGCTGCCCGCAATTTTCATTTTTTTTCAATTTTAAATTTTTTTAAAGTCTGAAAATGCCTGTAAATTTATTTTTTATTTTTTATTTTTTATTTTTTATTTATTTATTTTTTTTATTTTTTTTATTTTTTTTATTTTCAGTTTAAATTTGTTTTAAGTATGTATTCCAGATGGGAACTATGAGTCAAAATGATTCCGATAACAATGGTAATAGTGACAACACCTACAATGCTAGTGAGTCACAAGAAATTGAAGAAATTGAAAGCAGTCACAAGAGGGCAGGAAATAGGCCTTCGCATGGTGTAGATTATGAAGGCCCACCAAGAGATCTGGCTATGCAACCAGACTTTCTAAAAAAAAATCCAAAAGTTGGTGGTGGCTCACATGATTGGGTCTACAATATTTGTGGGCATCACTTTGTTGGCAGCTATACCAGGGTAAAGGGTTCAATATGTGTCCCTCAAAGAACCTGAATCCAGCTCAAAGAGAGCAACTTTGGAGGCTAGATAGGGCAGCCACTGGAAAATGACTTTTTTCTAGCAAAAATGTTGATCCATCCAGTGTTTCATCAAAAAAGTCAAAGAATTTTACTGATGCATCTCGTTCTTCTGCAATGGGTGCTACATTGTCTGGGATGTACAATGTTCTAGATCGAGATGACATGGATGATGCAATTGGAAAATTTCTTTTTTCCAATGGAATTCCCTTCCATGTTTTTCCTTCACCTTATTACAAGGAAATGGTCCAAGCAATTGCAAAAATAGGGCCTTCATATGTACCACCCGGAGAACATAATCTAAGAACAAACATGGTTGAGGTTTGGTTGCTCTATTGTTATGGATGAATGGACTGACATCCGAAAACACCCACTAATCAACATCATAGTGACATTGTAGAAGGTCCATTCTTTCTTAAAGTTGTTGATTGTTCTAGAAAGCGCAAGGATGCATCTTTCCAATTTGAGCTTCTTCGAGAAGCTATAGCAGATATTGGGGTTGATAGGGTGGTGCAGGTTGTTACATAAGCAACAACGGTTTGTAGATCAGTTGGGTTATTGATTCAAAGCAGGTATCAAAATATTTTTTGGACTCCTTGTTGTGTGCATGCACTCAATAATGTACTAAAGGACATTGGCAAAATTCAGTGGATATCAAATTTGGTGATAGCTACTAGATATGTGTAGATGTTTATCTGCAACCACCACACCTCCTTGGCCATGTACAGTGCTCACATGAGGAAGGAATTCCTCAAGCTCCTCAATACTAGATATGCTAGCGATTTTCTTTTATTGGAGAGGATGCTAGAAGTACAAGCACCACTATAGTCCTTGGTTGTGAGTCCATAGTGGGGAAGGTGGTCAGAAACAAAGACAGACTTGGGGAAGAAGGTCAGGCTTCAAGTGTTGGACAATGATTGGTTGTCAGATTGTGCTTATTTGGAGAAATCTATGAGACCTTTGATAGCATGTTGGGTCGTGTGAAGGCAGCCATTCAACAAAGGGAGCCCTCATTAGAGTTCTATACATACCAGATTCGACTCATCATTCAGCGTAGGTGGGATCGCATGAACACACCTTTGCACATGGCAGCATATGCATTAAACCCAAAATGGTATGTTCAAAGGCATGGGAGAGTGCCTCCTATTGATGATCCTGAGGTAAAGAATGGCTTCCTAGCTGCAATTGCAAATATGTACAGTGAGGAGGAGGGGGGGAATTTTCAAAGACAGTTTGTTCAATTTGCATCTCTTAGTGGCCCCTTCAACACACATTGTGCTCGGGCAAATCGCATAGATCTAACCCAAGATGACTTGATTGGTTGGTGGAGGATGAATGGGGATGGTGCTCTAGAGCTCAAACAGCTAGCTATGTGTTTGTTGTCTCAGTTTGCTAGTTCCTCTACAGCAGAGAGGAATTGGTCCACATATAGCTTCATCCACTCTATCAAGAGGAACAGGCTTACCTCTAAAAGAGCTAAGAAGTTAGTTGTTGTGCACAGTGCCCTACGTCTTGAGCATAGAAAGACACCTGAGTAGTTGAAGGGGCCGGCAACACAATGGGATGTTGATCCAAAGGATGATGTTGTTAGATCTCTATGTTACTAGTGTAGTCCCTTATTGTTGTTAGTGTAGCCCCCTTATTATTATTGTTGTACCCCTGTAGTCCCCATATTGTTATTATTGTGCCCCATAAAACCCCACTATTGTTATTGTTGTGCCTTTACATTATTATTGTTATATCAGCTAGGATTAAATTGTGACCCCATGGACTCCTATATATAGGAAGGAAGTTTCGCCATTTGAATCATCCAAGAATTGTTCATTTACGTAATGTAAAGGAGGTTACCCCCTTGAAGTGGCTGATTTCTAAGGTGTTGATCTCTCTTTTCTTCTATTTTTGGAGCTAGTTTCATAACATTTGGTATCAGAGCTTTGGATTCTAGGGTTTCGCTGCTTTAAACAGGTTATCGTGGCATTTTCGCTATAACTTGTTTTCTATGAAGGTTCAGAAGCTAAAAAAAGCTCATTTGCAAAGAAATCCTGATGAACATAGTGTAAAAATTTCAGATCTTAGTTCGCAATATTTTCGGAGATATGATCAGTGGAAGTTAGGGTTTTTGCAGGGTCCCGAATTTCATCTCAAAGAGGTGACCTTGGGAAAATCATCATAACTCTCTCTTTGAGAATCGGATTGGAATTTTGTAAAAAATGGTTGAAAGTACACAGACTGTAGTTTACTGTGTATCAATTTCAGAGCCGAAGGAGGAAACAATGACACGTGGCACGTTGTGCAAGTTCGCTCTACTGAACCAATCCATAATTAGGTCATTGCGGGAGATTAGGCATAACTTTGCCTTGAAGAATCCAAATCAGCTCAAACTTGTGGCATTGGAAAGAAGATTCAGAGGGCTACTAAAGGACCGAAGATAAAATCTCGGGGATCTGAAATTCCAGAGATACATCAGTTTCAATATTGAGCTCCTCAAAAGCAAGAAAAATGTGTGTATTTTTTTTCAAATTGCATAAGCCTTGTTTGAAAAATCAGTTTGAAGTGATTCCAAGGGCATATTGAAGCATAGATATCAGTATTGGGTTCTAAAATGGCCCCTAAAAAGAATTCAACACCCATTAAGCCCTTAGAAGGCTCTACTATGACTCATGAAGAGGAAGAAGTGCAACATGATATATCAAAATTACAAGACCAAGTGCACCAAATTTCGCTCTCGCAAAGAGCAACAAAAAATGAAATGGAAGTTTTGAAGAAAAGCGTGGAAGCTAAGATGGATGGTTTGAAGAAAGGCGTTGAAGCTAATATGTATGGTTTGAAGAAAGGCGTGGAAGCTAAGATGGATGGTTTGAAGAATGGCATGGAAGCTAAGATGGATGGCATGGAAACTAAGATGGATGACATGGAAGCTCAGATAGAGGAAAAAATGAAAGACAACATGGAAGACATGAAGAATGATCTAAAAGCATACATGGAAGGTTTGAAGGAAGGTTTGACAAAGTTGATACAAGAAAAGATTCCTAATGGCGAAAAGGTAGTACAGGAAACTCATGATGAGAACAAAATAAATGTTAATCATGATTTCATAAACTCTAATGTTGGATTGAAGACCCACCATATTCCAAAGATCGATATGAGGAAGTTGGATGGCAAAGAACCCGTAACATGGATACTACAGATGGAGCAATATTTTGATCTCCATAATGTGCAAAACACAAAAGTTACGCATTGCAACTTTACATTTAAAACAAAATACATTTGTATGGTATCGATGGCTTTGCTCTTGTAAAAAAATTGTCACTTGGTCAATTTTTTTACTGTGGAAATGATAGCACATTATGAGGATACAAAGAGCAACACCTGCTTTAGCCAATTGATAAATCTCAAACAAAAGGGTTCAATGGTGGAGCACATTGAGGACTTCCAAAAATTGAATATAAGGGTAACTGATATTCCAGAGGAACACAGGATTGATGTCTTCATAGCATCTTTAAAGGATAACATCCAACATAAGGTTTGCCTTTGGGAACCTAATTCATTAGAGAAGGCATTCAGGTTGGCAAGAAAAATTGAAAGTAAAATTATGGCGACAAGGAAGCCTACCACTCACATCTATAAAAATGGAAGTGTTGCTACTCCTAGACTTCCACAACCTACAAGGTTGACACCACAACAATTGGAAGAAAAAAGAGCAAAAGGGCTTTGCTACAGTTCTGATAGAAAATACACTAAAGGTTATAAGTGTACTAAGAAGAGATTATTTTACATAGATTGTGAAGAGGAGGAAGAAAATGAACAAGAAACTTCAAAAGAAGAGGATATACCCCAGGAACCAACCCTAGAGAAAGAAGAAATGAGTCTGACCATATCTTGTAATGCATTGGCAGGAATTACCACTCCTCAAACTCTCAAGATAGAAGAACATATCAAGAAGAAAAATGTAATAGTGTTGATTGATTAAGGTAGTACCCATAATTTTATTCATTGTAAGGTAGCCAAGGAATTGAATTGCTTCCTATACTCAGCACCAGAGTGTCAAGTGATGGTTGCAAATGGAGGGACTATAAATTGCTCTGGAAAATGCCATAATATCAAGCTAACCATGGGGGAATATGTATTGAATAGTCCAATGCTTTCCATTCCAATGGGAGGTGTTGATGTTGTACTAGGAGTACAATGGTTACAATCTTTGGGGACAGTAGCTTTTAATTTTCAAGAACTTTTCTTGATTTTTTTTTTCGAAAGGAAAGGCAGTTGAATTACGAGGTATCGCAAGAAAGTCGGGAAAGATAATAAGCTCTAATGTCATGACAAAGCTTCTGAAGAAAGAACAATGAGGCGTAACTACACAATTATGCTCACTAGAAGTTCCAACATCAAAATCATCTATTTCTCTAGATCTCCAAAAAGTCTTGGACAATCAATCCAAGGTGTTTGAAACTCCAAAAGAACTCCCACCTATTCGTGATCATGATCATGTTATTCATTTGATTCCAGGACATGTTCCTCCAAACATCAGGCCTTACAAATATCCTTATGTCCAAAAGAGCGAAATTGAACGTATGATTATAGAAATGTTAGAGGCTAGTATAATTCAACTTAGTCAAAGTTCTTTTTCTGCTCCAGTAGTATTGGTGCACAAGAAGGATGGATCATGGTGCATGTGTCCGGATTATAGGGAGCTCAATAAGCTCACTATTAAAGATAAATTTCTCATTCCTGTGACTGATGAATTATTGGATGAATTACATGGAGCAATTTATTTTACCAAGTTGGATCTTCTGCTCTCAGAAGACACAAATTAGGAATGAAGAATCCAAGATTTTCGAAAACAAGATTTCGAACTCATGAAGGTCATTAGGTATTCTTGTCAGTGCTCTTTGAATCTACAAATGCAATCTTCCTTCTACAAATCAAGGGTTGATAATTCACATTTTTAAACCTTCCTTTAGAAAATTAGTGTTAGTATTTTTTAATGATATACTAATCTACAAGAGGGTCTGGAAGGATCATGATCAACATGTTGACATGGTGATCAAACTATTGTAGGAGAAACAATTATATGCAAAAGCATCCAAATGTTTCTTTGGAGTACAAGAGGTGGAATATCTAGGTCATATTGTATTTCATGAGGGTGTTAAGGTAGACCCCAACAAAATTAAAGCCATCAAGGAATGGAAAGTCCCCACAACCATAAAGTAGTTGCGAGGATTTCTCGGGTTAACAGAGTATTATCAAAATTTTGTTAAGAATTATGGGAGAATAGCAACACCTTTAACAACATTATTTAAGAAAGATGGCAGTGCTGATACTGCATGTTTCTGTTTGTAACTCTTAATAGCTAGCCTCAACATGACCACTCCACTTTGTAAGCCGAGGCAGGTTTGCATGGCCTTTCACCATGGTAAGTCTAGTCTCAGAATAAAATGTGATATAATCCCCCAATTGCTTCTGCTTAACACTACCAATCTCTTTCGAGAGTGTATCCTCTCGTTTACAAGACCATCACCGCCATTGATCTATCCTAAGAATCCCATTATAGCAAGCAATAGCTTCTCGTGATAATGCCCCCGTCAAGGGTAGATTATTACAATTATCAGACGGAAAGGAATAAGCTCATAAAAGCTACATACTCTTCACTTATCTCATAGGGTATAGAGCTGTTGAAGCTGAAACAAGGTTGCCATTTTAGGAGCTGGAGAATTTGCAGCATTTTGACAAATTACATATTCATAATAAAAACATATTTGATGACTTCTTCTTGAAAACAGGGTTTTGAAGAAGAATCAATCTCGCCTTATTTACGATGACATTCTAGCCTACTTCTGAAGACTAAACCCTGAACTCCAGAATTAAAATTACTCTTTAATGACTGCAAATAAGGAGAAATGAACCTTGGTGAATTTGAATGCAGCAGACTGACAAGACGGAGTCTAACATTGGCTCCAATGGGGATGGCAGCTGCCGCTTCTTGGAGGTGTCAAGAACCGCAGAGCTTTGGGAGAGCAGACAGTGCCTCCATCCATTGGGCTATGGAATCATGATCAACTTATTAACTGAAAACTGACTGAAATGATTTGAAAAACTGACTTGGCAAACCTCAAACTAGAACTGCAATAAACTGGAACAAAATGCTGCCTTTTTGGCTGCTTATTTATTTACAAAATCTACCCTACATCTACTGTAAAAATAATAGATCAGGTAATACTGAAATTCCAGATCAACCATTCAAGTAAATCTGAGAAGAACGCTGCTTGAGAGTGCTCCAACCAGATCACAGATGTAATTGCTGGCAGCCCTTCATGCATGTAATGAATCTGGCTATGTATAAGACAGCTTGATCTATCAGTCAAACTGAAAAACATTTCCATGTATGCTGCAATAGGATCAGAAAAGCCAGACTTTGTTTGCTGCCCCAACTCTGCAATACATACCTCCAGCTGCACACTGTCAATGCAAACATCTGTAGGCAATTCTATGATTTCTTGTTTTGAAGGAGGAAGAGTTTCCAAGAACTTTTTAGGGTCTTGGAAATCATATGACTGAATCTGCTCATTCAAACACTGAATCTCCTCCTCAAGTTTTTCAACAACTAACTCGCAGACAACAGTTTTAGCTTCAAGAGGAAACTTCGGAGATTTCAAACATTGAAGCAAAGCACTGAAAAAATCTTCATTAATTTCAAAATCCGCTAACGAATTTCTAACATCTTCTACAGCTTCAAAAAGTGCAGGGTTTGCCGCATACCCTACCATTGCATGAACGAATCAGCGAGCACTGGAATCTCTGGATCGAGCTGGAGTCACCGGGTGAATGTTTCAGCCTTCATATGTGTCTGACTGCTGTCCACCATCAGCATCAGATCTGAAACTTGATTTCCTGCACTGGGGCAAGACAATCTACAAGTCGATTTTCAAATCAACAGCAAACCATATTCCCCAGTATGGTCGCCACTATGTTAGCGCTCAAATCTGCCACAACCTGAAGAAGGAAAAACTCGAGGCAACATCAAACCAACCTTAGCCTTGTAGCTAGCCCTACGAGGACAGGAGAGGGCTCTCTCCGGGTCTATCTCGGCAAAAGGATCTTCAAGGGGCTGAGATGACCGATAAGGAATGCTAATTTTAGGCTAGTAAACTGATATGAAAAGGGATTTTAATGAATGATGGGTTTCCTGGGCTGCATGGGGCAATGAACAGCTTGAACAGAGAAAGATAATAAAAACACAGATTATCTCCTGAGGCAAGGTAAGCAAGAAAATTAACATCAAATTTGAAATTAAATGGAATGGCTGGACTGCTGAGGAGTTGACAAGGGCATAGAAGATGAATCCTTGTCAAACAGAAGAAAACATTAAATATGAACAAACTTGAAGGCAGAGCATATAAATTATGAATTCTACCTTAACACTTCATTTGTTCAAATGGAAACGATCATGAAATGACATGAACACAAAACAGGCTACATATGAAACAAAGGATGAGACAAATGTTGATTTTCATACCACAGGTATCTCAGGGGTCAGAGCTGCATTTTTTAATTAAAATCTCTGTCAAACTGTACAATGGAAGCTCTGTTTCTGTTACACTGAAAACTGTCACCTTGACATTCTGCTGACCGTATGAGCTCATTATTACTCATACTTCCTCCTTTTGGGTGCCCCTACCAAACCTCCCTCATATCAAGCTTCAAAATCAGAAGAAAATCCCTAAAATCCCCTAAGAATTGGTATCGCACTTTCTCTATGCATTCCCTGCGGTCCCGCACCTAAATCTCAGCCTGCATGCGGAACCATACTGCACGTTCTTTGTGTAATGGGTGCGGACCTCTGTAAAACATAAAAAGGCGAGAAAATGAAGATTAAAAAGTGAATTCCAGGTGAATTCTAGAAGATTCTAGACGGAAATTCTCGGAATGGATACGCTTTGAAGCTGGTTCATGCATCCCTTTCTTAATGGAGCTAACCCCTTGATGTAAGGAGCTTATCCCTTTGAAGGAGGATTCTATCCCTTCATATTTGGAACTAGAAACCTCCTCTCTTTCACGAGTGAGCTCGTAGCTCAAGGGGAGTTCATGAGATTTGAAGTTAAATGTCATGGAGATTTAGACTTGAGTAACTTAAGACTCTCTGTGAAGGTTAAATCACTTATCCTCATTTTATTCTAGTTCAAAGAGTGCAATGCTTGTCGTAGTAAAGGAGATTCTGCCGATTCTGTGAGGACTCGCACAACATCAAGGCAAGGTGTTGTAAAGGCTTTATCTTTAAAGTTAATACAAATATACTCATTTCTCTCATTAAACTGTCAATTTGTGGTTTATTTCATAAATTCCTTGATCATTATGATAAGTATGATTTATGATAATGTCTATACAGGTGTTGCTTAATCTTTTTCCTTTTTTATGATTGCAGATATACGAAGGACGTTCTTTCAGTGCACGGGAAGGACTTCAACAAAATCAAGTAAGCAAGCAAAGCGTTGGATATAAGGTAGGCCTTGCACCCGTAGAGTATTTTTATAAATTGCATATGCTTAGAGAGAGATTAGTATAATTGGTTGTTTGTTGCTAGTTACCTTTTGTACTAGAGAGATCGGTCTTGTCCGCAAGACGGATTAATCTACACAACAAGATGGCGACTCCACTGGGGAAGAACTTTTGTTTGTTCTTGGTTCTCTTTGATTTTTGACTTGAGAAAAGGTTTCTTTTTCTGGTTTTTGATTGATTCACATCTGTCTGGGTGCTTTAAATTTTTTCTGTTTTTGAAAATTTAGAAGTATTTTGGATTTTTCTATTATTTTTGCTAGGACCGCACTCTGCATAACTGTTACAGTGCGGGCAGTTTCGCACGTTCTTTATAGAATACAGTGCGGGACCGCACCTGTCAACACTGCTTACATGCGGACCCTGTAAAATTTTGAAAAATCTCTAGGTTTCTTTTTCTGGTTAATTTTTAGATCTTTGGTTTCTGCCCAGACTGGTTATTGTGTCTATCAAGAATTCATTGTTTATGAACTCCAACAGTGTCAGTGTTTTGAATGATTTTCTAGAAGTTTTGTCGATTGGATTATTTTTCCTGTTTGGTTTTTGTAGTGATTCAAATTTTTGACAATCTGTAGTCTCTCAGATCACATAAGATCTCTTTTTGTCTATTGAATCTGACCTCATTGTGAAAACATCCTAGTTTGAGAAATTAAGCCTTTTTGATTTCTTTGCAAATCTTCGAAAAGAACTTGTTTTAAAAGTTTTGAATTTCATTTATTCTTTGAGTGTTTTGAAAACATATTTTGAGTGTTTTGATCTGTTGATAGATTCTTAGTTTGCTGAATAAATAAGAGAAACATTCATAAAAAAAAACTCTAAAAAGCTTTTACTCAATTTAGATTAGTTTTTTAAGATTAGTCTTCATAGTTTTGAATAGTTTTAATTTTTGTAGATTTCTTTCGAAAGAGAATTGTTTTGTAGTTTCTTGTTTGGAAAAGAAAATAGTTTTTCTTGTGAGCTTTGATAGTTTAGCGAAAAGACAAAATAGTTTCTTTCACTTAGTTTTCATGTTTGAAGAAGAAATTTGAAAGTTGCATTCTCTAACTCTTCTTTAGATAGAAAATTCATTGAGAGAAAAAAGAATTGAATATCATCATAGGTGCATTTTAGTGTTTTTGGAGGTCGAGTCTTCACATCATACAAAGTTTCATTTCCGCGCCCATTTGACTTAAGAAATAGCTCTTAAAAGTAACGCTTAAATAAAATTCATCTAGTAATCTTTTTATTTTTAGGGCTCTCATCACCAACATAGCTTAGGCTAGTATCTTGGAGTAGGGAGTAATTAACTCTCCAAGGTAGATAAAACAAACAAGTAGATATATCTTGCGGTAGGAAGAATTCCCGTTGTTGCATGTATGCTCTGGGAAGCTCCTCTTAAAGGAGTTAAGCACGAGATCATATCTGAACCAGTGGGGTAATCAATCCTTCCTCATTGGGAACGATAGAAGATATACATGTATTAAAAACGGTAAACCTCGGATAGACCATTGTCGAGGAGCCTGGGGTCACTTGTCGGTAAACCTTGGATTATTTCAAGGAGCCTTCAAGGGGATTGAGTTTTGTTACTCTGCCCTTGCATGTGTTTCGGATCGTAGACTGTTCCCCCAGGTATATTTGTTTCAGTTGGTAACCTTAGAGGCCATAATCTTTAGGATTCTTTCCTAAGGTGACGGTGGAGGGAAGATCCCACTGTACCTGGAACATACGTCGACTAGACTCACTTGGACTCTCTGGGGGGTTCTCTTCACTCGAGATGGTTATGTGAAGAAACTTGTGCCAGTCTGTTTCATTAAGCAGGTTGTCGGGGTAACCGTTCCAACCGCCCTTTTCGTGTTAAAACTCTACTAAGTTGGATTTCATCACCAACTAGTGATTTTAGTACGGAAAGTTACTTGTTTGTGTGTGGTTTGAACTCTTAGATTTTTTAAGCGTATGATTCAATTGTTTGTTTCTTAGAGACTTTAGGTGTTTTCATTGAAATTTTTTCTTTGTTTGCGTGTGATTAGTTAATTTTTCATCGTGGCGGAATTGCCAAGACAATCCCGGAGAATACAAGGGAAACCCCCTGAATTTACACCAGGTCATTTAGAAGGGCTTCGGGCTCTGGTACCACACGGTAGCTGTAGAATTAGATCAACAGAAGCTGAAAGCTCTGCTATTGTGATACATCCCGATCATCAAATTCCCACAACAGAATATATTCAAGAACCGATTTCAGTTTCTGAAGTCACTGAAAATATTTCTCCTACAGGAGAATTATCTGACGAACCTGAAATCTCTGAGCCTGAAACTGAATCTTCTGTGTTAGAAACATCTTCAGGATTTATCTCACCAACTTCTAGCGATCTAGGTTCACCAAGGGTTAGAAATATCATTACTGAAATCTTCCTTCTGGACTAATTTCTATAGAAGAACTTACTAATCCAGACGAAGACATATCTCTTCCCAACTTCCCTCAATCGTTAAATCTTAGGGAGCGTGAATCCATTTTCTACAGCCCTATTCGAACTAATCCCTGGTATCTTTCTTTAACTGATTTTTTAGAGAATCCGGGTCTTACTTTTTATCCACCTCGAGCTCCATTTCATCCTACACCCAGAGGTTACTATCCGTCATCTATTATGGCTGGAGAGTCGTCCATGTTTTCGCAAACGCCTGAATCTTTTTTACATGGTGGTCCTTCTGTTCCTGCGGGATATCAGTCTTTGCCTGGTACTTTCTCAGGAGCAACTCCTCAACCTATCGAAAATGTGTTATCATCTGGTCTTGGTGGACTTAAAATTGAAACGTCGAACGCAGAGCAAGTTTTTATGATGTCTGGTAATATTCCTAATCCTCAAGCTCAGGGCAGTCAATTTCCTTCTGGGGGTCAACCTCAGGGAATTCAGTTACCACTTGGGGGGAAACCTCAGGGTGGGCAATTACCGCCTGGGGGGCAACCCCAAGGTAGTCAGTTACCACCCGGGGCTCAACCTCAAGGTAACTTTTTCCCAGGACAAACTGTGGATCAATATTATTTTGGGGGGCAACCCCAAGGACAGTACATACCTCAAGGTTACCAACCTCAAGGACAATACATTCCTCAAGGTCAACCCCAAACTCAATATGCTCCTCAGGGTCCTCAACAACCCCAGCTTCCGTACGTGCCTCAAGGTTATCAACCTCAAGGGCAGTACCCAATACAAGGATACCAACAGCCTTCTGGTCAACCATCTATTCAAGGAGCCGGAACTTTATCTTATTATCAACCCTACGTTCAACCAGGTTTTGGTCCTTACGTTCAACCTTCTACGGGACAGTACCCCGGAATGATGGTGTGGGATCCGTCCCAATATCAACAGCCTTTGCAGCCTAATGTGCAGCTACCTTATCAACCTGGTCAGCCAATGGTTTCTGGTTCAATTCAGCAACCTGGTCAGCCAACTATTCAAACTCCTGCACCTAGTTCAGTTCAGCAGGCTGGGCCTAGTACACCTCAGACTCCGCCCCAAACTGCTGCAACTGCTGCAACGTCTGTTCAACCTGTTACACCTATTTCTGGAGTGTCTGTAGCCCCGAGTTCAGCTATCCCTGTATCCGGGCAAATCCCTCAAGTCTCTGTACCTCAGTCAGGGCCTACAACTCAGACTACAGTTCAGATGCCTGCAGGACAATCCGGTACAAGTACAGTTGTTACGAGTCAACCTCAGTTTACTTATCAACCATACCAAGGACAGCCGCAATACGGTCCCTATGTTCAGAATCCGAGCTATCAGCCATACCCTGGTTATACTTATCAACAACCTTAGTATGGTCCGATTCATCCTGGTTATCCGGGAGGTTATACAATACCCAATGCTAATCCAATTCCTAGTTATCCTGGGTATCTGCCTCCTGGATCTGCTTTGGCTTCTCAAGGTTTTCGTGACCCTAACCGTCAGTTACCGTTCATCGCAACTTTGGATTTACCAGATTTGACGCGCCTTACTAATGATCCTATTTTCTATTATCAGAACTGGCCGTCAATGCCTCATAAGTTGCCCAGTGACATACCAAAATTTGAAGGTAAGTCAGGAGAGGATCCATCAAATCATGTGATGACTTATCACCTTTGGTGTGCATCTAATTCTATTGTTGATGATTCAATTCGCTTACGTCTTTTCCAAAGGACACTCATAGGTCTTGCAGCCAAATGGTACATTGAGTTGCCACGAGGCTCGTTTCATAATTTCAGTCAGTTAGCGACGTCTTTCTTAACTCATTTCCAGTTGCCTGTCAGATACGACAATGGCACAGAATTATTAACTTCACTAAAACAATCTACGTCCACGTATATTTCTGATCATATTCATGAGTGGCGACGTAGACGACGATTGGTGAAGGTTTATATTCCAGATCAAATTTTGGCAGAGTGGTTTGTAAAATCATTACTGCCTAAGATCACTGAAGATGTAGCTAAGGCTGGTGTTGTTACTGAAGAGAAAGTAATTGCTCAGGCTCAGTACCTAGACCTCGTTTATACGCAGTCAGGTACTTTACATGAAAAAATTCTTGATTTACCCAAACAAGGTCAAATTGCTGCTCCTCCTTCAGGGTCTCATGCCGCTGACGGTATGATTGGTACAGTTAGTTCCAAAAGTAAGAAGAAATCTTCAAAGAATTCTTCTCCAATCATAACTTTACCTGATTCCCCGAAGGGAGAATCCTCTCAAGAAGTTTCTGCCGATATTCATGTCGTTGAAACATCTACGGCAAAATCAAAAACCGGTGGTAAAAAGAAAGGGAGGAATAAAAACAAGAAAAAATCGAAAGAGAAAACAGATAGAGAAGAATCCAATGATGAGAAACGTAAACCTCGTTATCCTTGCTTCATTTGTGAACAAGATCACTTCACGAAAGAATGCCCATATCGAGAAGAGGTTACGAAACTCATTAAAGGATCGCAACAACCTGCTGTCTTGAAGGATCCTTTTCCAGTTCAAGATAGTAAGATGATTGGTTCTTCCTCGACCACTTTAGAAGAGCCTATTATGATGATGTCTCATAGAAGGGTTGCGACGCGATCGCAAGATTACGGTTCTAAGAATCCCGTTGATGGCAAAGAAGGAGAGTCTTCCAATGCCAACGCATCAAATACAACTCCTCCTGTTTCCGGTCCGCTACAGATCGAGAAACAAAATCCAGACTTGATAATCAAGCCGTCTGCTAAAGGTGTTCTTCGTAAATAAGCTTTCAATCCACATGCGAGAGCTGCTCAGAATTACAACATTGTTGAAGATTTAGCTATTTCTCCTTCAGCAATGTCGGCTTTGGAAGTGCTGCAGTCGTGTCCAGCACAGCGTAAATTGTTATTGTCTGCCATAGGAGCTGTTGATGTTAATGATTCTAACCTTATAATCTTCGATTTAGAAACTAGTACACCACGTCTTCCTCATCAAATGGCTTTCCAGATTCCAGTGTTAGTCAAAAACAGGCCTATTTTTCGCGCTGTGATTGATGAGGGAGCTTCAACGTGTATTATGTCGCTTCAGTGTTGGAAATCTCTTGGTTCTCCTACACTTAACCAATCTCCGACGATTCTAAAAGCTTTTGATGGTCGAGGTTTTCAACCTTATGGTATTTTGCAGGATTTACCCATAGGGGTTGAAGGGAAAATTGTTAATCTAGATATGGAGGTGGTTGATGCCCCTCTATATTACAACCTTCTACTGGGTCGTAGTTGGTCTTATGCTATGACTGTTGTTGTCTCTTCGGTCTTTCGACTTATAAAATTTCCATATCAAGGAAGGATCGTAACAATAGATCAGTTAACTTATTTTTCGTCAGACCCAGCCTCTACAGAAACAATCCAGCATGTTGGTAAAACGACTATCTCTTATAAGGATGTTGGAGTAGGTTTGATTAAATATTCTGGTTTACTAGGAACTTTTTCCTTTCCTCCTCCTAACGTATCGTCTTCTACAACAACTATTCATATGATTTCGTCAGACACAGTCTTGACTGATGATCCTTGGATACTACCTTCGGAATCCGAGATTGACTCATTTGATGGCGTGATGCCTTTGAGTCCATTTGAAATTGCGTACCAGACTGTACAGTCTTTTTCCAACACCTTTTCAACCAAAATTGATCCAATGAATGGGATCCAAGAGGAATCACTTTCTATTTCTAGTTCAGACGCAACGACATTTCCCGAAATTGTTCATACAGATGAGCAAATTCGTGAGTTTTTGTCTGTTGATGATTTACCATGGGAAGATCTCCATCATAGGTCTTCATTCTTACCTGAATTAGATCATTTTGAAAATGATTTCGCTTCAATTTTTACTGCTGCATATGCCAAGGAACCTCAGAATCCATTGAAAAATCCCGATTCTGAATTAAATTTAGAAAATATATCTAGAACGGTTCCAATTGACATTTCAGTAAAGCCAGGAATAATTGAAAACATTCATATAGGTGCTTGTTGTTCAGACGAAGAAATTCAGACTTATAAAGCCCTATTTCAAGAATTTCGTGACGTGTTTGCCTGGTCTTACGAAGAAATGCCAGGAATTGATCCATCGATCGTAGTACATGAAATTAAGACTTACCCGGATGCTAAACCTGTTCGTCAACGATTACGTCAAATACATCCTAGAAAAGCTGCTGCTATAAAATCTGAAGTTGAAAAATTACTTCGAGTAGGATTCATTTATCCAATTCCTTTAACGGATTGGGTATCGAATATTGTTCCTGTGACTAAAAAACAAGGAACAATAAGAGTATGTATCGATTATAGGGATATTAATCGAGCATGTCCAAAGGACAATTATCCAACTCCCTATATCGATCAGATAATCGACGATTGTGCTGGGAGTGAACTATTCTCTTTTATGGATGGTTTTTCCGGCTACAATCAAATAAACATACTCCCTGCAGATCAACCTAAAACAACTTTCATTTGTCCATGGGGAACATTTGCCTATTGTAAACTACCTTTTGGACTTAAGAACGCTGGAGAAACTTTTCAACGGGCCATGTCTTATGCGTTTCATGACATTAAGCACATTGTTCAACCATATCTTGATGATTTACCTGCTCATTCATCACGTAGGGCCGATCATCCCACTCATTTAAGAGCAATTTTTATGAGATGCCGGCATTATCGGATAAGGTTGAATCCGCATAAATGTTTTTTCTGCGTAGAATCGGGTCGTTTACTGGGATTTGTTGTCTCAAAATCAGGCATTCGTGTTGATCCTTCGAAGGTCGAAGCTATTGTTAAATTGCCTCCTCCTTCGACATTGCGCCAACTCCAGAGTTTGCAGGGGAAAGCAAAATTTTTACGTAGATTTATTCAGAACTATGCCGAGCTTGCAAAGGGTTTTACCCGGTTGTTGAAACAAGACATTCCGTTCTTTTGGGACGAGGTCGCTGATCGATCTTTTGATGCACTTAAACACGCGTTTACCCATGCACCGTTATTGCATCCTCCCAACTACAACCAGGATTACATTCTATATCTCGCTGCTTCTCATTCCACTATTGGGATGGTACTAGTTCAGGAAGATGAATCTCACAACGAACATGTGATTTATTATCTTAGTCGAAATTTGAATCCGACTGAAATCAAATATACACATGTGGAGAAATTGGCCTTGGAAGCTGTTCAAGCTGTCCAACGTTTTCGACATTACATATTGTTACGTAAAACCACAGTAATTTCTGATTGCAACCCTATGATGTATATTTTGACCAGACAATTGCTAGGGGGCAAGTATTCTAAATGGATAGTTATCCTACAAGAATTTGACTTGGAATTTGAAAAATCCAAGGCAAAGAAGTCTTTGGTTTTTGCGGAACTAATGTGTGATTTCCCCTCTACTGATATTGAAACAGTGGCAGAAGAGTCCATTGTGGATGAATCTTTGTTTCTTATCAGTACGCTTGATCCATGGTATGGGGATATTATTGTATATCTCCAAACCCAATCTTTTCGGCCTGAAATTTCACGAACTCAACGACGGAAAATACGCTTCCAATCCCAACAATATAACATCATTGGTGATACTCTTTATCGACGAGGAGCGGATTCTGTTTTCCGACGTTGTTTAACTCATGAAGAAGCTGAAAAGGTACTCAATGACTGTCATTCTAGAGCATGTGGCGGTCATATGTCTGGGTATGCCACTGCCCAAAAGATATTGCGTGAAGGTTATTTCTGGCCAACATTATTTAAAGATTGCATTTATGCGGTTCGGAAATGCCACAACTGTCAAATTTTTGATAGGAAAATGCGCGCGCCACCCGCTCCTCTTCACCCTATAATTTCTGTTGGTCCATTTGCAAAATGGGGTATCGATTTTATCACATGTAACCCTCACTCGGCCGGGGGGCATGCCTATATTATTCTCGCTGTAGATTATTTTACGAAATGGGCCGAGGCGATGCCTACATATTCAGCTGACGGCAATACTGCTGCAACATTTGTGTTCAATCACATAATTGCTAGGTTTGGTGTTCCTCAAGCTATTATTACAGATCATGGAAGTCATTTTCGGAACATCATGATGACTGAATTAACAGAACAACTTGGCCTACGCCACGATAATTCCACTCCATACTATCCACAAGAAAATGGTCTGGTTGAAGCTATTAATAAAGTTTTAGTCACCATGATTAAACGAATCATTGGTATTCACAAGACGAATTGGCATTCCATGTTATTTTCAGCGCTTTGGGCATATCGAACCTCAGTCAAAACATCAATGGGTTTCACTCCTTTTCAACTAGTTTACGGTTTAGAAGATGTGCTACCAATTGAATGCGAAATACCGTCATTAAAATTAGCCATAGAATTACTTCCAGCTACGTCTGAAGAGGAAAAACGTTTCTTGTACTTGGCCCAATTAGATGAGAATCGGCGAAGTGTTGCAATAGCAAACGAGGCTCATGTTAAAAGGATAAAAGCTCAGTATGATAGAAATGTGACCCCTCGAAATTTTTCAGAAGGAGACCTAGTTTTACTTTATGATCAAGCTAATGACAAGCTAGGAGTTGGAAAATTCGTGCCTATGTGGCATGGTCCTTACATTGTGAAACGAAAGTTAGCAAAAGGGGCCTATGAGTTAGTAGATTTTGATGGTGTCCCTTTAGATAAACCCAGAAATGGGCTTTATCTAAAGAGATATTACGCTTAAACAAGGTGTGGAGATTTTTTGGTTAGTTTTAGATTTCTTTACTGTTGGTGTGTTTTAGATTAAAAAGTGTGCCTAGTTTAGAAGTGTGTTTTTCACTATGACTGCTTATCTGAGTTTTACTCTTGATATTGCAGATGTCGACGTCTCTTCAAACCTACATTGGTTTTGCTGATGGTGCTTGTCGTAGTACACGGAACATTTCTTCCGCAGCTTGGGTTATCTATTCACCTTCTAACGAGTTAGTATCCATGCATGGGGTAAGCCTTGGTCAAACAAAAAATAACATTGCCGAGTATAGTGCAGTGATTGAGTTATTATCTGAGTCCATATCATTTGGAATTCAGAGTTTGATTGTAAGGTTGGATTCTGAACTTGTTGTATTACAGCTTAACAGGGTTTATACCATTAGAAATCTGGTGTTATTACGGTTATTTTTGAGAGTTCGTCTCTTGGAACGTGAGTTTGATTACATTGAATATCAGCATATTCCAAGACGTTTAAATACATTAGCAGATTCAATTGCTTCTAGTATGATAAATAGACATTTGCAATAATTAAAAGCAGTAAAACAAAAAACATTCATTCATGTACGCAGATAGCCGTCAAAATAGTGATATATATCATAGGAGTGTGTTCAAAAAATATACATCGTCTTCGATCATAGGTTGGAAACACCTTATGATCGGCAAAAATGGTAACACAAAAGTACAAAAATGAGTCCACATGATCATCTCATCACTGATGATGATCTCGATAGGAAACAACTGCTCGAGCCACCCTGCATAGGAACCTCCTGAAAGGTCCTGGGACTCCAATCACATATCATTGAAGCCTGAAGGGAATATCATCTATACTCGTCTCTGGTATATCTAGAGTCAAGTGCTCTAGATGATGTTCCAAATCAGTCAAAATTTCTACTGATTGGCCTGCTGGAGCTGGTGCGGGCGCAACTGGTTGCCTCCTCTCGAAAGGTTGGAGATGAGCTGGACGTTGTGGACCCACATCTGTATTTGAAAAACTTTTGGTTATTAGTTTTCTAAGACGATAAAAAATTAAAAAATTTAGAACTTAGCAAACGTTAAAAAATGTTTTACCTGAATCATCCCACTGTTCCCCTGCAGGGAGAGACATCTCTCTATCTCCGCGGAAATCTATCCCTGCATACGGAAAATCCTCTATCGTAAAAATTTGGCGATCCAGCCAATGAAAATATGAAACAGGGAATCGTACAATCTCAGTGCCCTCGATAGCATGACGAGCCATCAGCGCGGACCAGCGAACCATTCTTGGTTCTCGAAGTCGACCGGCATCAACTGAAATACTCTGTGGAGCTAACTGAGGAATCCTCTCCAAAGCAAAAGAAACGACAATGGAACCATATCCAAAGTTTTTTAGTTTCCCGTTTTTTGCTCTGGTAAGTTGGCCTTTTATATTTGCCAACACAGCTTCGCACCAGTTGAAGATGGTGCCGCGAAAACAGTCCACAACAATGCGCATTTGGGAACCAGTAGCTACATGAAGCGCGACGCTCCCACATAGTTTGGTAACAGTGAATGCTATAACTTTCAGTTCAGGACGGATGATATGTTTTATGTCAATCCGTTTGTCCCGAGGATCTGCCTGATCATTGCAAAATTCGAGTTGAAGACTAGCGACAGTCTGGCCACCTGGTCTAGTCCCAAACAAAGATACATGTTCGCCCCTCTTGGACAAACCAGTCAAAAAGTATATATCCTCCAGCTCAATTTCGAGCCGGTGGCCACCAATGAAGAAACACCGGTCCTCCACATGCCATCTGTCTACCAACCATGTTAAGAGTTCCACTTGTGCCCTCATGCCAGAGATGGCCCAGAATTTGTATAAGCAGCATGATTTTAATGCCCTTTGTGTGGGCAAATGGAGTATTGCAGCTTCATCCACTTCCTCATGTTCCCTTTCTCGCCAAATAAGCATCTTGTTAATCCTGCAACACAAAATAAGGCATATTAGAATGATTCCATTTGAAAATTTTTGGCAGAAATTTGAGAAAACTGTGCTTGAATTTTAACCGCGCGGGTACCGCACCCGCTCTTTGTAAACAGAGCGTAGCTCCGCACGCAAGGTGTGTGCCGGGTGCGGCACCCCCGATTTTTTCCCGTTCAGAAAAAATCGGGGTCCGCAGGCAACCTGTGTCCCGCCTGCGGACCCCGCGGGCGCATTTTTTGACCTATTTTTGCCCTAAAAATCAAACTAAAGCCTAAAAACGAATTTTAAACGGATGAAAAGCAAGATAAGGAGGTCGTGGATTACCTGGGGCTGACGATTTTCGATTCCAACGGTTGAATTTTCCAGAATCTTCACGGGAACTTTTTTATCCAAAAGCTTTTTACTTTTCACTCTGCAACTGAACGGTGAAAATGAAATAGAAAAAGTCCTTTTATAAGTTTTTTCGAATGAATGAATTGTAAATTTATTTATTTTTCACTTTAAAAGGGATATTTTTGAAAGAATTTTTATTTATCTTAAACAGGTATGTGTAATGTTTTGAGTTTTTGTGCAGAAACAGGATTTTTCAGGTGAAATAATCATTTTTCAACAAAGAGCATACTTTTATCACTTTTTCGGACTCTTTCAAAAAATTTTACGAAAAAGCGAAACCTTGGAGTCCTCTTTAAGCCCTTTTCAGACTCTCTAAATATGAAAAGATTGCCGAGTACTTGACTATTCAAACTCGTTAAAGTAAATGAACAGTCGTCCCTTCAGTATAAGTTTACCCCTTTTACGGACTGAAATGGACTATTTACGAAAAAGGTATACGTTGACTAAATACGATCAATAGAGTTCTCTCCCGCATTATTTTATCCTTTTTCGGGCTCGAGAGACTAAATTTACGAAAAAGAACACCCATGGAGTTTTCTTAAGTTTTTCTTCTGACTCCCTAAAACTGAAAAACACCGAGTTTCTCCTATACTGGACTCGTTAAAACTTAACAGTAAAGGACCTGTTTAATTTTTAAACAGGAACGAACCACTCCTTCTTAGGGTTCGAATTTTAAACTAAGTTGGACTCACCCGAAGGGTGAGCTTATAACCAAGCAAATGTTATCCTCCTCAAGCTTGTCAAAAATAAAGAGGTACTTGCCAGAAATGGTGGGGGAAAAGAGAGAAAATGAGCATGTTTGTTATATTTTAAAATTGTCCGAAAACTCAGTCGACCACTCTTGGACACGACACTTATATTCACCTGGGTTGGGAAATCCTTTGCTTAACAGTTAATCAAACCACATTGAAAATTTTCAGCCGGTTTCTGGGTATTAGCTTTGAGTCAATTGTCACCAAGCCATCTGCAGTGTCGTTATGTGTCCAAGAGAATAGTTCAAACAAAACCATTCATCCGCAAAATATCTGTCATCCATCATTGACCATCCCTGAGTCAGTCCTTGCCAACATATTTTCAAAACTTGATCTATGATTTCGTGTTGTGGGCTTGCCTACGACAGATCGCTTTCTATCGACATCAGCACATTATCTAAGAAGTTGATCCAGAAATCGTCAGTACCTTGAAATCTGCATACCTCAATGGCAGGTTTCTCGCTTTCGATGACAGGTTACATTAATGACCTTCGATCGAATGACTCCGTGACATGTTCGACTTCAGCTCATTCATTCACATTTCATGGACTGTACTGAGTACTTTGAGAGCCATTGACATTACTGGTGGTTTCTCTCACACTTGTTAACAGTTCACATCATTGAATGGTAATCAAGTGGTTTCTACCATGTTCGACTTCAATACATTCATTCACATGGATAGAATTGTACTGGTTCGAGATACGGAAATCAAGACCCTGGATCTAGTTTCCACCATCCAGGCTGCGAGGAATTTTGTTGTCATCTATACAGTAGACTTTTGATAAACAGATGGCTGCGTCCATACTGTGTCTACATATATTTGTACTATGATGTTTTCAAAATCATTCCTGTATCAGAACGATTTCAGTTAGTTTTTAGTTAGTTTTTATCTGAGTATGGGAATGCCTACCTCAGTGATGACATATACATGTATATATTTTGCATTGAATGTTTTTACAGGTACCGACTGGGGTGTCCACAGGATGATATTTGAAATGATAAAGTACTACACTCTTCATATATGATAGACTATAGCTTCATCTATTACAGACTTTGCACTTTAGGGGGCAATTTGTTACACTGAAAACTGTCACCTTGACATTCTGCTGACCGTATGAGCTCATTATTACTCATACTTCCTCCTTTTGCAAGTCTAATATACCAGCTCCTCATATCAAGCTTCAAAATCAGAAGAAAATCCTTAAAATCCCCTAAAGAATTGGTATCGCACTTTTTCTATGCATTCCCTGCGGTCCCGCACCTAAATCTCAGCCTGCATGCGGAACCATACCGCACGTTCTTTGTGTAATGGGTGCGGACCTCTGTAAAACATAAAAAGGCGAGAAAATGAAGATTAAAAAGTGAATTCCAGGTGAATTCTAGAAGATTCTAGACGGGAATTTTCGGAATGGATACGCTTTGAAGCTGGTTCATGCATCCCTCTCTTAATGGAGCTAACCCGTTGATGTAAGGAGCTTATCCCTTTGAAGGAGGATTCTATCCCTTCATATTTGGAACTAGAAACCTCCTCTCTTTCACTATAAAAAGAGGCCTTGGGTAGCCTCAAAGGGAGTTCAAGCTTAGGAGATTTGAAGTTAAATGCTGTTGAGATTTAGACTTGAGTAACTTAAGACTTTCTGTGAGGTTAAATCACTTATCCTCATTTGTCTTAGTTCAAAGAGTGCAATGCTTGTCAGAGTAAAGGAGATTCCTGCTTCGGACCCCGGGAGGACCCGCACAACATCAAGGCACAGGTTGTAAAGGTTTTCTATCTTTAAAGTTAATACAAATATACTCATTTCTCTCATTAAACTGTCAATTTGTGGTTTATTTCATAAATTCCTCGATCATTATGATAAGTATGATTTATGATAATGTCTATACAGGTGCTGCTTAATCTTTTTCCTTGTTTGTGATTGCAGATATACGAAGGACGTTCTTTCAGTGCACGAGAAGGACTTCAACAAAATCAAGTAAGCAAGCAAAGCGTTGGATATAAGGTAGGCCTTGCACCCGTATAGTGTTTTTATAAATTGCATATGCTTAGAGAGAGATTAGTATAATTGGCTGTTTGTTGCTAGTTACCTTTTGTACTAGAGAGATCGGTCTTGTCCGCAAGACGGATTAATCTACACAACACTCTCCTCCACCAACACTCTCAGAACTCTCTCCCTTTACAAGTGATTTCACAATACATTAAATAAACTATGAGAAATGCTAACTAATCGATGAAAATAAGGGGCAGTTACATCAATAATCATGAAAATAGGAAAACTCTGCTCTAAAAGGAATAGCGCTGTATTTGTTTGTTGATGACCAATGAATTGCACAGTCCCAGAAATTTCTGAATTTTCTGAACTGCAACTGAAGACCCAAAATGGACTAACCAATTCGATTTGCTTTGCTGGGATAATTATCTGCACTTCTGGCTTCTGACTTTTATTGCCAC
>CM076579.1:1447870725-1447953406 GCA_034641835.2 Pinus albicaulis
TCCTCGTAGGGCTAGCTACGAGGCTGAGCGTGGTTTGATGTAGCCTTGAGTTTACTTCATTTCAGCCTGAGGTAGATTTGAGCGCTAACATAATCCTAACTTTTTTCTAACGATGAAGATCTCCTAAATAACATAAAGAATTATTTTATTAATGTAATATAATACTTCTTTATATTACTTAAGATGGGGTGAAATTAATGTTTCAAATGCACACCAATTACCATGATTAGCATGCATGAAATGGCATTGGTGAAAAAGAAGGTGGGCATGGGGAGGAGAGAAAAAGTCTCCACCTATCTTGACCTCATCCTTGTGTTGCGTCCACATCGCCTTCAACCAAAAATGCACCTACCATCATCAAATCAGTTTAAATGCGGGAATATGGTGGGAGAGTGGTCTCAGTCCAACATTCCCCTTGTTTGTTGTTTCTGACCATCACAGTTGATCATGGATTCATCCCAAGGAAGATTTTACATGGATTGGGTTTTTAATGTGGGTGTTAACATGCGTGCCATGACACACACTTTTCCTTATTTGGTTTTCGCTTGATTAGAGCTTCTCTCCTGCTCATTCGATCCTCTCTCGTTGGTTTTCCTTTATAAACATATGGACCTTGTCCTAAGGTGGTGGATTTTCAATATTGTTAGTAGGACCGTAGAAGATTTCCAACACCCCTTCAACTCGTGGTTACCAAAGTTGGAGCTCAATGATTTATGTGAATATTTTTCTATGTATTTCCAACTTTTATGATTCATTTATTCTTGTAAATTTACTACCTATTGTGTATCGTTTCCCCTTGGTAGTCTATCTGGTTATTTCAATTGCATGTGTTCTTTTTTTGTTTCTCCATAACACATTGATGAATCCCTCCTTTGAGCTGGTTGATGTATTACCCACTCCGTCCTCCCAAATTTTTGACTTTGTGGGTATATCATTCATTTTTCATGTAAGGGTATGTGGTGTTTGGAATTCTGGCACATTTTCGATATGGTTTTGATAGTATCATGGGTCGGGTCTTGGCTAATCTGAGTCTCCTAGTTACAATCTATCTTTCTCTTCTTCAAATTCAGTTTGAAAGGGAGGCTTACCTTGTAAGTAATTCTGGGTCGATCTTCCTTTCTATGGTTGATGATTCCACCATGTCGTTCAGTATCCACACTCTCGTAATATTACTTTCCCGTCATCATAGTCTCCTGGTCGACCCACCTTCACCTTTTTATACATATTTTCCATACTATTTCATTTATCCCATAAAATGTCTACCCAGTCATCGCGATGACGCCTCAAGCACATACTCCTGTCATTGTCAGTGTCTCTTTGGTTGGAACTTCGTGGCTTATCATTTCGATTTTTTTCCCCCTGAAGTGAGGAATGAGATTCTTCACTTGGAAGCTAAGGAATTTTGGGATCATACATACTTTTATGACTCTGAAATCAATGGAAACAACCTCAGTTGGACTTTAGATCCCAAAATTTTTCAAAAAGGGAGGCTTCATTTTCTTCACTCCATGGTTCTGCACCGTCAGTTAGAAACCTTGCTTCAAATGGTCATCCGTGATAATAAATTCAACAACGACCAGTTATTTGTAGGAAAAGGGTATATTAAACTAATTCTCCAAGACATTAGATACAATATGGATGATAGCGTTTCCAAATTAACACAGATGGAGCGCTACGTGGTGTCTAACTTTGACTCTTGATCAAATTTGCAACCTCAAACACCAGCTGTTATGAATGCTCCAATAGAGGGTCTACCCCAAGGAAACTCCAACTCCCTCTCTCCATTTATCATATTAAATTAATAGTTTCTCATGGCACTCAACTATCCATTTTTTAATAGGATATGCCTAACTTTCTTATGCTTATATCACTTTCAAGATGTCTTAGTATGCTATATGCAAACATTGGTTTTGTTTGGCTCCTCTGAACACACTTATGCATGTAATTACTTATGGTAAATGTCTTGTATATCTAGCTTGATCTTTAGTAAGTCTTGTATGGTTTTTTGAACAATCTAGGAAGTTAACGCAGGGATCTCCAAGGTTGTTACTGATAAAAAATGGTGAACTTTATTCCCACAATTACAATACAAAACCCCAAAGATTTTTGGGAGATAAAAAGTATCAATGTAATATCATTTTTTCAATAATATAAATATATTTATGAAACTTAAAAAAATAAAAATATATATATATTATTTATTCATGCTTTAATAAAAGGAAAAATTATAATTATTTTTTCATCTCCAAAAGAAATATTTCATAAAAAAATATTGCATAAACATGATAAATTAATCACCTCACGTGAATCTTGAATAACAATATCTTTGTGATTATGTTAATGACCAACTTATACCAAAAAAATATGTTAAAGAAATCTTGCATAAATCCTCTAACCAAATTCTATTTAAATTAAACAATGTTAGAAATAAAAGCTAACACAAAATATATACACATACACCCAGTTATGTTTCATAATAATGAAAATATAATATTAATAACACTTACCAAATATACTTATATTATATTTACTAATTATGTTATATAATTAATATTAAATTATATTGATTTGTGGAAGTGATTTTCAGAGTTAGGGAGGAGCACATCTTTTTTCTTATGACTCAACAATCACCTATTTCAATGCGGTTCCATCATAGACTAGGAAATAAATTTGAAAATTGGAGACTTAAGTAGGGATTGGGTTTCCTTTGTATTAAGGCTTACATGGGCGCTTTTGAACCTAAGTCTTGAGAATAGATGTATGACAAAGAGAAACATACTCTTAATAGAGATGTCTAGAAAATTTATGTTTTGTTGAATAATATAAAAGCATATTACTTCAAAATCATATATATATATATATATATATAACCGATTTTTTTTACTTGAAATATATATATTTTTAAATTATAATAAAAATTATCACCAAAATTTTTATCGATATTTATATAAATATATTTACTTAAAAAATATACTATTATTTAAAATAAAGACCTCATCCTCCAATTTAAAATATTTTTTCAAATATAAAACAATACATCAATAAATAAATGTATACATCTAAATTAATATGCAAATGTATACATCTAAACTAATATGCAGACAATTATAGGTTTAGAAATTCTAAAAAAATAAGAGTGGCAGGGGCTGAGGATGGAGGATTTTTTTCATTTACAATTAAAAAAAACATAGGTATGCTTGGGGTTTACATCACAGTTCCAATAATGTTGTTGAAACCTATGCTTTAGATCAACGTTCGAGGCAAACTGTGAATCTAGGAATTCAGGAGGTGATTGTTTTTGTGATTCCTTGAATATAGTTCACCATTTATATTTAGGACATGTCCCCTTAGATCCAAAGTTAAGTCATATTTTCAAGAAGATTTATTAGTTGTATTAATCTATCTCTAAGAAGAAATGTCTCCATGCTCGAAAACAAAAAAGAGTCCAAGATTGATCTCATGGCTAATTTGAGGTTAAGATTAAATCAAGGTGAACTTTTGTGGCGGGGAAAAAAGGGCACACCCCCCTTCCTTAATGGTTAATCAAGAGACTCATATATCAAGGCAGAAGAATAATTACTCATAGTTTAATGTAACATTACTCAAATTTTAATGTAACATTTTGATGCTTTGTAAATTTTAGTTTTTGTTAGATCAATATTGGCGAATAAACAACTAGAATATTGTAGATATTGTTACATTTTGTTTAAAAATTTTAAGGCTATACTTCTATAAATGATCATTGATACATACTCCACTCCAACCATGTCTAGTAGTTTCAACTTATGTAAATCATATATCTAAATTAAACTTTAATTTAACATATTTTAATATAATAATTATTTTCATTTCAAAAAAATAAAAAATAAAATCTTTATATTAAAAACTCTAAAATTGTAATGGTAACTTAAATTTTCAAAAAAATATAAAAATACCAAAAACTTAAAAAAAAAAAAATTAACGAAAAAAAGTCTTAAGATTAAGCTGGTTCTATAAAACTAAATATTATATATCAAAAGAATATCATATTGAAATCAATAAAATGGAAAATGTTTGATAAGATTTTTTAAAATAAAGATGTAATACCCATTCATTAAAATTAAAATCATAATTATATTTTATTTTTAAAACAATTATTTCAATAATATGAAAAGATTTAGTAACATAGTATAATATTAAGAAAATAGACCATTTAAATTTACAAATGGTAATTTTATTTTTTTGAATATTGATTAAAAGTATGGAAATTTGAAAATACATACATAATATTAAGATGACTACAACAAACATGGTGGCGTTGGATCTCCAATCCTACCACACCTTGGGCCACGCTTTGGAAATCCAAATACGCCCCCTGGCAGCCCTGGGATTCTCTAATCAGACTCTCCGACAATATTAGAGGATCTCTAATTTGGAATCAGGCGTGGGAAAATAGATCACTTATTCAAAATCATAGCTTCTGGGAGATATGCAATGGTGAAAATGCCATTTTCTGGGAGGATGCTTGGGAGCAATGTCCTAAAATTGACTCAGAGATCTATATTCCATTCAGAAGGCAGCTAGAAATTCAAAACAAACACAAGGTCAGAGATTAATGGAAAATCTCAAAAAATTCTGAGTGGAGGGAGTGAGTGGACATCAAAGATATGGCCCCGATTCCTTTCCACCAGTCGATGAACATTTTAGCAGAGGAGCTAACCAATAGAAAAATCCAAAGAGACGATGGACCAGACATTCTGTGGTGGGGAAACAATGCGGCGGGGTGATTCAACATCAAGGATTCCTACAACATCCTGCAGAGTCCCACCCCCACACAACACGACAGCAAGTGGCAGCGACTGGAGCAGGGACCATCGGCCGAAAATTACTCTCTTTCTATGGTTATTCACGCACAAGAAAATTCTCACTTGGGATAATCTGCAGAAGAAGGGCTTCACAGGATCCTCCGAGTGCATGCTATCATTTCAACTCGGAATCAGCCAACCATATCCTCAACACCTGTCTTTTTGCCTCTAACATTTGGTCCTAGCTCCACTTTGTCTTCAAAGCTTCTAATCGCACTCCCGATTCCATTCTCTCCTCTCTGGAGAATTGGCGCCCAGCCTTCTCTAACCAGCCCCTCATCAACCTGGCTTGGAACCTTCTCCCCAGAATTATATGATGGGCCCTTTGGAAGGAAATAAACTCCCGCATTTTAAAAAACATGGCCTCAAAGGAAGAACAACTTCTCCACAGGATCAAATGTACTCTGTGTGAATCTTCCTCCATAGCCAAACTCCAGGACCCCTCTCACCCCCCCCTCTGTTGAAGATTGTAGGATCTTTTCCCTTCTCAACCTCCCCTCCCCCACTCTCACCCCTTCCCCTGTAGCCCTAACCCCTTCCCTCCCTCTGTCCATTGGGCACACTCCGGATCACAATTTCACCAAGATCAACTATGATGGAGCGTCCGAGAATAACCCAAGTATGGCAAGATTCGGAGGGGTCTTTCGCAACTCTTAGGGCTCTATCCTTTGGATTTACTATGGCAATCTTGCTCATACCATTAACAATGTAGCGGAGCTCCAAGGGCTTGCTCAAGGCCTGGCAATTGCTAGACACAACAACTATTGGCCCCTTCTAGCAGAGGGTGACTCCAATGTTGCTACCCAAGATTGTAAGAAACTCCGGCAAGGGCGTAGTGTCAGACAGGTTTCCGACTGCTAGCGCATAAATAAAATCCTTCATACAATCAAAGACAGCATCACGGAAGCTAGAGGGGTTTCCTTCACGATGGTTAGGAGTGAAGCCAACAAGTTGGCAGATTTCCTTACCAATCAAGGAGTCAAGACCTCGGAAAGACTCATCTCTCAGGCTTGGGACTCAATCGGGGTTCCAACAGTTAAAACCGCTTGTACCAGCATTAACAACCAGGACCTTTAGAAGGTGTTGGCCATGTCTTCTCCTCCCACAACCAATCATCATGATCGGGTACAATACATCCATTCTCACGATTGAGCAATTTGGTGGCTCTCCCTTGGTATGCTCACCTCGGTACGTCTCCACCCAGGGCAATTACTCTCGGACGGCTCCCAACAACATTGCTCGCATGAAATCCAGTTGTTCCCTCACTCCACCGTCTCTCCAGCTAGTCTCCTTATATCCCCTTCACTTAGCCTTCATTCCCCACTGCTCAACCTTGTTTTGCATTTCCAATTCCAAGCTCTATAGCTTTAGATTTCTGCTCTCGGCCCTCCCTTCCACTCCAATTTGCAGGCTACCTCCCATGGCCCATCGTCGTCGTAACCCTCCCCCTAGTCTCGCCATGGTCACCATTCCTATTGGGTGAATCCCTCTCGCCAGCCGGTTACAAGGGTTGAGACCTCTGCGAAAAATTCCACCTGTAACTTCGCGGAGAGAACTCTGGCGCCGGTGCAGGAGCACTTGTCTGGTCTGGAAGCGGAGGCTCTCTCACGTCACAGGACCATCCCTTCGGAAACAGTGGACATTGCCTTCCGCTGGATTCCTGACCCCGCCCTCACGAGAATCTGTAAGAATCTGTACAGCCGTGTAATTGACCTGCACTGGCACACTAAAACCTTGCTGGCCATTGTGATTCAGGAACAGAGCAACGTCAACAAGAAGTTGGAGAAGAAAATCGATGCACAGTCTGACAAATTCGTGGCCTATGTGAAGGCGGTTCACCACCTCCGCTTCATCGACAACTCCTCCCCTCATTATGATTTGTTGAAGCGCAGCTTGGCTACGCATCACCAGCAGGGGCCCAAGATCAAGGAAGAAGCTCATGCTAAAGATCACACTCAGGACGTCGGTCCGTCACACCGCCACTTCCTCAACCTGGAGGAAGGCACCCCGGATCGCCCGATTAGCGTGGATGATTACCTCAATGATGATGAGGATGTGCAGCCCCCCTCGGGTCCATGATCTCTCTCATCTCGTCCTGGTTTGGCCTATTTTCTTTTTGGATGCATCTCACCCATTTCTCGAGACCTAAAGGTATTTTTTCCAGCACCCTTGGTGCTTCGATATACTGCAGTTATCTCACTTATTTTGGCTTACCCACTCAGAAATTCTCCCATGTAATCCCCTCCCTGAGTGCGAGCCTGTTACAATAGTCTTGTTTGGCTCCGGCCACCAACCTTTCGAGGTGGTTTTGTATATTATGTTTTTATAATTAATGTGAATAGATCCTCCCAATTTACAAAAAAAAAATTAAGATGACTGTAACAATTAAAAAACATAGATTTGTTAAGTACATAAAATTGATTTTCTTTTATGTAAATGTTTAGAAATTTGAAGATACATACAAAGTATTAAAATGACTACAACAAATAAAAAACATAGATTTGTTAAGTAACTCAAATTGGTTTTTTTTTAATGTGAATGTCTAGATTGCTAACAATTGGATTCAAACTTCCATAAAAGCAATTACATAAATTGAATAAATAATTTGAACCATTAACTGATAAAAATAAAGATATACCACTTCCCTTAAAATTGAAAAAATCAACTTCCTTACAATATTTGGACATATAAATATTGTATTCTAATCTTTGATTTTGCATATAGCATATCACAACTGAGTGTGAAAGACAACTCTCCTCTCAATTATCACAACTAAATACTCATTGAAACCTCATATAGCATATGACAACTAAGTATGAAGGACAACTCTCCTCTCAACTAACCTCTCAATTATCACAACTAAGAATTCATTGAAACGTCAGTCAATTACCTACGTCAGCTTCCAACTTTTCCATCAAAGTGCCCCAGGCAAAAAAATCACTCCCTTCATTAAATAGAATTATTTTTGTTCATTCATCCAAAAAGATTCAAACAGTTTCCATTTATTATAAAGCAATTAATCATGTAATTTTTAACTTTTTCTTATTTTCGTGGTTCATTGATTCATTTTTAGTAACTACTCTTATTTCTATATTTTTTACATTGAAATAAAATAATTATTTTATTAATAATATTTTATTTATTTTATTATTATTTTTTACTTTAATTATTACTTTATCTCTAAATTATAACAACATTAATTTTAGATATAGATATACAATATACTCAACTAACCCTATCAAAAGCTTTTGAGAGATCTACATTAATGGTTGAGAGATTTACATTAGCTACCATTGTGTGTAGATTTTTTTGTTTGTATATAATGTAGGCCTTCTAGAGTCACCCCAATGGATTCATATATCTTCTTACCTATAAGAAATCCAAATTACTTAGTATGAGTTTGATTATAAAATAATTGATTTCAATCCAAAAATGATTTTTTTTCAAATATTTTATATATAAAGTTACATAAGGAAATAAGTCTATACTCAAAAGAACTAGGGTTATCAAACTTGAAAATAAGCACTATAAATGTTGATTTAAAGGTTACCAAAACACTCTTATTGACTCTTGAAATCCTCAAAAGGCCATTAAAATATCCCCCTATCACTAAATAACATTTAGTAAATAATTTAACAAATAACCACTAGGACTAATATTCTTGTCCTTTTTAAAGTTGTGCAAGACCTCTTTTAATTTTCCCTATGAGCCTTTCACTTGCTTCTTCAAGGGGAAAAGATAGGAAAAAATGAGGTTATCTGAACCACGTTAGTTGTAGTTGTTTTATTTTTTACTTTATTTATCTCATAAATATGATCAATTCATGCCTAGATAATATCTTCATTGTTGGAGACAACCTCCCCTGAACCCTTCCTGATCTTCCGCATAGTGTTCACATTTTTTTCTATGATTAGAAAAATGATAAAGTTATTTGGTGTTAGCATCTCCTTTCTCTAACTAAATAGTTCTATTTTTCAATCACCAAGCTATTTCACTATCATCCAATACCTTTATCTTTCTTAGTTCCAATCCACCCCCCCTCTATCTTAAATCTTATTAAAAAAATACCTACTAAATCTTGATTATACAAACTTTCTAGTTGATTCTCCACTTTGATATGAATATGTATTTAACATATTTTCATGACATCAAGAAATCCAATTCCTATATATTTTCTACAAATTGTATTGGATTTGATTCTCCTCTCGAGGAAACAAAAGGATTCCAATTAGCTTTGAACAATTTAATAATATATCCATTCTCTAACCATGAAGCGTTGAACTTGCAAGCCTTCGATATTGAATAGAATCTCACGTAGCTTTCACTATAACATTTTCCCCTCATATTTGAATTCTTATTGTAAGTGGATAAGATCTATAGCTCTTCTAAGTGATGTAATTTTCAGCTTTCTAGCTCCTTCCCAGATCCTTATCTAATATACAAAAATACTCATTTCTATTAAAAAAAAAAAACATGAAGCATTGAACTGAAATGGACTTGGTGGCTTCTTCCCAACCTTAGCCATATCTAGAAGAACTGGAAAATGGCCAACTTTCCTCCACTTTCTACCCATTTCCTCTTTGATATGGTCATTTAAAAGGCATTTTACAAGTAAATATTTATTTTTTCTTTTAGCAACCCTAGCTTCCCCCGCCCTCTTGTTTGAACCAAGTGGGTTTTAACTTGATTGGCTCAATATATAATAATACTTTTTCATCCAACTTTTCAATGAAATAGATAAGTGAATCCATCAGAGTTTCATGCCCCCAACTTTCCACCCTACCCAAAGAGAAATTATTTCAACCCCAAAAAGTAAACTCTTAGCCATCATCTTCACACTGGAGAGATTTTCCTAGAAATTCCATGTCTAAGTTAGGGTCATACATGTTCCATATGTGTAGCCTCCTTACCCAATTATTAGTAGTAAACATTGCCACCAAACCTTAAACAATAGACATGGAATTAGAACATACAAAAGCACGAGAAGACCACCTAGTTATTAACCTACCAAATTAACCAAGAGCATCAACTAACAAAAACTCTCAACCCCCTAATATTTTCCAAATCCATCACAAACATTGACCCGGGATCTAGCTTTTATTGAAGAATATTTTCTTGGAGGCACTACCTAGCTTTTGGTAGCTTAGAGAATGCAAATCATGAGGTTACCACTAATGGGGTTTCATTTGATATAAGTGGCTCAATAATGGGAGCCAATTTCCCAACAACCTTCTATATTAAATCATTTTCTTATGCAAAATTCATATAGGAATTTCTGCCATGACCTCCCTTTCCTTCCTTTGCAAGGATTAAGGAGAGAACACCTTCACCTCCCCCATGTTTGCATGAGATAGACCCTTCCTACCCCTTATATTATACCTAAAACCTACGGTGATTTTTGTGAAAAATCGATAAAAATATCACTTATTGCAATCAACCAGTAATTATCTAACGTATTTAATTATGAGAAAAATTAATACATTGAAAACACTGAATAAAAAATGATTGAAATATTCATAAAAATAAATAAACTGTGGAAACTCTGATAAAAAACCAATCACAAAATGGACACAATATTTTTAAACAAAATGTCCCTGGAAAAAACCCTGAAGTGAAAATTAGTTCTTCGGATCCAATGGTTTTAGTATTAATCTTCAACAAATTTTGCAATTGATAAATATTACATTTGTTTTCCAAACCACGACAAAGCTTAGGGAAAATATTTCTTCACCTCCCTAAGTCGATCTGGCCACTAGAAGGCTCACTGCCTCCCTCTGCAACCTGACATAGCATCTCTCACGATTCACACTGCTATTCCAACAATTTGTTGTTAATTCATTCAATCCGTATTTTCTACAATCACATTGATTTCATGAAATTCACTTTGCAATTGGAAATTTCGATCAGCTAAATTGACAAATCACATGACCTCTCCTAACAATATCAACCTCTCTGTTTGAAGAATAACTCTGGGAGAATTTCTCCTCCAGAGCTCAGAAACTGGAAGAATACTGAAAAAAAACAAACCCTAAAAATATTTACCGCTTCAACTGTTGTTGAAACCTCATTGGTGTCAAACCCCATGCTATCATTGTGCCCCCTTCGCTGCAACAAATGATCTCCAACACTACCCACATATTTTCTTTACAATCTCTCTTTGAGAAACCAACGACCAGGATCTAGATCTAAAATGATCTAATCGATGTCTAAGATCACTTAGAAACTTTACTAGAAGTCTCTAGAGGAAAATCAACCATGTCTCAATTATTACTAATTAATTAATCTGTTTCCCTAAGTTAAAACTTAGGAAATTAATTTAAAAAATGATTTTTTAATTTAACCAACACATTTCCATTTAAAATAAAAACTTGGACTTGAATATATTTTTCGCTCTTGTGTTCCTAGCCTCATTGGCACCACCTGAAGCTATAATACATGTCCAAGCTACATCAAACAACACTCCCTCTTAGCTAAGAAGGTTTTCTACGTTCAACACCATCATGCTCTGTGCTCACATCAAAACACTTATCACCTTGAGTACCCCATGGCCCATTCCACTATGTCACAACTTTCTCGGATTGTTGCTGCAAGCGATGAGTGCAAACTCATCCTCCGTCTGACTAGAAAGTTCATCTACGTCTGTCATTGTCTGCTTCTCACCCTTCTTTTCACCTTTCTTATTGTGTAGGTAATTTTTGTGGTAATGGTCAAACTCATGATAGCCATAACACTTCAACTTTGACATGTCCTTCTTCTTTTCCTCCTTGGAGTTAGACCCTTTACTAAATCCCTTCTTCATGTTTCCCTTGCTCACAAGAGAAATATTATCGTTTTCATCTCCCTTTTGTTCGCAACTGCTACTAGTACCATTGTTGCCTTTCATAAGGCTCGATCAAAGCTCCTCTTATGTGAAGTCGTTCCACAAGTGTTCCCAACTAGGGAAATCAGATCTTCCACAACCACTTGCACAAAAATATCCCATTGCTTCTTAAACCCATTTAGTGTTGTTCTCACAAGCTCTTCATCCTTGACCTTCTCTCCAATGGTTGCTAGCTCATCTCTCACTGTCTAGATGCAAGTGAGATAACTAACAAATTTTTCTCCCTTATTTTATCTAGTGCTTATGAGTTTCTCTCTTAGGATCATTTTCTGATTCATATTTTTATCCTGGAAATTTTTTTTGATGGCATCCCACATCTTCTTGGTTGTATCTTATTCCTCTAAATGTGGAATTATGTATTCCTTGACCCCATCTAGAATAATATGCCTAGCATTGGCATCATCTTTTGGGTACTGATGCAACATGATAGTATCTGTTGGTACAACAATATGTGTCGTATAAAACTCCTTCATCCCATGCTCTTCTAAAATAAGAAGGCACCAGATTCTCTAGACACCAAAGTTAGATGCACCATCCAACCTATCTTGATCCCTCAATCCTATTGAATCCCTTGAGAGAAAATAAAAATAATATCTCTTCTACCAGCTAATACAAGTACCTGGAAAACCTCTCCATCTCCCTCTGCAAGTAATCTCGATTGGGAAAATTCACACTTCCTTAGTGAACTCGCTCTGTCCACTGGAATTGTGCGCTACCCTCCCAGAAACTTCCAATGCCTCTAAGACATTACTCCGACGAATTTATCTTCCTCCAAAAACTAGAGCTACCCACTCAAACTATCTCTAGAAAATAAATCAGGCAACTGGAAAAAGAAATTGTCTCTTCGACAACACCCATTGGTAAGCTAGAAATTCACATTGGTTAATTCAACCTCCCTGTTGCAGAAAATAACACTGGTAAAATTACTCCAAGTAATTTTGGAAATCAATTTGGGCATTAAACCCTTGGATTCCTCTTCCAAACCCCTGCATTGATCTACTGCAGTAAACCTTTGTGCTTCAGATATGCTCTGATACCATGTGAAAAATCGATAAAAATATCGCATATTGAAATCAATCGATAATTACACAATGCATTTAATTCTGAGCAAATTTAAAATACTACAAACACTGAATAAAAGCATGATCATAATATTCAAAAAAATAAATAAACTGCAAAAATTTGATAGAAAGCCAATCACAAAATGGACATTATTTCTAGACAAAACGTCCATAAAAAAACCTCGAAGAGAAAACCAATTATTCAGATTTGATGGTTTTATTATTAATCTTCAACAGATTATGCAATTGATAAATATTACAACTACTTTCCAAACCATAGAAAAGCTCTAGCAAAAGCTAATTAATTATCAATTATTACTAATTAATTAATCTATTTCCCTAAGTTAAAACTTAGGAAAATAATTAAAAAATGATTAATTAATTTAATTAAGACATTTCCATTCAAAAGAATAACTTGGACTTAGAGATATTTTCTGCTTGTGTTCGTAGCCTCACTTACACCACTTAAGCCTAGAACATCTATCCAAGCTAGATCAACCAACAATTTTTGCACTATTGACTTAGATATGGGAGGACCAAATAAAGATCCGTGGTCCTCTTCATCACCTCGTGTTACACCTGAAGGTATACAAGCCACAAATTTTTGGAGTGGATGCCTAGAACCTGAGGTTGGTTTTGCACCATTGACTTAGATATGGGAGTACCAAACAAATGATCCAAGTTCCTCTTTATCACCTCATGTTCCACCTGCAAGTATACAACACAAGGATTTATGGAGTGGATCCCAAGCTCCCATACCCCAAGAACATTCAAGATTATTTCCAAATAGTGACTTGGAGAATAACTCACAAAATCTATCCAATTCATATTCACCCATTCTTTAATACTATGTTCACTAAAAATCTTTCCAAAAACTCTCATTTCCAAGGTTTGATTCACCATCCTCACCACATCATGCATCCTTGCACCATTTACAAAATCAATTTTTTTGGTACTTTCCTCATATTTACACACTTTTTCCTCTTCCTCCCACCAACATCTTCCTCATAACGCTCTCTCACACCCTTGAAGATATTCTCCAAAATGAACTTGTCGAGGTTCTTTGGTATCAACTACTAAACAATCCTCTTTGAGTTCTTTGTTTCACTCCTCCAAGGAGAGACTAGAATTTTATTTCCCAATATTAGTAATTAATGCGCTCAAAATCCCTCCTTTCTCCAACCCTTATCCTTTAGAAACATCCACCTTTCTTCTCAACTAAGAGGTCACATGATCCACACTAAGAGTAGAAGACTTCACACGATCAAGACTATAAAAGGCTACACAATCAATAAAATTCCCAAAGGTTATATTCCTAAGTATAACCTCTATACTCCACCCAATTCTTATTTACCCATTCTTTGATACTATTTTCATTGCACTTCTTGCCAAAAACTCTCCCTACCAAGGTTTGATTAACCAATCCTCACCACGTCATGCATCCTTACACAATTTACAAACCAATTTTATTGGCACTTTCCTCTTCTTTACACACTTTTTCCTCTTTATCCCAACAACTGCTTCCTCATAACCCTCTCTGACTCCCATCCTTGGAGTTATTCTCCAAAATTAACTTTTGGAGGTTCTTTGAGCTTAGCTACCCAATGTTCCTCTCTAAGTTCTTTGTTTTTTGTTCTCCTCCGAGGAGAGACTAAAACATATTTTATTTCCGCGTATCAGTAACTAATGTAATTGAAAACCCTCCTTTCTCCAACCCTTCTCCTTTAGAAACATCCACCGTTCTTCTTGGCTTAGAGGCGTGACATAGTCCACACTAGAGTAGAAGACTTAAACATAATCAAGAATACAAAAGGGTACAATACCAATCAAATACAAAACAAAACTTGTGTACTCTAGGTAGCTTCCCCACAAATCTTGAGCTCTATTGAGACAATGATACTTGTCAATTCTATCGTCAAAGAAATGGGAGCCTAATCATCCACCTTATAAGCCAAAAAATTAGAACTTCAAAAAAGTAAAGATTGTATTTCAATACTCTCTTTTAATTAGCAGTAAAACTTACTCAAACAAGATCCTCTAAATCTTAAGATCTCATGCCTTCAAAATTTCCCAAAAGTACAACTAAACTCTCCTCCCCATCCTTTCACTACTTAGACCTATACACTCTTAATTAAAAACCAAAAAAAAAACACAAAACCTTTAACCTACTTCTCCTAGTTCTCCTTCTACTAAAGTATTGTACGTCGCCTTTTCTGGGAAAAAAAAAAAGCACACACACACACACACACAACTTAAAAGTACCTCCAAAAGAGACTATTAAAAATGACGATATAAAAATATCACCATCATCCAGCCAATCTTTAAAATAATCTAAAGTTTCCTCATAACAAACCATCCCATATCTATAACGTTCGTGCCAACACACTATGCTTCAAAATAATCTAGAATTTCCTCGTTGTTATGAGCAAAGTTACCCTAAGGTCTTGGGTTGATAAACCTCACAAAGCAAGGGCATGTCCTCACGAGAAGGAATCAAATTACCAACTTCTATGCTTTAAACTAGAAAGTGAGTAAATCAGACCTTACCCGTTTATCCTTCGTTTGTAGTAGATCCCGTAAGGTTCAAACCCCCTGCAACTCCTCGTGCTCCAGATCCTACAAATTAGCCAAGAACAAGCACAAAAACCTAGTTGTACATCATATATGTCCTAGATGTTAGCAAAATAGCATACATGATCTCATAAAGATAACATGAAATAAACTTATTCAATGTTATTAAGCATGTATAAGAGACATATAACACATGAACATCAGGAATAGGATGGTACTTCTTTTATTGATAACATGTACAAAAAATAACAGTGGAGAAATCACCTGAGATGTGCCATGGCCTTGAGCAAAACCGTCCTCTGAATTCGTCCAGCCCTAGCCTCACAAAGCTTCTTCCATAAATGGTGCACAAAGGATGTCACATAGAATGAGGGTGATCATCAGAAGGAAACAAGTGTTTCCTGATACCTGGGAAGTGCAGGAGGCACAGAGGAAATATTAGACTTGATCAGGGCTATAACAGGCTATAATATCAATAGTATTCTCTCTCTCCTCCCTTAGGCCATTCCCTTGAGGGGTATTTATACTTCCTCAAATTAGTTTTTTCGGTTGGGGAATAGTTAGGCCATGGGCTGGGGTAGTTAAGTTACAGGAAAAACCATAAACCTCGCCTCAATAATAGGGAAATTTTATATTTTTTAATATTTTAAATAGCATATGTGGGTTAGCTATGGATGAACCCGCGTGTGCACGTGGAAAAAACTGGGCAGAGTCGCGTATGGATTTTAAAACACTGTTTTTTGAGAAATGTGACCAAGTCTGAATGGAAGGGTTGCCCAAGGCCAATGCATAAGCCATCAAGTATATAGAGGTGATAAATGATGCTATAACACTCGTAACAAGACATCCTCTAATACTGGACCATTCCATACTCATAAACCTCCATGCCAACACATGATGCTTTATTTTTATTTACACCATGCATTATTTTTATATTAAACATAACCATAATATTAGTCTTTGCTTCGTTACCCAGAAGAAGATTAAAAAAAAAATCCAACTGCATTTTAAAATATTTTCAAAAAAATATATTTTTCTTTTATATTTATCATTCAATGCACATTTTTTTATTATATCAATAATTATGAGTATATTACCAGTCTAGATCCATCTTAACTCTAGATCTATCAAACACCAAGAGGGATCAATTTCAAACTATTTTCTTCTACCATTCTTAATGTCACCCGTGTTAGTTTTGTCATATGTTCATATCGATTATATGAAAAGGACAGTTCGAATCATAAACCATTTAAATATTTTGCTCGAGTTATTGTAGTAAACATCATGCTTTGTCTCTATTTCTCTCCAATATTAATAGGTTTAATTACTATAACAAAAAAATCAATATACATTGTCAATAAGTTATATTTCTTACACTGAAATCAATGGACACTATTTAATCCAATGACTTTAAAATTTATGTACCATCATACATCCAATTACATCAAATCATAACTCAACATATACACTGAAATCAATACATCTAATGCAAGAAATCAAATAAGATTAGAAAACAATATTGACACTAAAATCAATGCATCTAATGCAAGAAATCAAATAAGATTAGAAAACAATATCGACATTGAATCAATGCATCTAATGCAAGTAATCAAATAGGATTAAAAATCAACATCTACACTCAAATCAAGGCATCTAGTGCAAGTAGGAAAATAGGATTAAAAACCAACATTTACACTGAAATCAATGCATCTAGTGCAAGCAATCAAATAGGGTTAGAAATCACCATCTACACTGAAATCAATGCATTTAATTCAAGCAATCAAACAAGATTAGAAATCATCTACATTGAAATCAATGCATCTAGTGCGAGCAATCAAATATAATTGAAATCAACATCTACATTAAAATTAATGCATCTAGTACAAGCAATCAAATAGGATTAGAAATTACCATCTACACTGAAATCAATGCATTTAGTGAAGCCCCTCCTCATCTCCCTCTCCCTCTTGATATCCTCTATCCCTCTCTCCATCTTCCTTATCACTCCCTCTCTATCCACCTTTCACTCTCTATGCATTTATTCTGACCTCCCTCTCTCTCCCCCTCCATTTCTCCCTCCATCTCTCCATCTCTCCTTGTTTGTCTCTTTATATCACCCCCAAACATACACACACTCTATCCATCTCTCCCTTATCACTCCCTCTCTCTCTCCACTACTCACTCTCTATGTATTTCTTCTTCCCTCCATCTCTCCCCAACCAGCTCCATCTCTCCACCGCTCCCTCTCTCCCCCTCCAACTCCATCTCATTATCCCTCCATCTCTCCTCCTCTCTTTCAAGTCCCCTCTATTTTCCTTCCTCTCTCTCCCTTTCTCTTCTACCTCTCTCTCTCTTCCCCCGTCACTCTCTCTCTCTGTCCCCCCTACAATCCTCTCTCTTCCCCCATCACTCTCTTCCTCCCTCTCAATTCCTCTCTCTCCCTTTATCTTCTCTATCCCTCCCTCTCTCCCCCTCCAACTCCATCTCTTTATCCCTCCCTCTCTCCTCCTCTCTTTCAAGTCCCCTCTCTTTTCCTTCCTCTCTCTCCCTTTCTCTTCTACCTCCCTCTCTCTTCCCCCATCACACACACTCTCTCCCCCCTACAATCCTCTCTCTTTCCCCATCACTCTCTCCCTCCCTCTCAAGTCCTCTCTCTCCCTTTATCAGCCCCTCCTCCTCTCCCTCTCCCTCTTACTATCCTCTCTCTCTCTCTCTCTCTCTCTCTCCATATTTACTATCACTCTCTCTCTCTCTCTCTCTCTCTCTCCATATTTACTATCACTCTCTCTCTCTCTCTCTCCACCTTTCACTCTCTATGTCTTTATTCTTACCTCCCTCTCTCTCCCCCTCCTCTCCATCTCTCCTTGTTTGTCTCTTTATCTCACCCCCAAACATACACACTCTCTCTCCATCTCTCCCTTGTCACTCCCTCTCTCTCTCCACTACTCAGTCTCTACGCATTTCTTCTTCCCTCCATCTCTTCCCAACCAACTCAATCTCTCTATCCCTCCCTCTCTCCCCCTCCAACTCCATCTCTTTATCCCTCCCTCTCTCCTCCTCTCTTTCAAGTCCCCTCTCTTTTCCTTCCTCTCTCCCTTTCTCTTCTACCTCCCTCTCTCTTCCCCCATCTCTCTCTCTCTCTCTCTCCCCCATACAATCCTCTCTCTTCCCCCATCAATCTCTCCCCCCCCCCCCCTCTCTCTCTCCACCCTCCAATCCTCTCGCTTCCCCATCACTCTATCTCTCTCTCCAACTATGTTACTATATCCCTCCCCTTATCCTTCTCTCTCCTTCTCTCCCCCCTTGTCTCCATCACTCCTATGTATCTTTATATCACCCCTAAACATACACACTCTCTCTCCATCTCTCCCTTGTCACTCCCTCTCTCTCAAATTCTCACTCTCTATGCCTTTCTTCTTCCCTCCCTCTCTCCCCCTCCAAATCCATATCTCTATCCCTCCCTCTCTCTCACTTTCTCTCCTACCTCCCTCTCCCTTCCCCCTCCTCTCTCTACCCTCCAATCCTCTCTCCTTCTCCCTCCATCTCTCCTTCTCTCTCCCCCACCTCCATCTTAATGTCTCCCTCCCTTTGTTACCCTTCTCTACCTCTCTCTCTCTTCATTCCTCCTCTCCCCTCTCCTTTAGTTTATCTCCATCTCTCCCTTGTCACTCCCCTATTTCTCCACCTCTATCATATGTATTTGTTCTTCCCTCCCATATATATCTAGAGTTTATATATATATATATATATATATATATAGTATTAATCTAAAGTTATTAAATTTAAAAATATTAATATTATAATATATTAATATGAATGTTATATTTAACAACAATAATAATTTAATATTTTTTTTTGTAAAGTTCCAACTATTTTATTATTGTACATAAAATATATTACAAGTTAGATAACCAGAGAAATCAGGGGGGCAACAACTGTCTACCTCTGACGCAATCAAAATCAAGGTTTGGTTAGCACTAGTGAGCTGCCCAACAGAGGGAAACCAACCCACCAGTCTCCATATGTTCAAAAATAATGCTAAAAGCCAAACAAACAAATAAGGAGTCTTGTTAAATAGAGAAAAAAAATAGACTTGACATAGAGAGAAACCAGAAAATATAAAATAATTAAGGAGGTAATTCCTCCAGAATCCAACAAGTGTAGGGGCTAGAGGGAGTACACTTGGATTCCTTGGGTTCGTCCACATGCCCAGCTACTCGCCCTGCATGCAGGCTTTCCAGACTTTCTCTGCGCTCCATTTTTCTGCTGGAAGGAGCACCACCGCTCTCGAGCATTGCTACCACCCTTCCTTCTTCCGCTTCCTTGCTAGCCTTGTCATCATCTTCCACAACGGGCTTGTCCGGAGAGGAGGTGGAGGCAGCTGCAACATTCTTAGGTCTGTTGACACGCACTCTTGTCCCCTGTCTAGTGCGCATTGGCACTAAAGGACTTGGAGGCTTGAGGGCATTGAAAGGCAGGGGGTGGAAAATATCCTCTGCTTGCTACCCGCCCACTTGGAATCAGAGCTCGCGGTCATAGAAGATGAGGGCCATGGCCTCACGAGCTTTGTCCAACACATGATTTATTTGGGTAATTTGGTGGTTGAGCTTGTCCATCGTGAGTTTTCGTTGAACCAGAGAGGCAACGCAAAAGTTATTCATAATCCAGTATCGCTTTGCCAAGGTTCTTCGGGAGTTTGCAGCACCAGCGAGGGCTTCCAATTCCAGTGTGTCAACTTGACATCGTATGTGTACAGGGATGTCGGGCGCATAGCCCGAGGCTTCCCTTCTTTCAGGGATCTCATAATAATCATCTGGGACCTGCACCCCCAAGCAACCCCTACGCATGCATCTCATTTTTTTCCTTGGCATGCTGGAAAATAACCAGTGCGTCCTCCTTCTCCAGTCCTCTCTACAAGAGACCCTGCTATGAAAGATCACCAGGACGCTCAACACAATGGGCTGATCCTCCTAATTGAGGGTGACTTGAAGGGTGAGCCTCGCGAGGAGGGAAGCTTCACACTCATGCATCCTGTGGCCGCTGACCTCATCCCTGCTCTCTGTGTGACGTCCAACTGTAGTTCATTAACTCTCGACATTCCCTCTAGCCCGCCAGTGAATTTCCAAGCCAAGGTTAGACTCCTCACATGCTTCAACATTAATGCATGGTTTATATTGGAATAAGGCTTGAGGAATTTTGATTTTTAAATAAATAAGTAGACAAAATTTGATTTCAAGAGAATATTCTTCATATACTACATCATTCCAGAATGATATGAAAAATATTTGAATGAGTTTTTAGTTTCAAAACAAAGAATAACAGATTTAATTTAAAAACTATTTATTTCACCACAGTTTAAGCACATTGAAATTAAATAGCTTCGCTTAGAATCCATATCGTAGGGAAATTTCAGTGCCCAACCCTCCGTTGACAACCCTCAACAGATTGTGTGTGAGAATCTGTCAGCCATCGTTGAATATGGAAGTTTAGAGGCATATAACAGGGGAGATATTACATGTGTTGTTTATCTCGCTCATTTGTGAGGGATTGATCGAATTCGCCGGCTTGTCAAATGTGGGCATGATTTCATATGTAATGTTTGGACAATGGAAATCAATAGGTCTGATTGGTTTGTGATGTTAATGGTTATTTTTTTATGTTAATATTTTCTAAAAGAAAATTGTTATATAAAATTTGAATTTAACTAAATTGTTATTTTACATTTAAATAAATTGACACCTATAATATATATCAACCATATTTATTAATGTAGTTGTGTTAGTGTTAAACTTACTCAAGAATTAACAACACCTGCAAATCCCCAAATGGAGATGGTATTAAGGGCGCAATAGAGGCAAGTAACATGATTAACATGGTTGATATTCAAATGGTGAACAAGATGGTGGACCTGGGATCAAGAGCCATGCTCTCCACCTGTCTTTGTCTCTGTCTCATCCATGTGCGGTGTCCTTACCGTCCTCAACATCTGGATCACCTAACCTTGTCATGCAGATTTAAATGTGGGCAAATGGTTCTAGTTGGGTTCGAGTACAACATTCATTTTGTTAACAGGTTCAATCCCTCACAGAATGTTATGGCTAGCCTCTCTCATGGAGGATTGGTTATAAGCAAAAGAAGCCCTGACACACAAATCGTTGAACTTATTCAAGAGCACATGATTTTTGGTTTTAATGAACTTGTTAAAGGGTGTGCCCTGTTCTACACACGTCCCTCCACGGATTTTGCAGACTTTGGTATTCTCATTCATATGCTCAATCCTTTCACATCTTCGCCCCATTAGTATGTGGATTTTGGTACCTGGTACCTTCTCCATTTGGTTTTGATATTATCACTAATTAGTTTAATTTTGTATTTACCCTAAGTTTTCCAACCTCATTTTATATTTGTCCTTTGTGAATACCGGTCTTTTGGGATGTAGGGTTAGCAAGTTTGCTCGAGCTCTATCACATTGTGTTGTATCCCCCACCAAAACAAAGTTCACTCTTTTTTCTCCTGGTCGATGATATTTTCATTATCCTCAGGTTCGTTACATCCTTAACGTTGTCTATCCATCATTGTTAGTTGTCGGTCTCTCTAACATTCTCCCATTATTCTACTTCCTATATAAACGTGGCCCCCAAGCAGCGTCTGCCCAGTGACTATGGTGGGACACCAAGTTCATATTCGTCTTGTCGTTGATGTCTATTTCGCTGGGACTCAATGGCCAACCACTTTGATTCAATTCCTTCTAAAGTGAGTTAAGAAATTCTTCATTTAGAGGCAAAGGAGTTTGGGGACCGTTTATATTTTTCTGACTCTGAGATTAGCAACAACTGCCTCAGGCGGATTCCTGATCTAGGCAAATTCAAGAAGAGGAGGCTCCACTTCCTCCACTCACTGTCTATGGATTGTCAGTGAGAAACACTGCTCCATATGGCCATTCGCAACAAGCAGGTCGGCAATTACAAGCTATTTGTAGAGCAGGAGGAAACCAAGAGAATTCTTGGTAATATTCGCTACAATCTGGATGATATTGTGGCCAGGTTAGCAAAGGTGGAGCATTTCGTTGTGTCTGACTTAGATACTGAGCCTAATGTGCATCTTGAAGCATCGACAAACATCAGTGCTCCTCCAGGGATTTCTCCTCAGGGCAACTCCTCTCCACTCTCTTTGGTCATCATTTCAGATTAACAATTTCATCAGGGATATTGCACTTCTTTAAGTTTTGTAAAAGCCTCTCAGTAGTTAAGTTGTGGTATCTTATGACTTCATTGATAGTAATGATGTATCTTGGGGCATCACTTGGTGAAATATGAGCTTCGAGAGTGTCCTTTTGATGTAAAAGGAGCCATCAATGTAATATCTTCAACAATGGAAATATATTAACTAGTTTACAAAAAAACAAAGTTGTCTGGTAAAGCCACAATTTCATGTAAAAGGAGCCATCAATGTAATATCTTCAACAATGGAAATATATTAACTAGTTTACAAAAAAACAAAGTTGTCTAGTAAAGCCACAATTTCATCCAAATGACAAAATTCTTATCGGAATCCAGTGAATAATTTTTGAGGAAATCCAATTTGGGGATTGTTTGAATTGTTTTTTTATGGTGGAAATGGATTCAGCACCTTCAAGAACCTAGAGCACCCTAAACCCTGAAGCTTCACAGTTGTAACCTAGATTTTCAAAAGGTTCTGCCCGATTTTTTAAAAATTCTACCAGAATTTCCATTATTTTTCGGGCAAAATTGTGGCCTCTTAGACTATGGCAAAAAAACAACCCCTGCAAATTTGACACCTAAACCCATGCTTTCCCATGCTTGGAAGTCAAATAATTGTCAGAATCTCGCCATTTTTTTCTCAATAAATTTGACAGGAGTGTTTGGAACATGTTTTTTTTAATGGTGAAATAGATTCAGTACCATCAAAAACCATGGAGCACCCAAAATCTTGAAACTTGAGAGCTGTAACCATGGAGCACCCTAAACCTTGAAACTTGAGAGCTGTAACTTGGATTGGATTTCCCAAAATTTCTGCCAAATTTTGTTAAAATCTAGAAAACATATTATTTTCCAAGCAAATTTGAAGCGTAGTTAGAGTACCCGTTTTAATGGGATAAAAAGGCACGCGAGTGAAGAATCGAGAAACGTCGATTCTGTGACGAGAATTAATGAAGAATTGGGCCGTCCAGGGAGGAGATCTTTCAGGGTTTGACCTCTATGCCGATGGAATTCGAATCAGCAAAGATCCAAATTTATCTTTAGGAGGGTTGTTTCAAAGCTTGCACGGTTTCAACATCAAGATCCCGCGTTAAAATTGGCGATATTTTGTCAACCAAGGAACGTTTCTTTGCAAACCCCAGGATTTCGATCCGAAGACGTATTTTCAATTATTTAGGCTTCAAACATGATTCTTTAATTCCACTGGAGTGCGTTTGTTTTAGGCGGGATTGATCCCCTCCGCTATCTGTGCAAATGGTAGAATAAACATGGCAAGCTCTCCTGTGGTGAGGTCTGAGAGGGATATGTTGATCGTATATATTGATATTAAGTTGATTATGATTGTCTCTAGATTTAAAAAAAAAAAAAATTAATTAGAAAATTATAATCCATAAATGTGGCATTTGCAGTTGTGTGAGTTCCATCAATTTCAACTTTATATAATATTCTAGTTCAGAGAGAATCAGCATAAAGATATATTCTTATAATTTGTAATATCATATAGATAACTTCTTCATAATAGACGATCACACCTTCAAAAATGGTATTACATAAAGATTACTCCTTCATAATATACCATCAGACATCTTCTAAAATGATTCTTATAATTTCTAAAATGGTTTTTATAATATTATATAGATGATTCTTTCAGAATAAACTATCAGATATCTTTTAAAAATAGGCTTATTTGCATTTTTATGGCTATGCTAGTCTAAAATGCAGTGTTACACGGGTCTTGCCCTCACCTAGGGGTCTAGATTCCTCGTTCCCTTGCGCTCCAGGGTCTTGGGGACTTCTAGGGGGCGTTTCTCTCACGCTCCCTCACGCCCCCGCACACCTCCTTCATGACCCCACACACCTCCTTCACACTCCCCTCGCGCCCCTTTTAGTTTATGGTTTCGTGTTAAAAGTTGGTGTGCCACTTAGCATGTTTGAGAATCCAAGCGATTCTGATTCAAATGGTGACATGGTTGATCCTGATATATTCGTGCAACAGCTGGATGCAGAGACTAGCGGGGCATTACCTTGAGCATTTATGCTCATTTATCATTATGATGATATCATTTGATATTCATATGTTATGTTTTATGTTTCAGACATAACTTATTTGCTTTTAAGTTTTATGTTTCCGACTTGAGTTGTAAACTTCAGTTTAAACTTTATTTTGAATCTTGATATAATATGTCATATGATATCTTAAACTTTATTTTTATTGTACATTGTTAGTAGTTACATTAATAATTATACAGTTAGAAACTTACAAACTTCCATGCATGATTGTATGATGTATGTTTTGACTTTTAAATTTGTTTCAGTTACATGATTTATCATTCATGGATTTATAATTTTATCATTTATGATTTATCTTTCATGATGTAAGTGTATGATGACCGTATATAGATTTTTTGCAAAAATACAGTTACATTATAAATATTAAATTTTACAATTTTTATGAGTTTCCTAAAAATTGGTAGGGAGATTTTGCATAGGCCACTCCCTCACTCCCTCTTCCATTCCAAAGAACTTGGTGGAACATTGCTAAAATGTATACTTCCATATTGAATTTTTTAAAGTTACAATGCTATCTAACTTTGTATCCTTATTAGAATCCGTTTCCCTGAATGTGAGACTTCTCAAATCTGTTTTCACAAAATCTTACAGTCATCAGTGTCATGCATTAAAGTTCGTCTCTTCTACCTTTAAGACGTTACTAATATCAGCTCTTGTTGGTCAGTTTAGAGTTTGAATCTAGCTTGGACAGTCATAGGTATCCGTACCTGGTTCATAAGTTCTTGTTGGTCAGTTTAGAGTTTGAATCTAGCCTGGACAGTCATAAGTCTCCGTACCTGGTTCCTAGATCAGCAACTGCCGCAGTGAACAATTCAGACATAACTCATATATCCTGTTATCTCAAGAAAATTTGATCTCCATTCAGCAACAGTATACGAATCTGTGTAAAGCTTGTATATTTGGAAGTGCTTTGGAAAACGAGATGTAATAATGAATCTCTTGGATCCCAGTTTTGTATAGGATAGTTTAATGCTTTGGATCGAACCTTGATATTATTGCCGATGTAGAGAAAACGGTGACAGGGTGTTTTGTTAACATATTCCGTGGTGTAAAGGTCATCAGTGCAAAACTTTGTGGGCAAAAAAATCTAGCCACCTTAAGGGGGCAAAGCTTATTTATCAAAGCTTATTTATCAGTCCATCCGCCCATGAATGCGCCGAGGGATGAGATCGCCACCGTAGGATGATGCACTGCTTTAATCTGACGGTAGAGATTTCATCCCTCGGCGCATTAATGGGCGGATGGACTGATAAATAAGCTTTGCCCCTTAAGGGCTGGTGTGTCCTAGGACAGGTGCGATCCTTGGGTGATTTTAACGGCTTAGATGCCCCTGAATCACAAAATACTCAAACCACAGATTAGGCATGCTAGTCATTTCAAGACTCACATAACCTAGCAAAAACAAAAAAAATCTTGATATTATTGCAAAAAATGCACTTCAATTGGATTTAAAGTATCATTCTCAACCCAACGCCTTTCTTGTAGCTCTGAGTTAACAGCTTTCCATGTTGTACTTGGTATACTTCTGCTATACAGGATATGTCGCACATTCCAAGAAATGAATTTCATTCCATGCCAGAAGGCCTTCAAAGTGAATTTTGTTGATCACAGAAGCTCAGAAAAATGCCTAAACCGAAATGGAATTCAAGATTTATACACTAGAAGGGAATGATCTTTTAGAGCTGCAATGCCCGTTTTTTGCTGAATGCCTGGTCTGCTACATTTTGACATAGAATAACATAAGACAATGAGGACAGGTCAAAGATGAGAGATTAGTCTTAGGAAGAGTTAGTTTTGGTAGGACGAAGATAATCTTTATGCTCAATTATCCAATTTTCAAATAGATTTTGCATTTTTAATGAGCCAACCACAGTTTCACAGTCTAAATTAGTTCATTCGTAATCATGCATGGTTCCTAAGCATTACAACTGAGTACATTCCATTGGACATTCTCTTGTTTTGTTTTCTGTGGACTCTAAGAAAACATACAAAGTTTTTACACTAGTTCAGGTCCATATAAATCCATGCCTAATATTTTCCGTTACGCATCAACCTTGGGTGAGTTTGAATATCCTTTTTGGGGCAAGCTACTTCAGAGGGGTTGGGGTCCTTGAGTTTAAGCTGATATATGAGATCTGTGAGAGAGAATTCTGGTGAAATGGCATAGCTCTCAAGCTAGGGTTTAGAATTCAATTTTTGGTATCAAAGCATCTATATCAGTCTGTCTGGTTAATTAATCACCCAAAAATAATTTACTTTTGTGTATTTCCAACTACTGTAGTTTAAACTTTAAAGTTGAAACCGTCTAGCCTTTGCAAATGATGAATTGAGAAAAGCAATTCTAAATGCAGGCAACCCTCTCCATCAAACTTGAAACTAATCCTTTGATGCAGCTAGCTCAAACAGAACAGACCCAATTACACGAGCCTGCCAAAATATTACAGAAAACTTGGAAGGTGGCGAGAACCAAAATTACATGTATCAGTCAAACCAAACTCTGAAATTGGTAACACAATCAAGAAGTGCTAGAGAGTTCTGAGTGGATATTTTTGGATATTTTTCTGAAACTTCATAGGATTCCAAAACATGGATAGAACAAACTCTCTGATACTTTTATCAATGGACTCTAAAAATAGAAAAGAACCCATTATAATTTTAAGATGTGAACTATCTCATGTTAAGCTTTAGAGAAGATGGACCTAAAATTTTCAAGTGATCCAATAATACTTGATCGAGTATTACAATTATTATCAAATACACATGTTATCTCCAATGCATTTTTTTATCTTACATGTCATCAAAGTGACTCTTGATACTTATTATTTATCTGCAATATACATGTTTCATCTTACGGGTCACATAAGTGATTCTTGATATCCGTTAAATGCTAATCATGATCACCATCAGACATGCATCGAAGGTAATTTTTAAAATAATTTGGAAGAATTTTCTGATCAATTTTGGAATGCATGCTCAGAGGATGTCAGATTATCCAGTACATTAAAAGAAATCAGCTTTCTGAATATCCACACATGCCAATGGAAAAATTATCCAGAACTGCCTCAAAACCATACTCAACAACATGTCAGAAAATCGAAGGGCCTGCCATAAAACCTCGCACTGTCAATTAAAGGAGAACAAACCTGAGGATTGATAGCTATGCAGGAAAAGCAATTAAAATCAATAAATTTATGTTTAGTCACAGTTAAAAAAGGCACACATTCAGCTCTTCCTAGATTAAAATAGGAAGTTCTAATTTTAAAAATCTAACCCATCAAGCAACCAGATGCCAAACCAGGCAACAGATGGGTATGGAATCTTCTAAAGACACAGATAATTCCTTTAAGCCGAACCAGCTTCCAGATCAGAGGCAACCGGCCATGATTTTCTTTTGGGGAGCGTGAATGCATCAAATATCCATTAATTAATGTTCATAAAAAATGATATATCTTCAAACCAAAGGGCGGTCACACAGGTTCGCCCTCCCTACGTACTATGTGATTTTAGTTCTGGTTTCCTCAAAACTGAAGTAAAAGAAATAAAACTTCAATAGATGCAAATGACTATTATTTTCTTTTCAGGAGGAGCAATTATCATATATTCACTGTGAATCAAAATCAATGTTCATAAAAAACGATACATCATGGAACCGGATAACCAAAAGAACCAAAGGGCGGTCATACAGGTTCGCCCTCTCTACATGGTATAGTATTTTACTGTCACCGTTTCCTCCAAAGCAGGGTAATCAGGAATGAAACTTCAAAAAGAACAGGCAAAATGAACTAAAGAGGCAGAAAGTGAAAATTCAATTGGAGCCACCAAAGAATCCCAATTTCAGAGATTTCAACATGGGTAAATACTAATTAGCCAATTTATAGCATCTGATCTATAACATTGGGCTACAGGTCTACCTTTAAACAACTATGAGAAGCATCCTGACTGCCACAAGAATCTGAAAATCAATCCTTCTTTCCGGAATTTGTAATCCGGGAAAAGTCTGGCTGATTAGTCACAGACCTCATCCATGCCCATTTGTGATCGTTGACATCCACAAAGTGCTGAGCAGAAGCAACCTGATCCACAGGAATATAAGCATAAGTTCCATTGATTATTCCTGACACAAAACCAGTATAGCCAGCCATGACCCCATGTATAGCAGAATGAGCCAGAAGAGTACAGTACAGATTATCTGTAGCATTTGCTGGCACAGCTCTGACCATATAAGTTGGGTCAATATATTTCACTGTAAACAGCTCAGTGGGGTGATGTTTCTTCCACCACTGTTTCAACTCATTGCAGAGCCAAGGCCCAACATCCAAAAACACAGGATTCCCAGATTCATCCCTCTTCTCCTTTTCATCAGGGCTCCGAGGGATCAACTCCTGTCCAGCACCCTCTGCAACTACAAGGACAAGATGCCCATTCTCTGCCAAGCGTTGCTCCACAAACTCAAACAAGCCCCCTTCACCCTCCAGATAAAATGAGATCTCAGGTATAAGACAACAATCCACATCCCTGCTACTCAATGTCGCATGCAGTGCAATATGGCCTGCATTGCGGCCCATCAACTTAACCACCCCTACTCCATTGGTTGCGCTCTTGGCCTCCACATGGGCTGCATTGACAGCATTCTGTGAAGCCTCAACTGCTGTCTGGAAGCCAAAGGACCGGTCAATGATGCCTATATCATTATCCACAGTCTTCGGAACCCCAGCAATGGAGACCCTAAGCTTCCTCCTCTTGACCTCTTCAAATATATTGACTGCTCCCCTCATGGTTCCATCCCCACCAATGATATAAACCTGGTTAAAGCCATGGGCTTCGATGGCATCAACTATCTTATGCAGATCAAAACCCCCTCTTGAGCTCTCCAGCACTGTCCCCCCTTTCTTGTGCCAATTATGCACCAACTTGGGATTCAAAACCACAGGTTCAGATGAATAAAACCCGCGATAACCCTGCCTAATTCCCTTGATATCCCTTACACCATACTGAAACCAGAGACCATCTACAATCTCCCTGATAACAGTATTAAGCCCAGGACATAAACCCCCACATGTAATAACGGCAGCCCTGACTTCATCAGGCCTAAAACACACCTTAGACCTAGGTCCAGCTCTGTGATAAAGCCTCTGCATCTCTTTCCCTAATGTCTGCGTTTCCACAGCTATATTCTCCATGACCATATCGCTCTCAGTGACAAAAAACCCTTCACCGGGATGAATATACTTGTTCTGCAACAGAGGATTAGGAAAACTGGCTACCTCCTCTAAGTAATCTCCTAAATGAGGTAAAGCTTGAATCCTCACCTGGGCAGGAGAACTGATAGTGAATTCATCAGAAAGAACTCCAGGGCCTACTGTTAATGGCTTGATCGCAACCCTCGCCGCCATTGCAGATATCACAAACTCTTAACAAAAACTATGGAATAGATCAAGAACTGAGAAATTGTAGAATTACTCTGCAAGTAATAGATCCCAACTCTTAAAATAATTGTATCAGACGATGATAGCAATAGATGAAGAAGGTATTGAAGCAGAGATATATATATTTCACAGGAACTTTCTGATATTCTCACTGGTCAAATCCACTATTTGACAAATTCCTTCTAGAAATCAGACTTCCTTTACGATTCTAGAATTGTGTAACAAAATTAAATTGTTGGAAATCTCTTCTCCGTTATATAGAGGCACAAAAAAATAGTCATGACATACCGATCATGGCGAAATCTTTGTGAAGCTTCTGCAGCTGTTGCCGCATACCGCCTAACAATTTCTTAAAAAGGGTTCTAGATATTTAGTTGATTTTCTACCGGCTGGCAAATCTGACTTTGGATCATGTCAGCATCCTGTTTTCATTAGTTTTCATTCGTTGTGCAGGCACATGGAATTGCCACCTGCAAGGGATTCAAGTGGTTTCTTGCTCAATACAAACTCCGACGTGGTATTTAAAAATATTAAAAAGTTATAAAAATCATATATATTTCCTAAATATTTAAAAATTTAGGAGCTGTTTTTAGTGAGATTTTTTGAAATTTCAGGTGACGGAATCTGGTGAAATAAATTGTGTGACTTTTTGGAATTTTAGGTGACGGAATTCGGTGAAAAAAATTGAGCGTAAAATCTTGATTTCTGTTATTTAAATTGATTTTTTGACTATATATGGATTCAGCACCCTAAAAAACCCCTAGGGCACTTGGATTGTGCAAGGTTACCCATCAAACTACCATTTTCAATAAATTCCTGCCTAAAAATTATACCACAAAAAACTACCGTAAAAACTTTCCAAAAGTCCCACTATAAACTACTCGAAAATTTAATAGTCCACCATAACCATCTCTTTATTAAAGTATTTGGTTTTATATATAAAGTGAAATTAAATACTATTATAATATATATAATTCCAATATAAGTAGTTTTATCAATAAAACATGGTCGATTTTTGTAATGGATTTTTGAAACCGTCTTCTCACTATGAAATACCACTTAAAAATATATGTGAATGGTTAAGAAGTCATTTTTCTCAAATACAAGCGATAGATTTACGATCCAAGATGCAATGGAATTTGGTAAAAAGTGAAAAATTATTCCCTTCTAAACCATTGACGGATTTTTGCTAAACCATTGACTGATTATTTCTAAAGGTATGGTGTTCAATTTAAATGACCCGATTTTTCTTCAATAATGGTGATTAATTTACCGATATTTATGAATAAACTATCTATATTTATGAGTAACCTCCTTATGACTAACCTCCTTTTTAAGTGGCCATTTTTTCCTTTAATAATGGTGATAGATCCACCAACAAATAGCATCCAATAAAAATGACTTTATTAAATAGTGAAATAGTGATTTTGTTATGTAATTATGTTAAATCAACGTGTTTGTAAAAAGAGAAAAGAAATGCATTGCATAACATTATAATAAAATATGGATGAAATCATTTGAATGTTTTCTATATATATATTTTGTTAAATGTTTTATGATTTTGAAATTAATTACAGGGTTTTTTTTTTTTTTTTTTTTTTTTTTTTTTTTTTTTTTTTAATTAATTTATTTTTGGTATAAAATTGAAATTTTGAATTATTAACATTATTATAAAAAACATAGCATTTTTTAATTTTTTTTACAAATAAATTTGGAATATAGTCTGCATCTTAATATTAAGTTATTATTGATGATGATGATTGTGGTTAGAAATGATTTAAGTTTGATTCTTCAAAATCTTGTAATAATCTAAGTTTGATTCTTCAAAATCTTGTTTTTATGGTCGAAGAGAGGGGAAATAAGTGATCCTTATAGGTGGGCTAGCTTAATAGGTCAAGAAGAATGGAAATGTCATCATCATCATCATCATTAAGTTAATATTATTTACAATTTTATTAAAAGTATTCTTATAGTTAAAATGCAAAATATTAATTATTTTGGGACCTTTTTAATTTTATTAAAATTATTCTTATAAATAAAATAAAAAATATTAATTATTTTGGGACTTGAGGAAAAATAAATAATTGATATCATTATTATCTGGAAGTTGGTTATTAGTGAAATATATTATATAAATTTAGAATTCATTTAAATAAAGAAAACTATAAAATATTATTTATTACCATGACTTTATGGGACTTATAGTAGATGATGACAGGGTGTTTTGTTAAAGTACATAATGGTGAAGAAATTATGAGTATGAATTTGGTGATGAGGATAACCAATGGATGTATATATCTAATTATACACTAAATTGGTGTATGAGATCTTCTTATTTGTGAAATAAGAAACTTATTTCATTGTTAAAGTACATGAAAGTGTGTATATTCTAACCACAAAATTCTTACAAGGAAGTACATATTCTTTGTTAAATTTAACAAACTCAACCATGTAAATTAAATGGTTGGTAAACATGCATATTCATCAATCCATAATAAGCCTCAAAACACTTATTCATTATACATCTCACATTACTAAAAATAAAAAATCATAAAACCAACTAAATTATAACTTTGTTTTAAATTATTATTATTATTATTAATTACAAAAAAAAATTAATATATATATATATATATGTGTGTGTGTGTGTGTGTGTGTGTGTGTGTGGAACACGATCCTTAACCTGTCATGAAGATTTACTCCACGTTACCATGGAGATTCTCAATCTGTAAATAAATTTTGTTAATATTTTTGCTTTCAAATTTTTAAAATATAAAGAAAAATTGTGTTTGCTAATTTAGTTTGTGGAAGGTTTTGGGTACATTCTATCATCATTATCATCATCATCATCAGGGACATAAAAGCCTTGAGATGATGTGAGTGGGTGTAGCTAGGAAAATAAATAAAATGAAGAGCAAATTAGTAGTTATACAAAATGAATTAATTATTAAAATTTATTAAAAATAAATTAAATTTCTTAGAAGAAAAAAACAAAATCAAAAGAAGAAGAGAAAAAATTTGTCACTTGTTATAGGAGAAACAATTATTAAAGATATAATAGGGCCAGGTAAAAGGTCCTAAAATTAAGATTTTAAAAGAAGAGGATGAATGATTTGATTTCTTATAGGAGAAGAAAATATTAAAGATACAATAGGGTGGGGTAAGAGGTTCTAAAATTAAGATTTTAAAAATACTTAAAAAGATTAAAAATCATACATTTAATTTAATTTTTAGTAAGCTCGGTAGGACTAAATCTTCATCATCATGTCCAAATACATCACCCCTATTGGGGAGGGAAATTGAACAGGTGACTCAAAAGCACCAGATCACACTCACTAGATCACACTCACGCCACTTCACATCAAGGAGTGTCTTAAAAATGGACTAGGTCACCATCTATCCAAGACCCCTTGGAAAAAAAAACATACTTTTAATTTAATTTTAAAAAATTATACACATTAAACTTTTAATTTCATTTAAAAACAAAAAGAAGAATTAGAAAATAATAAAAAATATATATATTTAAATAGAGGTCACTGAGTGCAACTTATTGTGTAAAACAAGAAATCCAGGGTTCAAATCCTCTAGAGTAATCCATTTAATGGAGAGAATCCACTTAATGGAGAGGAGGACAGATCGTAGGCCATAGACATATAGTGGTAGGCGAATCAACCTCGTGGTGTAGATTTCTTGGTTACAAAAAATTCTTGGTTACAAAAATATTATGTGCTACATATTTCTTACCATCACACAACCATCACCAACTGAGATGCCTCAACTAAGATGATATCAAGCGCTCCATCAACCACAAGTAGAATTTAAGTTTTTTACCCCAATTACACAAACTCTCTCAATGTATATTCCTTTTGATCTGAATTAAAATGGTGTAAAAATTTGTTTTCAATTTTCGTTTTATTAAATTTAGAAATTTTACAACTCTTAAGTTAAAAAATATTTATTTTAATGGTTATCCATCATTACAATTTTTTTTGTATATATATATATATATATATATATATTATCTCAAAAATAAATTATATCATTACATTCAGTTTGAATTAACAAATTTCTTCTCATTACCAGTCTCAATTTGCCATGAGGGAAACCATATGTAATGAATGGTAATGTACTATCAAAAGTCAAAATACCAAGTCTATCACCAATAACAAATATATATAACCATGATAGTAAATCATAAAGAAACAAGAAACTATAACATAACCTGACAGAAGCTCAAGAATCTGATGAGATCACCAGGGCAAGGTCCTTTGCACTAGAACCAAGAGGAGTAAATGAATTGAGTTCACAAAGGAGGCGAGTCTCTACATGAGCCAAACAAGAGCATTGATGTTGCGACACCCTTTGAATTTCATTCAAGGAAGCTATAATGTAATAATCATTCTCATGTTTCTGTTTAAGGACTCTGCCTAAAAGAGTCTTCAACTTCTAATTTAATGTGACTGAGTTCAAATATTGGTTCCTTCTTCCCCTAATGTGCACAAGGTCAGGGAGCTACTTAGCAACTTCCCCCATGATCTTGGATTTAGAAAATGTCTGGCAATTATTGACAACATGAGATTCTAACTGTCATATTTCCTCACAAATGTTTGGAGGGGTGACTGAGTGAAACACAACAACGACATCCTAAGCCTGGACTTGGGCCTTAGGTTGACCCTGTTGACCTTTGTCACCGTTGCACATTCTTTTTTGAGGCATAGTGCCTCCTAAATAAAATATAAAGACGAGATAAAATATAGAGGCTAACCCAAAGAGAAGAAAGAGATAATGTGCCAACCTAAGGTCGAAGACAAGCAAAGGGTGACATGAGAAAATAAGAAACCTCAGTTTACAGACAGAAAGAGGCCTATGAACCAAACACAGTACACAACACTACCAAATTACAAACCCCCCCCCCCCCCCCCCACTGGAAGAAATCATAAATCCAAACCCAGAGCCCCCAATAATGAGACACATCTAAAACACCAATTTGAAGCCCACATAAATCAACACCAAAATATGATTCAATAGAACTAGAAAAGAAAGTTTGAGACTTAAAACCACCATACCTGATATCCATGCCCACTCTTCCACTAATGTCACATGTAGGGAGATGCACCACCTAAAGAATGTGGTGACCATTGAGAACCCTATAACAACTCCTCCTGTTGACATACACTGACTTGCAACTCAGATGCAAACTCAACTAGCACCTTCAAATTCTCACAGTAAATCCATCTGAACTAGTCCAGGGATGATTTTATGTTCAATAAATCCTAGCCCTCTGCCACCCGAAAGCTGGAGATAGGCGACACAAGTGCAGAGGAAAGCTGAGGATTACAAAATTTTGAGACTAAGTTGTCTCCATTGACCATGCTAATACTTAAGGGTTTAAATGAAAATATTCCTACATGCAGTGGGAGAGCAACCCAATATAACATAAATGCTCATCAAACTCTGACTGACATGAAGGAAGAGTGGAGGGATAATGGCAATCCATTGAGTGCCACAGGTAATAAGTTTTATGCACTTGCATGGGGTGGGCAGGCAACGCCACCTCCCCACCCTGCCCTATTTAATGTCGAAGGAGGTGACAGGGGGGAAAGCTCCCCCCAACCTTGTTTCCCATTTCTTCTCCCACCCTAATTGGGGAAAAATCATAAACTATGTAAGCAATGTTGTTATATTTTAAAATTAATATATATATATATAATTTTTTTTTTCAAAGTTTATTTTTCATCACAATAAAAAAAAGTGGGCAATTTAAAATAATTTATTAGAAATCCATCCCTCGATGGGGTGACTAAGGTGGAAAAATGTGGGGGAACATGTGTTGAATTTATAACTATGGTCGGCCTTCATAATGTACTTTTGGTCACTTGATGTCATTATCTTTATCATTGTAAAGCATATTTATAAATGCTTGGGTCAAATAAAAATTTATCTTGAGTCAAAGTCCCATTGCGATGTTTAAATGATGTAAATTTGATTTTTTGAGATGTCATTTTTGGCTCCAAAAAGTGACAAGTCGACTTCCCTCCAAGTCAAGTCGGCCTTATCCAAGAGACACGTGTATTCACCCTAGAAAAAATAATATATAAAGGCAGTTTGAGCTCCTCATTTGGAAGATTCACATTCATCACTCAAGACAAATTTTGTTCAAGTGAAGGAGGTCAAGAAGGATGAAGAAATACATAGAAAGAAGGTTGAAATTCTCCCTCTCCTCTCTCATCAACTCACACATGTAGATAGAAGTATCTATCTATGATTCACATTGTTTTTGGGGATTCTATTGTGGGGGGGGGGTGCGAAATTTTATGGGTTACTGACATATTATGGGGGTCGAAATTTTGGGCTACTAGACAGTTGCTAGGGGGCCAAAATTTCTGGATCAGGCATGAAGAACAAAGTACATGGTCAGTTTGGGTGACTTGACTTGGAGGAGAAGACCATGTTTGACCATAGGTCTAGGTGTTTCTCTTATCGAACACAAATAATTTCTCTATTGAAAGGGTTACTAGGCTTTTCCCCGTAGTGGGTTTTCCCAGGGTAAATCTTGTCTCTCTTTTGTGCATTGTGATCTCTACTATTCTACTATTGAATTTCTGAAGTATAATTTTTGAGTCATATAAGATAAAATAATATCTACATCAAAAGTAATCATCAAAACTTTCAGAAATATTGTGCTAACCCTAATTACACTAGAAAAATCAAACATGGTTTCAGAGCTTTGGTGAATGAAAGGAAGGTATATTGAGATCACTTTTGCAGAAACCCTAGAGAGAGAATTTTATAAAATTCCTTCTAGTACATTTGCATCTATGGATTCATCCATGAAATATGAAAATAAGTTAGAGGGAGAATTAAACTTAAGAGCTTGGAAAGTCAAAATAGATCTTTATTCTTGCCAAAAACAAAGTGTTGGATATTGTGACAGGAAAGACTATTGAATCAACTGATGCAGTTGGAAAATAAAATTTCAAGGAGGATGATATATCTTCCATGAGTCTAAAAGTAGAATCCATTAGATATCATCTCATTCCATACATTTAAAAGCATGATACCTGCAAGAAGGTGTATGATGCACTAATAAATCTCTACACTATCAAGAATGTTGGTCAGTCAATGAGTTTGAAGAATGAGCTCTAAAATACAAGGATGAATAATGACGACAATATGGCTTCATAATTTGTAAATATTTCACAAATCAGGGATTAAAATTTATCTATTAGTGAAACCATATATGATTAAGAACTTGTGACTACCATGCTCAATGGTCTCCCTAGATCATGGGATGCATTTACAACAAGCATAAGTAGTTCGAAAAATCTCCTTCATTTGAGAAACTATGGACATCATGTGTTCAAGAAGAAGTAAGATTTATGTCTAGATATGATCTAGATTGATGAAGGAACAAATGAAGTATAGATGTAAACATAAACATATAGATTCAACAAAAATATAACTCCAATTCATTAATAACAAAGTACTGAAAACTGTTTACATGCAAAATGGTAATAAACTAGCTTGGATAATGGTAGTTTATATCTGAGAAGAGATGTGGTGGCTACATGCCTTATGAATTGTGTTACAATGAGGCTTGAAGGCCTATTTATTATTTAGAAATAATGGAAGACCCTAAACACCCAAAAACCTAACCCTAGGAGTTGAAGCGTCAAAATTATGTGAGCTCCGTTGGGGTATATTGGTACATCAGCTTCCCAGGGTCATAACTTTGGCATACAATATTCGTTTTACCTGTACGATACCTCGTTATAAATATCTATATGAGGAATACAACTTTTAACTTCAAACCCCAACGTGAGATTCTTGGTTTTCCCATTTTCCAAAAAACAAAAGCCATTTAGTCAAAGCGGCTCCGCAAGTTCAAGACCTGAAAAAGTACCTAAAATAGTAAATTGTGCTACAATTAAGGAAACTAAAAAAAAATGGTGGGGGTCCAAGTGGAATAGGAGGGAGGCCACCAATATCCACTTGGATCAGTCCTTACCCCTTAGGAAGCAATGGTCCCCATTGCATTGCATGCCTCCATGAGATGGGGAAACTTCTGCTAAACTTGATCCCTGATGAGCCACTTTCCTTGATGCAGGAGTTAGCCAACTTTGAAAACCAGATACAGTTGGATCTTCTGCTGGAAAGTGTTATTGATATACATGTCCATGATCCAATTAGTTATGGTCTGTTCCAAGTAGTATGGGTTTAGCTTTTTTGGTGTGAGTTGTTCTGCAATGTCTAATGTGTTCAATATGGCTGCATGTAGTCCACATTGAACACTGGGTGCAAGCCAAGGAATGGGGGAACGCTAAGCTAAAAATAATTTTCTCCCACATCCTTGGTGATGGTGTAAGGCCCATATTGGAGTGGTCTGAGCTTCCAATGGGCTCTGGTAAGGCGTTCTTTCTGCAAATGCAACCAAACTTTGTCACCCACTTGAAACTTGTGTGGCACCCGATGTTGATCATGTTGTTGCTTGTACTTGGCATTAGACTTATCCAAGATGTCATGCACCTGCTGGAAGATGTGTTGGATGTGTTCAATCAAATGAGTTGCTTTATTAGCCTCCTATACATGTGCGGATTATGTCTGTGTAGTCGCATGAGGCATGAAAACATCAATTAGAAATAATGGTTGAAAACCTAGACCCACTAGAAAAGGATTGCGGCTAGTCGAGCTATGGAGAGCTCTGTTAGAGTTGTGTTGGACATAAGAAAGGTTCTCATCCTAGGTTTGGAGATGTTTGGAGATGTACATGTGTAGTATCTGCACTATCATCATGTTGACGACTCTATATGACCATCAGTATGGGGATGGAATGCACTTGACTTGGTGAGCTTGGTGCCTAATAATGTCCAGAGGATCAACCAGAATGTGCTCAAGAACCTGCTAACTCGATCTGATAAAATGTTCTTCAGGATTCCAAAATGTACCCATACTCATTCAAAGAAGAATTTTGAAGTTTCCTCTACTATGATACTCTTCTTGCAAGCTGACAATATGGCGATCTTAGAAAATTTGTCCATGACCATAAATACACAGTCATTACCATCCCTGGCAGAAGGGAGGCCCGACAGATAGTCCATGGAGATGGATTCCCAGGGCTGGATGGGAGTAGGCAGAGGAGTGTATAGGCCTTTCTTATCTGATATATTTTCCAATGTCCTGTCAGAGTTTTGGCCAACATAATTACTTTGTAGTATGACCATAGTTTTATCCACACCAAAGTGTCCTACGACCTGATTGTAGTGCGCCTCCCAAATAAATCTAACACACTCGCTTGAAGGAACAAAAAGGTGGCCCAGGTAGCATAATAATGCGTCCTGGAGGGGGAAATATTGAACTTTCTTGCCATCCACTAGAATCTAGTAAGTGGTGGTGAACTATGGATCATTCTTGTATAGTTGTGACCATTTAGAGGTCTTGTGGCCATAAGAGTTGAGAAAAGTAGTTAATGTTGCAACCGGGGGCCGACTAAGGAAATTTGCCACATGATTTGTGATAGCCTTCTTGTACTTAATTTTCAAGTGGAATTGTTGCAGATATGCAAAACACTTTTTATGGCGATCATTTTGCAACTTCCCTTGTGTTTGTATAAACTAAAGAGGTCAGTGATTTATGTAGATGACTATTTCCTTCCCCATAATGTATGTTTCCATTTTCAGGAAGCCTGCACGATAAAATACATCTCTTTATCATATTTTGGGTACTTCTGAATGTATCAGAAAATATTGCACTATGATAGGCCATTGGATGCTCTTGTTGGGTGAGAAATGCACCAAAAGCATAGTCAAAGGCATTTGTCTCGATTTCAAATGGTTTTTGTCAGTCTGGCATTGTGAGCATAGGTGCATAGAAGAGGCAGTGCATCATCTCAAATAATTAATCTTGTTGGGACTTGGGCTAGGAAAACCTTTCTTTTTCTCTGCCCTTAGTAACCTGACTCAAAGGCCAAGCGATATGGGAAAATCCCATCAAAAACCTCCGATAAAAATTGGCAAGGCCCAAAAATATGCAAATATATATGAGAGTGGTCAAGTTTGGCCAATCTTGAATGACTTGGATCTTATCCAGATCCACATGCATGCCTTGCGCATCTATGATGTAACCTAGATATTGGACATGGCTCATGCCAAAGGTGCATTTCTCCAGGTTGGCACATAGTTTGTGTTGTCCCAAGGTTTGAAGGACCTGTAGAATGTGTTGTAAGTGATCTTCCCAACTCTTGATGAAGATAAGAATGTCATATAAATATACAAGCACAAACAAGTTGGTGAAGGGCCGCAAGATTTCATCCATCAACCTCATAAAAGTAGCAGGGGCATTTATCAACCCAAAAGGAATGAAAAAAAATTCAAAAATTCCCTCCTTGGATTTGAAGGCGGTCTTCCATACATCTATGGGCTCTATTGGAACCTAGTGATAGCTAGAGTTTATATGGATCTTACTGAAATAATTGGTCCCCTGGATTTGGAAAAGAAGGTAATTAATCTATGAGATGGGATACATGTTCCTGACAATGATTTTGTTCAGTGCCCGATAATCAATGAAAAGCCTCCAGGTACGATGCTTCTTCTCTACAAGTACAATTGGGATCCCACAAGGTGAGGAACTTGGTCAGATGTTCCTTTTTTTCAACAACTCCTGGATCTACCACTTGACCTCTTCATTTTCCATAATGGAGCGGCTGTATATCAGCCCATTGGGTATAAGTGCTCCGGGGGTCAGATCGATCAAATGCTTGACTTGACAATGAAAGGGCACCCCTGTGGGTGAGGATAAGATGTCTATGTATTCTTCCACGACCTTATCCACCTGATTCTGTTACATGTAGGAACCTTTACCGAGGGCCATGGATATAGCCATGATCTTCCCCTTACTTTGAGAGAGAATAAAAAAGAAAACAAATTTCCTGATCTAGGAGATTATCTTACTGCATTTCTTAGCAGAGATCAAAGAGATGGAGGTAGGCAAGGATAAATATAGTATCTTGTATAAATTATTGCACAAATTAATAATAACAGTGCAAGGCCTAGAATCATACAAATCATGATGTTTCCACAAGTATGGTTGGCCTAATAATAAATCAAAAAATTCAAGAGGAGCAACATCACACATTATCTTATTCGTTAAGGGCTTGATGCTATAGGGAAGGCAACACTGTTGGCTGACGTGGAGATTTCATCCTTAGTGAAGCCACCCAATGGTGTACTATTGTGGGTATGGTGTAGTCGGTAGGCCTAATCACTTCACAACCTCTGTTGAAATGAGGTTCTTTTGGCTCTCATTGTCAACAATGAATTGCAGTGATGAACCCTTCACCCACATTTTTGAGTGGAAGAAACACTCCCCCTCCTTTGGATCTTCAGGATCAATCTTATGGACCTTGGTGGTGGAAATGATGGCACTGGGTTTTGCGTCAATAACCTGCTTCCCCTTGTCGATTTCTGGCTCAGAATCAAAACATGCATCAAAATCTGAAGCTTTCATCTCGACCACTAATGACTGTTTGGTGTGACACTCATTTGTGTTGTGAGTGGGGCTCTTGTGGAACTCACACCAATTTCTTCTGTCCTTATTCAACTTCTATAGTTTTTCCTGGGCTGCTCCAACTTGGCTCTATCCTTTTTTTCTGCAGTTTGGGGGCAATCTTTCCCTGCTTCTGATTCGCAAATCCAAAGTCGCGCTTCTTTTATTTAAATTTTTGTTCAATCTTGGTATCATATCAGTATGTTGCACCAAGCAAGGAGATGTCTAGGAACTCCATTTCTTACTCAATGTATTTGTGTAGAAAACCACGATACTTAAGCACCAGATGTCACTCAGAGTCTTTGATACCCAACTTTTTGCGTAGAGTATGAAAAAAAATTGTGATCTCATGCACATCTTGGTCCCTTTGTTGTTGTAGTGTGGTCCACACTATTTAATTCTCCTCATAGCTCCAAACAACGTAATATTGTTCCTTCAAAACGTCTCGAAAAGAGTTCCAATAGGGGGTGACTATAAAAAAAGAGGTTTCCTCGGCCCTTTTCTCACAGTAAGTTTACCACCAGTACTTGAAATGGGGGGAAACCTTAAGCAGTGCAAAAGTAATCTTCTCCCTATCAAAGAAACTATGGATTGAAACATAACCTTCCAACAGATTCAACCATTTATCTACAAATTTTGCATCTATTTGACCTTTGAATATAGGGATATCTAATTTCACTTATACGTTAAGGGGTTGGCACCTCCGAAGTTACTATTGGATGAAGATGCATCGCCGTGGGCATCTGCCGAAGGATCTGTGAAAAGTTGTCCATCATATTGTTCCTTTTTCACTCAAGGGGTTCTTTAAGCAATAGTTTAATAGGATCTCTTGCTCCCTCGTCTTTATTTTCTTCTGCCATGGGAGGCATTCAGTGTCATCGGGGACAATATTGCAAAGGCTCAACCAATTCAAGTCCCAACTCCTTATACCCTTACCTCGTCGGGACATGCACAGAAAACAGAGAGAGAGAATACCACTTTGATACCATTTTTCTATATTTATGAAGGAACAAACTGAAATACATATGTAAATAGAAATACATAGATACAGTGAAAGAAAAACTTCAATTCATTAATAACAAAGTACTGAAAATTGTTTACATGCATAATGGTAATAAACTAGTTAGGGTAATGGTAGCTTAACTCTGAGAATAGATGTGGTGGCTACATGACTTCTGAATTGTTTTATAATGAGGATCAAAGGCCTATTTACTATTTATAAACTATGTAAAACCCTAAACATTCAAAAACCTAATCTTAGGAGATGAAGCGTCAAAAGTTTTTGGGCCCTGTTGGGGTAAATTGGTACATCAACTTCCCAGGGTCAACTTTGGAATAAGATCTTTATTTGACACGTATGATGCCTCGTTAGAAATAATATCTAAGAACTACAACTTTTGATTGCAAACCCTTGCCACAATCGGCAAGTTTTAATGTTTTCCAAAAAACTTCCGTTTAGGGCCTCAAACCGTCTTTGAAAGTTCAAGACCTGAGAAACAACCAAAAATAGTAAATTGTGCTACAATTAAGGAAACTAAAAGAAAAAATGGTGGGGGTCCAAGTGGAATAGCTGGGTGGGAACCAATATCCACATGGATCAAGAGATCATCAAGATGAAGAAGTTCAATCCCTTGTAGTTCTCTTTATGAACAAGGGAAAGACGAAGTTTGGACCTCAACATAAGAAGTCAGGAAAAGGGTCTTCTTCCTCTAAGAAGAAGAAAGGTTCATCTAAGATATAATGTTATGGTTATAAATAATATGGAAACTTCAAGAGATATTTTCCTAATATGAATAACAAGAAAGGAAAAGGGAAGCAACATGCTTCCACAACAGAAGTTGAAGAAGATTAAAAACCAAAGATATCCAAGGGTGACAAAGATTCCTTCTACTTTTCTTCTTTGACAGGTTCCTTTGTAGATGATGATGACATGTGGATGGTAGATAGTGGAGCATCAAGACACAGGACCAGAGAGCATAGGAATATTTCAAGCATGATGGAAACAAGTTGTCTCAAAGGGTTGAATTGGGAGACAAAACTTGTAGAAATATCACTCTGATACCATGTAGAAAATATACCAATGGATACAATCCGATCTTGCGATGTAATATAAAAATATACTGAATCCTTCTACAATATTTTCGGAATACAAAACACAATCGTTCAATCACATGCGAGTAAGAGAAATAAGTAAATCAATCGCACAACACAAGATGTTCTTGGGTAAAGAAACTGATCAAACCCCTCTATATATTGTGTATTAAGTCAAGGAATCATGAAAGAATACAATGCTTAATCTCTCATGAGATTATCTAGCACTCTGCCAACTATCTCACACTGATCTAGGAAAAATCGGTCTAGTACTTAGCCGATTCGCAACCTTCCTTCAGCCTGCCTTGTTCACACAATTCCTAGGGAATTAGATCCCTATTAAATAGGAAAAATAGCCTTCCTTGATTGCGCAATGCATCATGGCATCCCAATGACTCTATAATTTCACATGGGCAATTTTCTATAAATAAAACTAATAGCTATGTTCCCTTTAACTTGTGTCTCAACTGAGTCTTCCTCATAACTGAAATGCATGCAACTATTAATAGTGAATTATCAGTTATCTGATTGATCACTCATTGTGAATTAAATCAAATTTAATTCACTGGACCTCTTACTAGCTCATCACTCAGTTAGAACTAGTCAAACTGATTTTAACTCAATTAATTGAGTTAACTAATTCACACCTACACCCCACTGATGCATCAACTGCAACTGGACCCCTAAAATATTAGAATCCCTCTACATGCCTCATCTTAGACCCTCAAATTGAATTTATTGAGCTAACTCAGTCATCTTGACTTAGTTAACTAATGCAAGTTGTTATGAGATGAAATTACAATTTATTTAAGGGAAAAATAAATTATATGCTTCACATCCCATGACACAAATTCTGGTGCATCAAGATTCCACAGCCTTTGTGGGTGAATTTTTTGTCCTTTTTGGTTGCCAATTTCATTGTTTCTTGTTGAAAATTTCAACACTACCTCTCAACAAGAAAGAAATTCAATCTATCCTGATCCAGTACCTTTGGAATTTTCTGCATGAAACACTTCTCTAGTGTTGTTTTCACCTGCAAATCCTGAAACTGAATAGCTTCCGAACAAATAAATCAATATAATGCATCTGTCATCAGTGTCTTATGACTGCTACTAGCTACTTCACCTATGTACTAAACTCTCTACGTTACTACTGACATCTGCATCCATGCCCTCTGCACTGCTGCCAACTATGATCTGCGCTCCAGTATCCGACATCCGTCACTCTGATTTCTTTCTTCCTGACATCCAACTGCATCAATCCAACCGATCCTTCCTGCTAATATTGTATTATGGGCTCCTCATATCTAGGTTCGATTCATGAGACACACCATATCAATGGACCCTGCCCAAATTTCTTCTTGGGATTATATTTGCACATCGACCCACCTCTCACCTAGAGGTATAACTGCATGTAATCCATCTGCCCCTCTGGCTCGAAATTCCCCCTCCTTGAGGTCTCTGTTTGAGTGGACGCCTCCACTCAGTCTCCTCTCTTCTTCTCCAATTGTGGCTGCTCCACAACCTTCTGAGACTATTTATGAGGCTGTATTTGAGAGATAATTGCTCCCTCTCAACCACCAAGTCACTAACCACTAATTTTATCCTCAAAGTTTTGAATGCATCCTCAACCTCTAGAGCATACAGGTTCTTACTCTTACACTGGTATGTTTCACTCGTCGCGTGGCAATGTGTCTAAGGAACACATTTCATTTTCTAAATATGACATCATAACCACGATATTTCAACACCGCTACGCAGACAAGATTCTTCCTTAGGCCTGGAACATACAAAACATCTGCCAGTTTGAGAGGGGAGCCTGACTCCCTATGAAAGGTAATTGTACCTATGTCGGTCGCGCTATACCTTCCGTCATCTCCAAACTCTATGTTTGCTAGAGGTCCTTCTCCTCCAAGTCATTGAAGAGATCTCTATTCCCCGTGATATGGAATGAGGCACCACTGTCTAGATACCACATGCATCCCATTACAGTTTTGGCCATGCATGAAATGAAAGTAAGATCAAGCTCGAACTTTGAAGCCAACGCTTCACCCGCTGCAACCACAAGCTCTTTCTTGCTTGCCTTCTTCTGTGGAAAATTCACGACATAGTGCTCGTGCTTGTGATAGTGAAAAAACTTGATCTTGGACAAGTATCTCATTCCCTATTCACCTTGGGACTTCTTTCCCTTGTATTTCTTTCCTTTTCCGACTAATGCACAATCTTCTTCTTTGTCGGTGGTGGAGGTCCCATCTTTGGTGCTCAGCCTTATTTCTTCTATTACCAAGTCAGACCACACACACTCCCTGTCTGGTAGCTTCTCCCTCCCATTCACAGAGTCTTGGTAACTATGCCAGCTCTTGGGAAGGCCTAGAAGTACTAGGCTCACCAAATCATCCTAGGCTATAGTCACACCAACACTTCCAAGCTCATCTCGACATTGAGTGAACTTCGAAAATTATGTTGGTATCGTCTCGCCCTCCTCCATCTTGATCTTTTTGAGCTTTTCCTTTAGCGCCAACTTCCTGTGGTCACTGCTATTCTGAAACATAACTGTCAAGGCCTTCCACATAGCATATGGAGTCAACTTCCCATGGATAATCGATACAATATGATCTCGAACTCCTTCTAACAAGATCCTTCTCGCCTTTGGTACCTTCTTTTGCCATGCATAAAGAAGTTGGGCATCTACTACTGTGGGCTTGGGCATATTAATATCTATGAATTCCTTCAACCTGTTATCCTCCAACACTGCCTCCATCCTATCCTTCCATGCTATATAATTTGAATTTCCCTCAAGATCATATTCGAGTCTCAAGCCATCGAAAGACATCTTGATTTGTTGCTGGATCCTAAAGAATAAATCTGCAATTTTGAACCTGTTCAAGACAAACTCAATTTATTCTCTTCTATTGTGATTCCTGGCACTATGATGCCGTGTAGAAATATCACTCTAATACCATGTATAAAATGTACCAATGGATTCAATCCGATCTTGTGATGTAATAAAACAAGATACTGAATCCTTCTGCAATATTTGCGGAATACAAAACACGATCGCTCAATCAAATGCAAGTAAGAGAAAGAAGTAAATCAATCACATGACACAAGATGTTCATGTGGAAAGCAACTGCTCAAAACCCCTCTATCTATATTGTGTATTAATTCAAGAAATCATGAAACAATACAATGCTTAATCTCTCATGAGATTCTCGAGCACTCTGCCAATTGTCTCACACCGATCTAGGCAAAATCGGTCTAGTACTTAGCCAATTATCAACCTTCCTTCAGCTTGCCTTTCTCACACAATTCCTAGGGAATGACCTCCCTATTAAATAGGAAAAATAGCCTTCGTTGATTGTGCAATGCATCATGGCATCCCAATGACTCTATAATTGCACATGGGAAATTTTCTATAAATACAACTGATAGTTATGTTTCCTTTAATCTCTATCTCAACTGGGTCTTCCTCATAACTGGCATGCATGCAACTATTAATAGTGAATTATCAGTTATTTGGTTGATCACTCATTGTGAATTAAATATAATTTAGTTCACTGGACCTCTCACTAGCTCATCACTTAATTAGAACTAGTTAAATTGATTTTAACTCAATTAATTGAGTTAAATAATTCACACCTACACCCCATTGATGCATCAACTGCAACTGGACCCCAAAAATATTAGAATCCATCTACATGACGCATCTTAAACCATCAATCTAATTTATTGAGCTAACTTAGTCATCTTGACTTAGTTAACTAATACAAGTTGTTATGAGATGAAATTACAATTTAGCGTCCAATTTATTTAAGGGAAAAATAAATTAGATGCTTCACATTCCACTGCCAAAATTCCAGTGCATCAAAATTCCACATTCTTGGTGCATCAAGATTCCACGGCCTTTGTGGGTGCATTTTTTTTTCCTTTTTGGTTTCCAATTTCATTGTTTCTTGTTGCAAGTTTCAACAACAATAACTATGCAGTCAAAGGAATAAGGAAAGCATCTATAGAGATGGAATATGGTAACAACATTCATCTCAACATTTTCCTTTGTGCACCAAGTTTGAAAAATAATCTTGTCTCTATTTCTTGTTTAGAATATAAAGGATATAGGTTTTATTTTGTGGATGAAAAAGTACTTGTTTGGTCAAAGGAGATCTAGTATAGATAATGCTAGGGATATTGGTATTTGTGATGGTAGATTGTATAGACTTGTGAGTCAAGTATATCAAGCATTAGTGCATGAAAAAATAGATCCAATTGAGATGTGGCACAAAAGGTATGAACATCTTCATTTCATAGGATTTCCTGAATACGTCAAATAGTGTCGGAGTTTCTGAACTATAGGTAAAGAACGATGGTGTGTGCAATGGTTGTGCTCTTAGGAAGAACATCAAGAAACAAATTTTAATTAGTGAAAACAGATATAAGGAAGCTTTGGACTTGGTTCATTTTGATGTATATGGTATGATGCCTGTAAAATAACTTGGTGGTTCGTTGTACTATGTGAAATTGATTGATGACTTCTCCTGTCAAACATGGATATATCTCTTGAAGATGAAATATGAAGTATTCAAAAATTTCCAAGAATTAAAATTTGAAGTGGAAAAATTGATAGGTAAAAGTATTAAGATACTGAGATCTAATAATGGAGGAGAATAAACCTCAAAGGAGCTTGTTTCTTTCTGCAAGCAGGATGGGATTAAAAGCAAGCTAATTGTCCCCTATAACCCACAACATAACGGTGTAGTAGGACAAAAGAACAAGTCCATTAAAGTATTTGTCAAGGCCATGATGAATGATTTGGACTTAATGTTTTTCTTGTGGGGCGAAGCATCATGAAAAACTATGTATATTCAAAATTAAAGTCCTCATAGAGCTCTAGAAGGAAGGAATCCTGAAGAAGCCTTCTCTAAAAGGAAGCTGGAGGTTAGAAATATGAGAATATTTGGTTTTCATGTATATATTCATGTTCCTAAGGATAAGTGGAACAAGTTGGAACCTTCAGGAAATAAAGGCATATTTGTTGGACACAGTGAATCTTCAAAAGCCTATAGAATTTACATTCTAGAGCAATGATGAATTGAGTTTATTCGAGATGTTACTTTCTATGAGAAAGTGGCATATTGGAGGTCTAAGGAAGTCTCCATAGATTCCTTGGAAGAAGTAAATCAGTAAGCCTCAAGAGAATAGCATTCAAGTTATGCAGAATGTACCAGAAGGTAAAAAAGGCCTCAAGAACCAGCAAAATCATTTATAGTTTCTGAGACCAAGAAGAGACCAGCATGGCTTAGATCCAGTTTGGACGAGGCAGAAGGAAATGCAACTCTTGATGGAACATATAAATAAGTGAAGAAACCTAAAAGGTTCTCTAGCTAAGAAACTCTCATGAAAAAACTCATTGATTAATAACCTTCCACTTATGAAGAAGCATCCAATCAACAAGTATGGAAGGAAGCAATCAATGAGGAATACCAATCTATCATGAAGAATGATGTTTGGGAAATTGTTCCAAGTCCTAAGGGGAATTTAGTAATGACTTCCAAGTGGATATATAAGATTAAGCATGTTGTACATGAGAGCATTGAAAAATAAAAGGCATGGTTCATCGCTAGAGGTTTCTCCCATAAAGAGGGAGAAGACTAAGATGGGACTTTTGCTCCAGTTTCCAGGTACATCTCCATTAGATGCATCATTTCACTTATTGTTTCTATGGGATGGTAACTACAACAGATGGATGTAAAGATTTATTTCCTCAATGGAGTAATTTAAGAATATTTGTACATAGAGAAACCTCAAGGATTTGAGGTATATGGAAAAGAGTTTCATGTTTCCAGGCTGAAAAAGGCCTTGTATGGACTCAAACAAGCTTCAAGATCTTGGTATGCTCGTATCAATAGTTATTTGACCAGACTGAGATTTACCAAAATTTGAAGCAGATGCAAACCTTTACTTTAAGGTTGTGAAGAATGCACTTGTGATCCTATTATTATATGTTGATGAATTTGTTTAACAGGTGCCAAGCCTCTTATCATTTGGTGCAAGAAGAAGTTGGCTTCCAAGTTTGATATGAAAGATCTTGGGTTGATGCATTATTACTTGGGATTAGAAGTATGGAAAAAAACCAATGAAGTATTCCTTGGTCAAGGGAAGTATGTGATAAATATCCTTCATATTTTCGAAATGATGGATTGCAAACCCATGGTGACTAAACTAAAGAGGTTAAGAGTCTCTGAATCCATTTTGGTAGATTCATCTATGTACCAGCGGTTGATTGGTATGTTGATGTGTTTGGTTAATACCAAGATGGAAATTTTCTTTGTTGTGAACACTTTGGGTCGGTTCTAGATAGATCAAAGACATGATAATTTGATTACAACAAAGCACATATTGAGATATTTGTGTGGTATAGTGAATTATGGTTTGAAATATGTTGCAAATAAGGATGTAAAACTTCAGGGATATACAAACGCAGATTGGAAAGGAAGTGTTGAAGACATAAAGAGTACCTCGGGAGTATGATTTAGTTTCGGATCCATTACATCAATAGCACTCAAAACTGCTAAATAAGATTATATCACAACCAATGAGGCTTGTACCAAAGAATTTTGGCTTTGGAAGTTGTTTGTAGGACTATTCAACCAAGAGTTGGAATCGACAGTGATACACTGTGATAATCAAAGTTGTGTGAAGATTTTAGAGAATCAAGTGTTCTATGACAGGTCGAACATATTGAGATCTAGTACCACTACATTCGTGAGATGGTAAAGAGGAGAGTAGTAAGGCTCGAGTACATCTCCACTGATGAGAAAAAAATTGATGTTTTTACGAATTGTTTGCTAAGGGATAAGTTCATGTACTTCAGATTCAAGCTAGGGCTCATGGAGATCACCCCTCTCATTGAGAGGGAGTGTTGATATGACTACAACATGGATGGACATTCTCCCGGAAGGGAGAATAGGTCCAAGAGACTTAGAGGGCTCAAAAAGAAGTGTTAAGTGAGTGTCTCTTGGAGGAGGACCCTAATCAGACACCAAAAATGGTGGAGTTAGGTCTTGGACCCTGATCACACACGAGGCATGGTGGAGTGAGGTCCTTGAACATATGGACCTTGATCATGTTAGGGTCCTATAAATTATAGGATCTCAAGGTGATTGAGTATTTCATAATTTGCAATTTCATATTGTGTATGATTTTCAATATTCAAATGATTTCCAAAAAAAAAAAAGAAAAAAAAAAACGAGGGTATATTGAAAAATATATAAGAAAAAAAAGAGAAAAGAAAAAGAAATAAAAAACCCAAAAAGAATAATACTGAAAGTGTTGCAAATCAAATGGCACTGCTGTTTAGATCAGTTTGTTCAATCATACAGTCTAAGCATGATTGAACAATTTTATATTTTTTTTGGATAGGTTAGAAAATAAGGATTTGCCAAACAGTTTAATTTTAGCAGATCAATAGCTAGGTAGAAAATAAAATTGACTCAACAGTTTAATCTGAGTTAATGGAAGGAATAAGGGAAAGAGTAGGTTAGAGTTTTATAAAAAAAAGAGATTTGGGTTTGCAAGCCTAAATTCACCTTGCAAAAGAATGATAAAAAATATTATATTAGTAAAAGGGGTAGGTAGAATGAAAGAGAAATAAATATGAAGAAACATGAAATCTCTCCCAAAGTATCATTCAAAGGTTTTCTTGTGTTCTCATGTTATAGAGAAAAATAAAAAAGAAAAGGTTTATCCCAAATTTTGGGATTAATTATTTATATATTCATTTGAAATACTATGTCATATCCTAAAGACCCAAACTATGCCCCCCGCTCAACATTTAATTACCCGACCCCACCATCTACTCACATCCCATCAATGTTAAAATCCTCTCACCTTCCATCTCATTTTTGCCCCCTCTATCTCATCCGACGGTTCACATCCTTTTCCGGTCCCCCCTCATCCCCCGAAAGTTAACGTCGGGAGGGGGATTTCCCAAACCATCCCATCTGCTACGTGTTGCGTGTTGATCTTTTCACACCCCCCACTCCATTCCTCTTACCGACCTACACCCCCTACGAAAATCGGTTTCCAATATCACAAAACCATGCAAATGACTGTTAATTCCCTACCATATCCATTGCGCCACGATGACCACTCCTGTCATGTCCGCCCAATCACCTCCGCTTCCGCCTAAAGGCCCGTTAAACATTTAATTACTTAAGTCGTTACCCAACGGGCCCGTGCCATGTCAACGGTAACCTTGCCACCTATTACCACCCAAAAATTCTCAAAAAAACATCATTGTGTCATGTTTGTTTTTGTTCATGGTTTCAAATTAGGTTTAGAGGTCAATTTAGGGTTTTGTTAAGGGTAGGCTAGGCTTTTATAAGTTCAAAGCCTATCCTTAAGTTCAAATAAAGTCTTTTTAAGGTCCATTCATTGTCAAATATTCATAATTTCCATTTGTGAGTCATTTCCTAAAGTCTCATGTCAAAACTGGTCAATCAGCCAAGAATCCATGTTTTCGTAGCGCTTCTAGTTCAAAAAAGTTGATTTGTGCTACGAAACTGCTAAAAGTGATGAAGCAAAAACTCTGTTTTCTGGTTTTGAGTAGTCAACTTCCAAGGAGGTTTTTGAGCCACTGAAAACTAATTTAGTACAACTGAAAGAATTTTTATTCCTAACAAACATAACTACCAAAACCTCTCTCCATTTCTTTAAATTCATTTGGAAGTGGTAGAAATTGATAAATTACAATGCGCTACGAAACTGCTGTTACAACACTGTCCTGTACATGATTGTTTAACAGTCAACTTAAAGTTCAGTTTCTGGCCAAAGTAAAAAGTATTTTGGAATTATGAAAGAGTTTTGTCTTCATAAAATCCCCATTTATAATAAATTCTCTCATTTTTCTCACAAGTGTTATCAGTTGGGAGATACAAGGCTTTCTTTGAAGCCCTATTTTCAGAAAACAGAGTTTTCCTGTTTTACACATGTTTTCAAAGGCAGTTTCTGGACAACAAGAGATGTATTTCAAAAAACCAAGACGGGTTTTATTCAAGACATAATGGCCTACAAAAACATCCTTCAGTTTCTCAAAATACGTCATGGATTAGGAGATATAGGCTCTGTATCAAGACCTATCTTTCAGGAAAAAAAACAGGAGAAATATGCAAGAAGTTAAGAAGTCATAAAGGCTAGAATGATTGTGTTTTCACTTGATATGTTTTTAAAATTATGGAATCAGGTTGATTTTGAGTTTTTGGCACATTTTCATTCTCCACTTTAGAAAATTTTGGACAAAATTGCTCACTCAACAGTTTCGTAGCGTAAACAGTGTAAAAAGAGTGAAAAGCGATATGAAACTGCTGTAGCAGCTTTTTTCACTCTTTCTCATAAACTTTTGAAGGGAAAAAGTGTGGATTATGACCTGAAATTTCTAGGGGAGTTGTGTTAAGTGATATTGAAGATAATCTTGGAGGAAATAAGCCAAAATTTTAAAGGTAAAAAGGTTGCGCTACGAAACTGTGTTGTTTTCGTAGCGCAGGTCTACTTCAGCTAATTTGAACAGTTTAATGATGGTTTTGGACACCAGGAGCTTATGGAGGATTATTTCAGGTGTTATTTCAGTTTCCAACATCCAAGGAACTCGAAATAATGAGTTCATGGTGGTCAGAATGTTTCAAGAAGTGCAAGGAACCCTATGCCTAGAAAACAGGAGACTGTTCCTGTTTTGATGGAGGTCAGCATCATGGTCATGAAGAGTTGAAGTATATCCTCTGGATTTGACCATGTGTTAGTACACTTTGAAAAGGATGCAACTTAATTAAGATAAGGTGGTTATAGATAGGTGATTAAGAGTTTTAATCCTATTTTTATTAGGACTATTTAGTAGATTAGCTGTCTTTTTGTAATAAATCCCATGTAATATGGTTATGCAAGGTGTCAAGAGTTAGGAATTCGAAGTATATAGTAGAAGATGAGTTCATATCATGTTGTAAAGGTCTATTTAAGACCAAGAAGTCGAATTATTGAGGGGTTGGACATTTTTAGCAAAACATTGTGTTTATTGTAAGTGACCAGTTTTCAGCTTAATACAGAGTTTTCTACTTAGCCAACTCTAGATTCATGAAGTGTTATACTGTGTTCTTGTTCTAATTATATCTTTTTACTATCCTATTATAGTGGTGTTTGCTTATGTTACTCAAAATTCATCATTGATGCTCTGACTTCCTTCATAGACAAACAGACTGTGTGTTTTACAGGTTCACATGTATATCTCTGGACTAGAACTCTGATATGCCTTGACTTCCATGCTAAGTAGATTTTTTGGTTTTACTAAAGCTATTTTGACTCCATAAGACCAATGTGCACTTGCTTATGTGATTTACAACCAATATCTATCATTTATCTGCTTATTATCCCACATAGAGTTAGCCATCTATATTTCTATCAAAAATCATTAACGATTGAGAGAGCCCTCTCAGGTTGAGGAGGCTAAGCCTCAATCAAAATATTGGCTTGAAACAGTTACATAAGATTTATTTGATTGGCAGCCTATCAGGTCTGATTTTGTGATAACACCACCCTACAAAACCATTCTTCCTCACTTGATTCAAGGTTACAGTGTTCTAGTTTTTTATGATAACAGGTGATTGGATTTCAGGGCTTTACAAATCAAATGAACGCACATAAAATATTTAAATTGCCTACAAATTAAGAAAAAATCCCCCTTATTAAGTCCCCTTTTCTCCCAATTCCCATTCTGATCAGCAAAACTCCCTTTTCTTCTAATCTCCTTTTGTGCACCTGCAAAAATACTGTCAATTTATTTTCAGAGTGCAGTAATGCCTCCAAAGAAGAAAGAACAGGAAACATTTAATCCAAAGGTTCACCCTCATGTGGACCTTGACCATATGGCCCTGGCTGGCAGAGATTTCAAGATACATGAAACTCTTTCAGGGTTTGATCTGTTTGATGTTTAATGTTGGTTGGAAGACAAGCTTATTGATGAGGTCGATGATATAGGGCTGTGGGACACAAAATTACCATATTATATATTCCCCAAAAACCATAGTTTCCATGAGTTTATTAGAAAATTTCATGCCTGTTATGATATAAACCAGAGAGCTGTTTTTTCCCCCACAGGAGAAGTTCTCTTTACCATTAGTTCCCAGTCCATCATGCAAATGATGCAAGCTCCCGTTGTTGAAGAAACCATATCTTTTTCATATGAAGCATGTTATAGGTAAATTTGGGCATCATTCCCAATGACCTGGTTAACTGGGCATCACTTCCAGGACCGATGATCAAGGGTATATTATTCCCTATCATCTCAGTTGCTATATGCCCTAAGACAGAAAACAAGACAAATCAAACAAGACTTTCATCAAGCAAGGGTTTCCATGGTTTGAAGCTTATTGTATAACATATGAGAGCTCACCAACGCAGGCTCTAAGGGGCCTAAGTGCATTGCATATGTAGGTAGCCCCATGCAAGGCTGATCTGCAAAGCACTTCCTGACATTCAAAGGTGTGTTGGTCACATTGAGAGCGAAATTCTCATTGTTCCGGAATCTCCACTTGGCCAGTTCCTTCTAGAAGAGTTCACATGTGTCAAGCTTCGAATCCAAGTGTCCATTTGACATCTACATGACTGGAAACATGTCTTGCCTATTTTTGGAAAGCTATTGATTGAAAAACAACCTACAGTTCATCTATAAATTGAACACAGATCTAAGTGTTTGAGAAGGAAGAATTTGAGTAGAGAAATGCTGGAGAATTTTCAATTGAGAGTTTGATTTGTGGAGCTGCTGCTGGAGAGATTTATGCTATGATGAGACTTGGGAACTTTGCTGGAAGGTCACTTTAAATAAATCACTAGATTGTAACCTCTCCTTCTATCATCAATAAAGAGTACTTCTTATTTTTCCCTACATGCATCTATGTTAACTTTGATTTTCCATATTGTAAGATCTTGGTTGATGAATGTAGTTTATGCTTTACTGATTTAGCTAACTAGCTTGAATAGATATCTATATTATTGCATCTTCTGCTATTTCAGTGTTCTTTCTTGTAGGAAGCATTCAGCCAACAAACTGCTTGAATTTGAAGCTGTTGTGGAAGCGACAGAAGGAATCATTTGGAAGCGACTGAAAAAGTAAGCCTCCAATCCTCTCTATGTATCTATTCTGAGTTAGGAGAAATGGTAGTATAGTCTTTCACCTGTTGTTCTAGACTAGCACCTGTCTAGGGAAGCGTAATTTATCTGTAGATTACAATTCTGGCCCAACAAACTGGCGACTTCACTGGGGAGAATTTCTCTTAGTTTTAGGTGTTTTAGTCTCTGATTTTCTTTCTAAATCCACCTAGTAGTTGTTTCACATAAATATTAGACTTTTTCAGAGCTTAATTTGCAAAGAAAGTGAGCCAAATAGTAGCTTTTTCTTTGTTTAATGCGCCCAACGCACCCTTAGTCAGGGCACAGTGCTTTGCAGAGCACTGTCTCCCTTCCAAGCCCACGTTGCAGAGCACTGTCTCCCTTTAGAGACTGCGTTGGCTTCTGAAAGGGACCAAATTCCCTTGAATCTGACTTTGTAACTTGCTTCAGTTATGTTTGCTGCTGTGTTCTGAAAATTTTGATGCTCAATTGACCAATGAATCTATATACTTCTTCACCTTTGACTGGAAATTTGTTCAATGTTGTTTTAAAAAAAAATTTCTTTATCATTGACAAGTTGATTTCAAAGTAATTTTTATGGTCGCATTAAGAATCATTTGCTTTCGAAATAGGAAATTGTCGTAAAATCTTCATTTTCTTGATAGGAGAAATTGTTGTTGAAATCCTCGTTTTTCCTTCAAAAGAGAAATTGTCGTTTGTATTCTTCGTTTCTCGAAAGTAAAAAGCATCTGATTATTGATCTGGCGCACCTAGTTTCTTTTCTGCATTCATAGCATTAAGGAAACTGAAAAGAAAAACTTGCATTTGCATGTAGGATTGTGTGTTTTTCACAAAAGGAACATTAGGAAATCTGCATTTAGTTTTTGATTCATTGATTTTGTTTTCTTCATTGATTTTTTTTCTCACAAATTATTTTCTCTCTTTCCAAAAAACTAGCGTTCTCTTACCTTAGTAGCTAGGTTCTTCATTGAAAAAGCTGAAAGCTGAAAGTTTGTTTATCATTCTTAGCTGCATTTTAGGAATTTCATATACATCATCGTGGTGAACCTGAAAGGAAAATTGTTAAGCAAGATCAACATAAAATAAATCTCAATTTACTTAACAATGCTTTGGAACATTAACGATAACATTTAGAAGGTCTAGGCTAGAGATGTGTTCCGGCGTCATAAAACATAGCAGCTTTCGTTAACTTGTCTGCGATACATTCCGAGTGTGATACCTCACTCCACGTACGTAAGTATATCGTAGCTCGTCCACATACTTTCGACTATATCGGGCGGTGTTACAGTACGATAAGTATAAAGGGGTGCTCTCACTGTGTGGTTTCGCATCAGACAACGCTAATACGGACTTGGGCCTCCACGTACCTTCGAGTATATTTGGGAGGACAAATTTTAGGTGCTATCCATCTATAGTGAACCGAGTCGGCCACCCTGAAATCGTGATACACCGAACACAACATTTGGGGAGATTACCTGCTCGTACTTCTTGGTTCGCCAGGAGGTATTCTGCAGTTCACAGTTTCTTGGTAAACCCTTTTGCCTAGCATTACCCTCTTTTGTTTATTTGTTTTTGGATAAAATAAATCAGTAATCATGGAAGAACACAATCCTACCCCCCGTCGTTCATGTAGATTAGCTTTAAAACCACCTTTACCGCTGGAAGTTACTTTTGGTAGGCGAAGGCGATCACAATCTGTCGAATCAATTACAATTTGTACCTCTAGCGAAACATCATCATTTAAACCAAAGTTAGCTCAAATTGTTTCCACACATCCCGGTTCGTTTACTGTTGTCAAAACGGAGTCTTCACAGCTACCCGTGGTCACGATCCATTCAATCGTTGAGATCATACCTCCTGGACATGACGTTGTTCAATCACAAATTGATCCAGATCCTGTCTCTTCTTTGCCAGAACATCTAAATCCTGAAGTCAAACAACTGGAATTTGTTCCTACCTTGGTCATTCCACAAAGTTCTGTAGCTATTGAAACTCCTATATTGCACAGTCAACCGTCTGAAATATATTTTGGGCCTGACGGTGAAGTTCCTCCTCCTGGTTTAATCGCGATTGAAGAAATCCCACAACCTGATACACCTTTAAGTCAAACCCACTTTGGGGGAGACCTTTACCTATATCAGTATTTTCCTCAATCATTTCCATCTACGTTTTTTGATCCTATTACCATTCAATCTCCTGTTGATTTCGGAGAATATACATTTGGTCATACAACCATGCCTGAACCAACATATTCTATTGGGTCTGATGTTCCAATTACATCAGCTCCTACCCTCGCTACTCCGTCGATGTTCACAACCTCACTAGAGTCATATTAGCATGGTCGCCCTTCAGTCCCAACAGGCTACAGCTCATTGTCTAGCACTTTCTCTGGTCAATCTTCAAGACCATGGTCTTTACCAATGTCATCATCTGGTGTTTTAACTGGTAGTCCTATAGTCAGTACTGAACGACTTGAATCATTACATCCATCATCAGGGCAATATCAAGTCGGTCCTTATGGGTCAATTCCTTTAAGTACCATATCAACTGGACTCCCAGCATTCAGAGAACAATATTTTCCGTCTTATTATCCTCCTTATGCTGGGGGACAACCTATGGTCACCCAATACGACAGTACCCAGTCACGTTTTGGTCAAACTAATGTTGACATGAATGTTTGTCAATGGCAGCCCACTCTGCCTAACCAACCACAAACAGTTGTACAATCGTATCAACCAATTCAACCTGTTACACCCACTTCATTACCACTTGTTAATACATCTATACCCCTGTTATAGAATCAAAATCTTGTACATCAACCTTATCAAGCGAGCTCTTCAACTCAATATCATCAAATGTTGGGTCCACAGACTCAAAATCCTTTGGTTAATTTACAACAACCTGTATCAGGAAGTATTTATTCACAAGCTAGTGTACCATTTTATGGGGTGTCACAAATGCAATCTAGTTATGCATATCAACCGAATCCAGCTTACACTAATTTGGGTTATAACATTGGTGGATAGAATCCTTGGCAGCCACAGGCGCAAATTCCTCAAACTTCATATCAACAAGTACCATATCTAGGTTTTGGTCAACAAAAATATCAAGCATTTTCTATGCAAAACAACCCCTATCTAGGTTACCAACATCAAATCTCGTATGCTGGTGCTCAAAGACCTGTTGCCCAAGCAATTCCATCTTATCCTGGCTATGCTCAACCTAACCTTAATCGACAGTTGCCTTTTGTTGCAACCTTGGAATTACCAGATTTAAACTGGTTAACCAATGATCCTATCAATTATGCTCCTTGGTGACTGGTGATACCACATAAATTACCCTCCGATATTCCTAAATTCAATGGAAACCCTGGAGAAGATCCATCAACTCATGTTATGACTTATCATTTATGGTGTTCATAAAATTACCTAAATGATGATTCTATTCGATTACATCTTTTCCAGCGAACGCTTACAGGTCCGACAGCTAAATGGTACACTGAATTACCTAGAGCTTCTTTCGGCAATTTCACTGCCTTAGCTACTGTCTTTTTGACCCATTTCCAGTTACCGATAAGATACGAAACTAGAACGGAACTCTTGACCAACTTCAAACAGAGTAATGCTACTCACATTTCAGATCATATTCATGAGTGGCATTGCCGTCGACGAATGGTTAAGACATTTGTTCCTGATCAGCTCCTTGATGAATGGTTCATTAAGTCCCTGTTACCATCTATAACTAAGGATGTGGCTAAAGGTGGCGTCATCACAGAAGAGAAAGTTATCGCTCGTGCCCAATATTTAGACTTGATTTATACTCAGTCTGGCACACTCTATGAAAAAATACCAAATGCGCTGCGATCTAATTTCAATGTTCCTCCTCAAATAAAGGACTCTCATGCCGAAGACAGCTTGATAGGCACTGCAAACACACACCACCCTACTACATCTGATCCTACTCCTACATCTGAAATTAAATTCGTGTCATTTGACAAAGGCAAAAGTGATAGGCAAACAGGAAGTAAGAAAAAGGGGAAATCAAAGAAAAAGAAAACGTCTAACCCGCAAGAACGATCATTTGATCAACCGTCAGGACCACAGAAACCTCGTTATCCATGCATAATCTGTAACGAGGAAATTTTTTTTAGGGATTGTCCTCACAGTGCTGAAGTCTCAAAAATCATCAAGACTTCTCATGCATCAACTGTGTTGATAGACCCATTCCCAAATCCAGACACAAATTTGGTTGCTATGGTTCCAACTCCTAGTTCCCAAGTGTTAATTTTATCCACTACAAAACCTTCACAAGATATTTTGGTGTCAACGCGGAATAAAGACTATGGTAGTCTAGCCACTGATAAACCTACTACCTCGACAACAAATCCATCTAATGAATCAATACCACCTCCTGTTATTCCTGAATTGACAATTAAGCCACCAAAGGGAGTAATTCATAAATCGACATATAATCCTCGAGCAAGAGCTGCACAAAATTATAATATAGTCAAATATTTGGCTCAATCCCCTTCATATATGTCTGCTCTTGAGGTATTACAAAATTGTCCCTCCCAGAAGCAGGCTTTATTGTCGGCCATTGGTGGAATTGATCCGACTGATTCTAATCTTGTCGTCTTTAATCATACGGGCTATGTGCCGCAGCTACTAGCAGAATTGGCATTCTCCATCCAATTAAATGTTCTCAATCACCTTGTTCATCGTACTATTATTGTTGAGAGATCATCTACGTGCATTATGTCTTTAAACTGTTGGAAGTCACTTGGCTCGCTACGATTATCACAATCATCAATGACGTTGAAGGCTTTTGATGGAAGAACATATAAACCTTGTGGTATTATCAATAACCTGCATGTTGAATTAGGGGGAAAAACAGTAAGTATTGATGTTGAGGTTGTTGAAAGACCCCTTGACTATAATATTTTACTTGGAAAACCATGGGTATATGCAATGATTGCCATTGTTTCTACATACTTTAGAATGATTGCCTTTCCACATAAAGGTTCAATCACAGTCATTAATCAATTATCCCTCTTTGCCTCCCCTTCGCAGGTAACTGGAAGCGTTCCGTTTGTTCACTTACCCCAAATAGAAATCCAGAACATTGGTGCAGGACTCTTAAAGGATTCCACTCTTATGGGAACCTTTGCATTACCGCCGCCTGCGACATCGACAGAAATTGCAAGTATAGAGACCTACTACATGATCTCTTCCACTCTATCTGGCTTAAGGGAGAGTACGAGTGTTTCTGATATTTCTACGTTGGATGATGTTTTACCGCCCAGCCCTATTGAGTTGGCATAGCAATCAATCTATTTGGCTTGGGTGGAAAATCTGAAATCAACGTCGCCGAGTGTTTGGGTTGATCGTTGATTAGATTTTGGTACTCCGTCTAATCCATTTTCCTCAAAATTTTTGACAAATGAAAATATTTTGGAAGCTATGATGTCAAAAGGAGAACCATGGAAAGATTATCATCATCGTTCCCATCTTCCAGATTATGAAGAAAACAATCTCAGTGAACTATATCACCCATCCATTCAAACTTTCTTTTCGAATTCTTTTCCGATTAATGCAATCGATTCTGAGTGAAACTTATCAAATATCGAAGAAAAAATTTCTATCGATATTTCTACTAAACATGGCGTTGTAGAAAATATTCATGTCGGTGTATCTTGTTCTCCATCAGAACTTGATTCATATCGCTCTACTTTTCGTGAATTTCATGACGTATTCGCTTGGTCTTACGAGGAAATGCTAGGCATAGATACTAGTATAGTTGAACACACTATTAATATGTATCCTGGTGTCCAACCGATCCATCAACGACTTCGTCCTATTCATCCGAAGAAAGCCATTGCCATCAAAGTAGAAGTTGAATTTTTTTTGCGTGCTGGTTTCATTTACCCTATTCCGCTAACTGTGTGGGTTTCCAATATCGTTCCTGTTATGAAAAAACAAGGAACCATTAGAGTGTGCGTCGATTATCGGGATGTTAATCTTTCTTGTCCAAAAGACAACTATCCTACTCCCTTTATCGACCAGATTATTGAAAACTGTGCTGGATGCGAGATTTTTTCGTTCATGGATGGATTTTCTGGCTACAATCAAATCAATATCCACCCATATGACCAACATAAGATAACATTCACCTGTCCTTAGGGCACATTCGCATATCGGAAACTTCCGTTTGGTTTAAATAACGTTGGGGAAACTTTTCAGAGAGCAATGGATTATTCTTTCAACGACATCAAGCACATTTTTCAACCATATTTAGATGATTTACTAGCGCATTCACGAAATCAGACTGATCACCTGATGCATTTGAGAGCCATTTTCTTACGCAGTCGACACTACAAGATATGCCTCAATCCACATAAATGTGTGTTTTGTGTTGGTTCTGTTCGATTGCTTGGATTCATAGTCTCAAAATAAGGAATTCGAATAGACCCATTGAAGGTTCAGGCCATTCTTGATTTTCCTGCAGCATCAAACTTATTTCAGATACATAAACTTCAAGGGAAGGCTATCTTCTTGAGAAGGTTCATTCCAAACTCCGTTGAAATGGCTAAAGGATTTACTCGATTATTGAAAAAGGGGGTTCCCTTCCATTGGGACCAAGTTGCGCAAGCTTCTTTTGATGTTGTCAAGGACCATCTTGTTCGAGCGTCATTAATGTATCCTCCAAATTATCAAAACGATTATTTCCTATATATCGCCACGGCTGAAATGACCATCGCTATGGTTTTGTTCCAAGTAGAAAATGGAATTGAACATCCGATCTATTATTTGAGTTGTAATCTCAATGATACAGAATTTAAGTACTCGTACGTGGAAAAGATTGCCTTGGCAGCTGTTCAAGCTGTCCAAATATTTCGCCATTATATCCTGCTCCGAAAAACAACAATAGTTTCGGATTGCAACCCCATGACTTACATCTTATCACGTCAATTGTTGGGGGGAAAATATTCAAAATGGATCGTCATTTTGCAGGAATTTGATTTGGAATTCATCAAATCCAAGTCAAAGAAGTATTTAGTTTTGGCTGAGCTTCTCTGTGACCTTCCCTCTGATATTACTGCAACTACGTTGGAACCATCTATTCCAGACGAGTCTCTGTTTCTAATCAGATCATCTGATCCCTGGTATGGATATTTCATCATTTATCTCCAAACCCAAACTTTTCAACCTAATACCTCTCACTCTGATCAGCGACGTATTTGATACCAAGCCAAAGATTATCTGATCTTCGGCGATACACTTTATCGTCGTGGTGTCGATACCATTTTAAGGAGGTGCCTCACTCATGAGGAGGCCGAAAAAGTGTTAAATGATTGTCATGCTGGGGCTTGTGGTGGACACTTATCTGGATATGCTATCGCGCAGAAGATACTCTGCGCCGGTTACTTTTGGCCTACTATTTTTTGAGATTGTATCCTCGTAGTCAGAAGTTGTCATGCATGCTAGATCTTTGATCATAAAATCTGCAAACTGCCAGTGCCAATGCATCCTGTTGTCTCTGCTGGACCAATTACGAAATGGGGTATTGACTTCATGACTTGTAACCCTCCTTCATCTAGGGGGCATGGTTATATTATTGTCGCAGTTGACTATTTTACCAAATGGGCCAAAGCTATGCCTACATTTAATAACATAGGACAAACAACTGCATTGTTTTTATTCAACCATGTTATTTCACGGTTTGGGGTCCCATAGGCTATAATTATAGATCATGGGAAGCATTTTCGAAACCATATGATGTCTAAATTGACAGCCAAGTTAGGATTGTCTCATGATAATTCTACTCCTTATTATCCATAATCAAATGGACAAGTTGAGGCTATTAACAAAATTCTTAAACGAATGCTTCAACGAATGACAGGAGTCCGTAAAAGGAACTGGCACTTGGTCCTGTACTCCGCCTTGTGGGCGTATCGAACCTCGATGAGAAACACAACCATATTTACTCCTTTTCAATTGGTGTATGGTCTGAAAGCTATCTTACCAATCCAATGCGAAATATCATCGTTAAAAATCGTGATAGACTTGTTACCTGACACCTCAGAAGAAGAAGTACGTCTCCTTAACCTCATCCATCTAGATGAAATGCGTCGTGAAGCCCAATTGGCCAACAAAGCGCATAAGAGACATATAAAGGCGCAATACAACAAAAATGTCTAGCCTCGCATCTTCTCAAAAGGGCGACTTGGTCCTTCTTTACGACCAAGAAGCTGATGTAATAGGTACAGGGAAATTCGAGCCATTATGGAATGGCCCCTATATTGTCAAAAGAGTTCTTGCTAAGGGTGCCGACGAGTTAGTTGATTACGATGGAATTCCATTGGCACAACCTAGAATTGGGTTGTATTTGAAAAGTTACTATGCTTAATCATGAGCGTAGTAATTTTTTGTATTATATTTTTTATATGCTGTTGATTTTCATTCACTATCTTAATTTGTTTTTTTTAGAGTTTTCTTGACGTTAGTAATCCGCTTTACATTTCATCGCAGATGACTGAATCTTCGGAACCATTTGTTGGATATGCTGATGGTGCTAGTCATAGTACGCAGAATCTATCCTTTGCAGCGTGGGCCATTTTTTCTCCAAACAGCGAGTTAGTGAGTTTTCAAGGTATTTGTATTGGTAGATCGATGAACAATATCGCTGAGTATAGTGCGTTGATCGAACTTCTCTCTGATGCAATTTCATTTGGTATTAACCGCATAATCATAAGGTTAGACTCACAACTCGTGGTATTACAACTTACTAGTGTTTACACTGTTAGAAATCCAAAACTTCTTAGATTGTTCCTAAGAGTTTGACTTTTGGAAAAACATTTTGATTTTGTTCAATATCAACACATTTCCAAAAATTTTAACACTTTAACTGATTCATTAGCCAATCAAGTTTTAGATAGACATTTGCGACATAGGTAAAGAAAACATTCACATCATTGAATAGGATTGCACATTAAACATAGGAAAAACTCTGAAAACATATAGATAGATAGTTATAGGATTTTTACAAAATTTGTGCCCAAGACACATTGGTCATCTGACCTCAAAATGTATGCAAAAAATCACAATTAAACTAATGGTGCTCATGGTAGCATGCTATAGATCTAGCAATTCTACGGAGCAACCACATCCAACGATTAGGAACCCCAATTGTGTGTCGTTGTATTCGCATGGGAGGCTCTTCGATCCGGAAATCCGGAATCCCGAAGGTCAACCCCTCTATGTGCTACTGGAGCTCAGCAAGAGTCTCAGCCATATCAAGGTCCTGAAGGACTGCTCTCCTGACAACCCTCTCTGCTGATGCATCTGCCTCGCGCTCTGGTTCCTCTACTGGTTGAACGCAACCAATATCTGCATTACATTAAACATTTATTTTAGTATTGGAAAGAAATCAAAACACAAAAACATTGTATAAACCTTAGAAAAATCAAAAAACATGGTCAAATCATTCTTACCATTTGCACCCCACTGAGCACCTTCTGGTAAAACTAGATCTGGATCTCCTCGGAAGTCGACGCCTGCGTATGCATACTCATCGATGGCGACAATATGTCGTCAGAAGCAGGCGAAGAATGCAGTCAAGAACACAACGGTCGATTGGCCTGCATGCCGACCCATGAGTTCTACCCATCTCTGCATTCGAGGATCTCTAGGACTAGACATATCCAATGTTACATGTTGTGGCTGAATCCGTTCCAAAGCGAAGGAGATAAGGATGGAACCATAACTGAAATTTTTCTTCCTTCCTCCCTTTGCTTTATTTAGTTTTTCCTTTATCTGAGATAGAACAGCTTCAGACTGTTGGGTTCCCATGTTTTGGCCAGATTGGCAAGACCAAAAGATGAGACAACATCAAACCACTTTCAGACCTTAGGATCTAGCCCTCCTAGGTCTAGAGAGGGATCTCTCTATAATAGTCAAAGTATATTTATCTTTGAAGCTCGAATGTTAAGATGTTAGGCTAGTTATAGGTGCAAGGTTTGTTTATTTGATTTGTTTGCTGGTTATCGGAAAAGAAGGGTTCAATGTAAGACAAGAATGAGCAAAGAGGAAAAAGGGCAGAGGTGAAGTAGTCCAGGAAATATTCAAAACCATTGGGCAATGGAGTCAGGAAAGGATTTTCTTTCTAATCAATAGACAAGCTTTCAATTGGGCTATTCATCTAAAACATTGGATCTTAAAGATGATTGTGTGATATGGAAAGGTAGGAGGGGAGGAGATAACACAGATTTAGAGCACAAAGTTAAAGACCAGCTGGTCGCACAAGGATCCTAGTGGACAGGGCTAACTCTAATCCCCAGTGTTCCCAAATATTCCAACTAAATCCATAACAAGAAACATCTAAGAACTGAATTCATTTAATTCATACATCAGAGAGCAAGCAATAACATCTACTACACTGGTTAAACCAATTGAAATCATTTCTTAGATAATACATTTAGAAGAGAAACATCAATGTCAAGGAGAGCAGAAACATAGGGTACCTAACAAGGGTAAATCCTATGCCAATATTCTGATGCAAGCCAGTAGAAACGAAATGAAATGAATGTAAACACAAAGATAGGAAAACATCAGCGCTGCTTCAGATTAGGATCCAAAGAAATGTGTTTGTCATATTAAATAGAAATACCAATCAAGTACAACATTGCCAATAGTTGAATACTTTGTCTGAAATCATATTCCTCAACCTATCTTACAACTTTACACAGAGACTGTGTCTCAAAAGAAACTACTTGCAGTTCTCTGATAACTGATCAACAACCTTTAAAATGAGTTTCTTTTTGAATTTATAGCTCTAGAGGAGCAGGGAAAGTAGGTGAAGAACTAAATGCAGCATTAAAACTCTAGAAGAGGAAGAAGGCCGAAACCCACTCTGTATAAATCCTGTGCATTAATCTCTGGTGTTCTTTGGGTGGACGAATGATCTTCTTCAGACTTCAGATTACTTTGATATGACTCTGATGTACTCTAACTGCAGTACTATGTAGTACTCTGGTGCATAAACAAATGACTGAATGGACTGCCATGCTTGTGAAACAAATGCCCTGGTAGCTTTGGACTGTGGTTAAGGTGGAAATCTTCAAGAACACGGTAAATAATGGAATTCATATGGGCGCTTCGTCCTTTGGGACAATCTGCTGATGTGAAAACCTGATATACATGAAATTTTGCGTGATGTACCTTCTGCATGATCCATGGGATCACTGATCTAGTGCTTTTCCTTTAAACCATTGTATTAAGGCTCAAAACCTTCAATACTGAACGCTGAAATCCTTGATCATTAGCTGGTTTTTTTCCACTGATCCATAAATGTCTTGATATGAAAAATCTGGCCTTTAATGACGCTGGATAGGTCTTTTGTGGAGATTGAACTGTCCTGGGATAATATTTATGCCGACGCTACCTTTTCGGGCATTTCCCTATAGTACCAGCTTCTAGATTTAATTTTTTCTGCGCAGCACGCCATTAAATTAGTACATCTGAACCATGGCGATTTTCTGCCTTTCTAAAACCCTGCAAAAACACGAAACCTGTTAAGAAAACAATGCATGGGGTCGGATGATGTGGATGTCTGCGGATAAATGGCGGGAAAATGTTGTGGAATGGTAGAGAACAGAGATGGCGAAAGTTTGGCGGCCTACAATAAAATTTAAATGAAAACTTTAAAAACATCGACCCTTTGAATGAATTTATGCAATGGGATGGGCGGACGTATGGAGGACACAAGTGGAGGTGATGTGGCGGGACCGGGTGACGATAGAAAAGTCAACAGTGGGGAAACAGATCTGGACCGTCTGATCTCAGAGGAGATCGACGGTTGAACATGCGGCAGAGGACGACGAACGGTGGGCCAGGAGTACGACGACCATGGATTAAACCCTGCGCAACTTCTTTGAGCGATAACCGTTGGATGGGCAAGGGCAGATCTGACGGCTAATATGCATATCGCTGCGCATCCTGTACTGAAAGATAACGTGCGATGAGCAAGCGGTTTTGGAATCGTACAAGAGCCACGCGTCGCAAGCTGAGTGGAATCTCTGGGCAATGGGAAAATACCGCCCAACCCCCATTAGCGGTGCGATGAAAACCGGGCTAGTTTATGGATAGCGCTCGGCGGGGACCACAGGGGCAGGTAGAGCCCGAACCGTCGGATCTGCGGGTAAATGGACGACGATGGCACGATCAGGGTTAATGAACTGTGAACATGGGAGGTTGCGGGGGCCGCGATCGCCGTCCGATATATACAGATCGACAGTTGAGAATGCTCCCGATATACATTGGAGACTAGCGCCTTTCAGGCCAGCGCTCGGTCATAGTGTAAGGTTCTGTGAGGGGGAAGGTGCGGGGGCTAGGCTCAGACTATGCAGAAAATATGATTTTTGGCTCGTTTTTAAAGCATTTTAAGGCCAGCCAAGGGCAACGATATGGGAATGAGGGGAATTTAGGCATATACAAAGGGAGTGGGTGGGATTTCATGGGGATTTTGGGAAGTTTTAGGAGAGAAAGGGGAAATTTAGGGGGAACCAAGGGGACTTTGAGAAAGGAAAAAAGGGGTGAAAATGAAGCATTTTGAAAGGGTATAAAGGGCAGAAATAAAACCCTTTGGGGCATAATCCTTTATCATCAAGGCTTATTCACTCAGGACAGCAGAGGGAAACAGTCACAAGGCAGGGAAACTAAAAAGGCTGCAAGGATGATGTGTTTTCAAGGGAAATGAATTCCTTGCAGGCTTATAAAACAAATTAGCCCCTTGCTTGCTTGTCAAGGAATTTATAAGGGGCTAACACATACCAGTTGAAGAATGTTGGCTCTAAGCATTCCAGTGCATACTTCATATACGATCTGTTCACTACATGGAGTGTAACAGTGCCAGCAAGTTTAGCGATCGTGAATAGGATGGTTCTCAAAGGCAAATCCCTGACATCACGGATGTTTATTTTTCCATCTTTGCTAGGTTTTGACCCTGGATAGCAATATTGCATAACATAATCCCTCACCATCTCTCCTCCAACAGTAGACCCTGTGAGAGAAATAAGCAAACCTCTCCTCGAAAAACCTGTGAGAAAATACACATCCTCAACTGTTATGGACAACACTTGATTTTTTATGTGAAATTCCTCTATCGCCGGATCCCATGCTTGAACAAGGAATTCTAGGAGTTCTATTTGTTGCCTCATTGCCAAGAATTTGAAGTACTTAAGTAGCCCACAATCTCTTAAAGCTCTTACAGTACCCGGATCATTCAAGGCAATCATATCTTGTTCTTCATGTTCTCTTTCTCTCCATGTAATCATCATTATTATCCGATGGAAACATGAAAATCAACCATAAGATCCATTAGATACCATTCATTGCAAAAAAAACTAGGCAAATTTTGGACACGTCATGAAAAACAAAAACTTGAACTGCGCCCAACACACTCCTTGGGTTGAGATAGTGCATTGCATATGCAAGTACACTTCATTGTACTTGCTATCCAATGCAGGTTTCAACATTCAGGGTCGCGTTGCCCTCAATTTGGGCAGAATTAACCCTAGGGGCCTTAAAACCCTAAAAATTCGCAAGGAATGGGAATGATATGAATACTGAAAAGAAGAGGAGGTTCATGCTATTAACCTGGATCAAACGGCGATGAAATCCGTCCACAGAAACAATCACAATCAACGACTGAAGTTCAGGGGAAAAATCAAGTTCAGAGCTCCAAAATGCAAATGGTAACTATGGAATGGTAAAAATGAATAGTGAAACTACTTTATATGGTCATTTAATTGATTGCAAGTTAAATTTATTGCCATGACTATAGTTTTATTATGTTTTTATCATGAAACAGGGATTTTTAATCCATTTGATGTTGTTCTGAACAGGAAATACAACTGACGAAGATATTAGTCATGCAGATTTATTTCAAAGAAAGACTTGACCACAAAGAATACTTTTTCTCCTAATTTTTCGAGCTTTGATAAAAACGAAAAAGGATTTGAAGCAAACTTTTATCTCTTTTTCGAGCTTCGAAAACAACAAAAAAGGGACCCCTGGAGTCTTCTTTCAGCTCTTTTCAAACTTCGATAATGTGAAAAGATTGCCGAGCACTTGTCATTTCGAGCTCGTTAAAGTAAATGAATTGATATCTACTCAGTATGAGTTTAACCCTTTTCCGAAATGAGATGGATTATTTACGAAAAAGGAATACGTTGGTTAAACATGACCAAAGAGGTTCTTTTAGATATTATTTTACACTTTTTCGGATCTGAGAGACAAATTTACGAAAAAGTACTTTTGGAGTTCTCTTTCGTCCTCTTTTTCAGACTCTCTAAATATGAAAAAGGATCGGGCTATCACCGTCGTTAAACTCGTTAAAACATAAAATAGCGACGGGCTTGTCGATCATGGCAAGAATCGAGTTTCATTCATCGCTAGCCTCATTAAATTATTAAATAGCGATACATTATTCGCCTGAAGGGTTTAATTATAGATCAAGCAAATGTTATCCTCCTCAAGCTTGTTAAAAAATAAAGAGGTACTGGTCGACAAATGACCGGGGAAAATTTGGGAAAAGCAAGTAAAGTTTCTTTTTGGTAGCAAGTCGCTCTTGAACATGACACTTCTTTCACTCCATGTTCGTGACTGTTTGGGTTGGGTAATAATATTGATAGTTCATTCACACCTATGGTTCATCATACCTTCACTTCAGTTTTGGTTCAATGCTGCCAACTCATCACAGTGTCACCGATATGTTCAAGAGAAGTCATCCAGTGATTAAGAACTCATCCTTCTGCAATACTCATAAACCTTCAATTTCATGACTGTCATCCTTGAAAATTGCTATATCAATTCATACCCTTGTCTCCAAAATCAGTAACTCCAGTTTTGCAATAAGGTGACTTCCTGTCAACGAAAAATCAATATCCTAGAAGTTCACTTAGAAACATTAGATTCCAGTACCATGAGGCTTGTTACAACATCGACAAGATCCTTGCTTTCGGACTTTTGACCAAAATATTTTGTTTGGCGTTCAACATCAAATCATCTATTCACGCCTTACGAAATGTACTCCAGTACCTTGAGGGCCATTGAAATTAATGGTGGTTCTCTCACGTTTGTTAACATCTCACATCATTGGCTGGTAATAAAACAATGTCTTTCCATGTTCGACTACATCATACATTCGCATGGCTAGACTTGTACTCGAATGATTGAGTGAATGAGATAAGAAGACCTCGGATCTAGTTTCAGCCATCCGGGCTACGATTTTAGGATTGTTGTACAAATCATCTGTACGGTGACCTTACATACAGATTGTCATCCAAACATGGGCCTATATCTATAGGCATGTCTGCATCTGGGCAACATTCCAATGTAGACAACTTTCTGAATTATGTACATGTTATTAGATTGTTTATGTGCTGACTATGGGAATGCCTACCCTCAGCAATTATGATCAATAGAAGATATATCATGATGTAATGTATTTTAAGACTGATGCAGGTGACCATTCCGCTTTGTTTCCAAGCTCATCACAATGTAAAGCATCTCAATCAAATGTTCTTATTATTTGGATCTCATGCTTTAGGGGGCAATTGTTATAGGTCAATTTGGGCACCATTCCCAATGACCTCGTTAACTGGGCATCATCTCTAAGACCGATGATCAAGGGTCTATCATTCTCTATCATCTCAGTTGCTATATGCTTTAAGACAGAAAACAAGACAAATCAAACAAGACTTTCATCAAGCAAAGGTTTCCATGGTTTGAAGCTTATTATTTAGCATATGAGAGCTCACCAATGCAAGCTCTAAGGGGCCTAAGTGCATTGCATATGCAGGTAGCCCCATGCAAGGCTGCTCTGCAAAGCACTTCCCGACATTCAAAGGTGCGTTGGTCACATTGGGAGCGAAATTCTCATTGTTTCGGAATCTCCACTTGGCCAGTGCCTTCTAGAAGAGTTCACATGTGTCAAGCTTTAGATCTAAGTGTTCATTTGACATCTACATGAATGGAAACATGTCTTGCCTATTTTTGGAAATATATTGATTGCAAAACAACCTACAGTTCATCTATAAATTGAACACAGATCTAAGTGTTTGAGAAGGAATAATTTGAGTAGAGAAATGCTGGAGAATTTTCAATTGAGAGTTTGATTTTTGGAGCTGCTGCTGGAGAGATTTATGCTGTGATGAGACTTGGGAACTTTGCTGGAAGGTCACTTCAAATCAGTCACTAGGTTGTAACCTCTCCTTATATCATCAATAAAGAGTACTTCTTGTTTTTCCCTACATGGATCTATGTTTGTTTCTATATTGTAAGATCTTGGTTGATGAATGTAGTTTATGCTTAACTGATTTAGCTAACTAGCTTGAATAGATATCTATATTATTGCATTGTCTTTTGTTTCAGTGTTCTTTCTTGCAGGAAGCATTCAGCTCATAAACTGATTGAATTTGAAGCTGTAGTGGAAGCGAAAAAAAGGATCCATTTGGAAGCGATTGAAACAAGTAAGCCTCCAATCCTCTCTGTGTATCTATTCTGAGTTAGGAGAAATGGTAGTATAGTCTTTCATCTATTGTTCTAGACTAACACCTGTCTAGGGAAGTGTAATTTATTCGTATATTACAATTCTGGCCAAAGAGGTCCATATCCTCATCTCCTACCCCCTTGAAGGTAGGTAGTTTCAGGTGAGCAGCCATATCACTGTCCGGCGAAGGTGGTGGGATGGGTGAACTCTTACCTTTGCATGGCCTAGACGACAGTGTAGTCGGGGGGCTTTATGCAGTCGTCTCTCGCAGAGGGTTGTAGACAAATATTCCCCCTTAAAGGTTGGCTTGATATTATTTACCACTACGTGTCATGCTCTTGTCCGGATTTGAGGTCATTCACTCGATATGACTACACAAAATACTCTTCTCCCACAATAATATTTTAATCAGCAAAGGAAATTTCTTCAGAAACTTGCCCTGGAAACCTTTAAAGAATCTCTACTCTGCCTCAGAGTAGGAGATGAATTGATCAATGGAAAATTCTGTCACAAACCCTCCTAGCACACTATCCACCCAATGATCCACCATGCAAGTGATGGTATTATCAGTCCTTTCTAGTTGATGAATCATCCATGGTTTCCACTGAGTGACTTGTTCATCCTTCCAACACTTCTAGAACTCTACGAGCCTAGCCAGCCACTCCTGAAGCTCGATTGCAAATGTCACAAAGAAAATTTCGTAGATTTCTATAAGAATGTACCTGTTTTTCCACTTTTTTGTCGTTAACCTCGTGCTGCAATTCTCTTATATCGCAAATTCCTGAATCTGCTTTTCGAACCAATCTTCACTTTCCTTCCCTTCAGGCTTCTAGTACTCTCTTGTCATTACCCGATCCCTTTCTCAAAATGCTCTCGGTCCTGACAATGGAACCATTTGATGGCTCAAGGGGTCCTAACCCAGGTTCAAAGGTTAAGTTTTTCCAACAAACCCCTATACTACTTGCCCTTTCGGTAGTGACCTACTTGTGCAGGTCAAAGTCTCACCCGAAGTAGTATGGATGGGTGCTGGAACCAGGTTTCCGCACCCTAAGAGAGGATAGGTAAGGCAAGCAGAGCTGCATCCATATTTATAATGACTAGATTGCCTATTTCAGAGCCGGATCTATAAGTCTCCTTCGCATCCACGTGCGTAAGGTCAACTATACTATGGTGCTCAACAAATTATATACTTTTAAGACAATAGTTTCGCATTGCATATAACAAAATAGATCCAGATGCAGTAAAAACACTTACACAGTACTTTCGCAGCTTCACACATAATATGCATAATACAGTAGCTACCACAAATTTGAATAAACATTTACACATAGATTCAGTTACTCAAACAACCTTTCTTACTCATCAACCCGTCAATTCCTTCTTACAATACCGAAACCCGACCTGCGCACACAACAACAGGGTCTACACACAGCAGGACTTGGGATCTCCGCGCACACAGCCAGCAGGAGTCCTTTCCCCAAAAACCAAAATAGATCTACTAAGCCACAATTCGCATCAAGATCTCATCATCTTCTCCTCTTACAATTCAAAATGTCCCTCTATTTATAACAATCTAGTCTAATCTTTCCTATGGTCCGCAAACCGTGGTTTGCAGACTCTAGGTCTACCCTTTAACCCATTACAATGCTTTCTGGGCTTTGTCCCACCCCAAAACCCCTGTGATAGACTAATTATAATCAAAATTATACAAAATCGAACTAGTTTCACAGCTTGTAGGGGACCCTGTTCCAACACAAGCAACCCCCAAAGGTAGAACAAGAGACCAATTCTTTGGACGAACCACTCTTGTTCAATCTATAGTGAGTATGGCCATTACACTCACCACTGACCCAACCTCCCTAAGATGAAGAAGCTGCGGAGTAATCATGGACAAGGGGGATCCTCCCAACAGAAAGCAATCATGCAGGAGCCCTTCCCCCATCAAGGGACAGTTAGCACGCAGCAACAAACTCCTGAAAATTCCGGAAAAAAACAACCACGAAACCTACATGACTGGCAAATAAATGTTTTTTCAGTAATAGAATTGAAATTATGATACCCCACCAAAAACCAATGCGTCAGGGGCTACTACAAGTGCACCAACAACACCTTTGACTATATCAAATATTCCTATTGAACCTCTGCCAAAAATGGCTAAAGGACCAACTAGGTGGGCATGAAACTATTCCAAAGCAGCCCATAACTATAGCATTGTGGGTTATCTAGCTCAATCTTCCGCCGTTATGTCAGCTTTGGAGGTATTACAATCATGCCTAAAGCAACGAAAATCCTTACTTTCCACATTAGGCACCATAAACCCTGTTGATTCTTGCTTGATGGCTTTTGATTTAGATAAAGCCACCCCTAGACTTCCCTCATTGGTCACCTTTCAGATACCGATTTCGGTCCAAAACATCACCATTCACTGATGTTTCATTAACGAGGGTGCATCCACATGCATCATGTCAAATAACCTTTGGCAGAATTTAGGGTCTTCCAAACTAAATCCATCAGACATCACAATTAGAGCATACGATGGTTGCCCTTTAGCCCCCATCAGTCTCTACCAAAACGTTCCGGTCTCCTTAGCTGGCAGGATGATCCTTATAGACATTGAAGTCTGGGATGCCCAATTGGACTACAATATACTCCTTGGATGGATTTATATGTACGCCATGTTGTCCATCACTTCCTCCATCTTCCGAACTATGATGTTCCCCCATGAGGACCGCATCATTACTGTCGACTAGTTGACACATAGCGAAAAGCGACCCCTAATAAATATCGATGTCATTCTACCATGTGTAGACACATCTGCTGAAGTTCTTACACGGTACCAAGAATATGGTCCTAGCAAGTTCAAATCGTCATCCATCCTAGGGTCATTCCTAGGAGATCCTCCTATTATACCTGAGTCATCACCTGATGTCACAGGGACTCCAGTGTGCATGATGTCCTCGTCAAGCACCGAATCTAGTCAAGACATGAGACAAGTAGTAATGACACCAAGTCCTTGACCACAGTAGCCTCTCTAGCCTATGTCGCCTCCCTAACTCCTTTCCTCTTCCCCCCAGCTAGTTTCGTGTCGCAGCAAGTCATGGCCATGGTGGTCCTACCAAACTTATCATTTGCAATACCACTTTGGTACCTAGTCCCACCTACACCAATGGGATTCGTGCGCATCACCTCTATAGGGTTAATCCCTATCAATCCTGAACTAGCCCCAGCCATTCAGCAGACTTTCACAAACATCCCTGCAAACAAAATTCCCATCGCAAAACTGATGATTATGACTAAGAAAACCGAGAGAAGAGGAAAGAAGGTGGAGAGTCTCACTATGCAATAGGAATCACCACGCTGGGCCATATGTGATGTAGTAGGACACCATACCCACATCTGCCTAGAACTAGATGAATTAAAACCACTCATTAGCTTCACGGTAGACATCACAGCAACATGTTCCTGTAAAAAGGAACCTGCCACCAAAATTCAAGGCAAGCATTGCGTACTAACACGCGTGTGCTATCTGTATAAATTATGGACACTATACCCATCATTTCCCAGAGATCCTGTGATATAGGGACACCTTACATGCCATCGAGAAATCCTATCAAGAGGATCCCTCCACCCAGTCATCTAGAGATGAACCTCGCATCATCTTATATCTGTAGGAGGAGCGACAGTCGCCTAAAAGACTCCCAACCATTCCCCCTCCTCCCATCGAACACTGTGTACTCTATGATGAGCACGATCATTTCATCATCGATTTCCCAGCTCTGGAAATGTTCCAACGATGGTATCTAGTTCATGTAGTATATTGCATTGACCCAGATACCCAATATTCATGTCAGATATGCGGTGGAAATCATCAGGTATGCCATTGTCATTACATCCCTAGATTCTATGCAGTGCTAGCTTGTATGCGATAAACTATAGTTCGCCTCTCTCAAGAAGATGGCTATGACTCGGAATCTATGAACAACTTGTGTTTGGTCAATTTAGTATGTCCTAAATTGATGCATTTAATTTGTCAATCCGGGATTCGTAAGCTGATGAAGTGCGGTGCACTATATGTGCAAGATAACCTATTTCTTAACTTTTTGTCGTTTTTGGTTTTCTAAGGTGAGATGGAAATTATAAAATAAAAACAAGTATGGTTATGTTTGTTCAAGGAAATGATATCCTCTATAATGATTTACCAACTTGGGAACTTAAAAAGGAATTTGAAATTTACAATGACAAAACTTGAAAGGAAATGAAAATGTGTCGAAATGGAAAGGTGCTAATAATCTAATAAATCAAAAACAATGAACTAGTGAGTATGAAACCAAACTATTCTCAGCCGTCAAGCCTAAACACAAAAGAAACTATGCTTCTAAAGAAATCCAAAAGTTGCAATAAAGTAAATCTAAATCAAATTACATCAACTTGTCTTCTCGATCCCTCATCATTAGTCCAGCCTATGATTTTCTAAGTAACCATAAACAACTTGAGTAACTAATATCTAACTTGCAGTAAATTAAACTAATATCAAACTACATTCATAACTAATCCTCACCATCACCCGCCCGTGGCTTTGAGGTAATCAAGATGTCATGCACAATTTAATATTTCTAACTTGCGTAAAGGAAACTAATACCAAACTACACATTTCATAATATAATCCTCACCACTGCCCAAATTGCATGGAGGCAATCGAAGGTGTTATGAGGAGTTTAATATATCTAAATTTGCGTAAAAGAAATCAATACCAAACTACACATTTCATAATACAATCCTCACCATCACTCCAATTGTGGGCTTTGAGAACCCGAAGATGTCATGGAGAAGCTTAATATATCTAAATTTGTAGAAAAGAAATCTAATACCAAACTACATTTCATAATACAACAATCCCTCACCATCACCCAATTATGGCTTTGGAGGCAACTGAAGATGTTATGAGTAGTTTAATATATCTAAATTTAACTACCGATACCAAGAAAAACCGAATGAAACAAAGCAACATCAAAATGAAACAAAACTAAGAAAAACAAATTAGCAAAGAATGTTAATTCCATGTCATTAGTCAAAAAGCTATGCAAAATTCCCGGCCGCCTATCTATAACCCTAAACAAGAACACCGATCGCTGATTAATAACATAAAACATGAAAGATAGAAGGCAAAATGGAAAGCACAAGATTCTAAATAGAAGTGAAGCATATATATCATGAAAGATGCAATGTATAAACATGTGAATGGATTATAGTACAATGAGCTTTAAAGAACTAAAACAAGAACTATACAATAATGCACGTAACTCATAAGTGCAGTATTCTCACACCTGCCCTTGGCAACGATCTTCAAATATGAATTTCTGCTGAAAATGGTAGTTCTTCTTATATTAAAATGCAGTCATTATAGAATGGTGATGTTACGGCACAAGTGCAGCGTAATTACATTACAGAGCAGACTAATAAAAGCTAACACAGATTAATAGAGACTAATCTATATGCGTATACAAACGCGTTATTTATAATGGAGGAAATATAACTGATTCCTAATGTTTATGCTGGTGGTAGAACACGTAGACCATTACGTCCACGGATCTAGGATCATGGCCGTATTGAAAAGTAAATCTATGAGGAGTGGATGTTTGAATTCAGCTAAGGAGCAATGTACAGATGTTGATTTATCCTCCGCAATTCAGAAACGGTCGTTTGAACCTTCACGCGACACGAAACAGAGTCCTGCCACCGTGAGACTCTACGGTTGACTTCCATGTGGACACCTTTGACCGCGGCCTCTTTAGACGGATTTGCTCAAGCCAATAGGACACGAACCATGTCCACATCATTCCTGACTTGCCCATGTGGCTCGTTTCCTCTGAAGACACCTGTAGCATAGAGTTTCACAAAATAGCTGCAGAAAGTTGCAGCAGCTGCGGAAAGTGGCAAGATTCCGCAGCTGAATGAACAAAATCTAAACCAAATAGAAGACACAAAAATATAATTAAAAACCATGTTAGATGCTCTTTTGCAATTAATATACAATGATATTGACAACTTGGGAGGTTCAGGTGAGTGAAATAGGTATAGAAAAGTGTATGGAAAATATGCAGATTTGAGACTCAACATACCCCCACTGTGAAGGTGTTGCATGTCCTTATGCAACCAAAATTTTGACAATTCCTCTTCAAATCATGTGCCTTGACACTTCAGCCAGCACATCCAATCCTCTCCTCCTCTTCCTTGGTGCTGCCAACATTCTGGGTTTCTTCATTAAGCACCTAAATTTGATATTAACCAGTGCTCTGCTTAAATTTTGGCATTTCCTTTTCAATTTCTTGTTTTTCTTCTGCCATATTCCCAAATGTAGCATGGTATTATCATGAATGATTTTGTCCAATTTACCTTGTTCCTTCAATGTCTCATTTTCATTTTTGATGTGTCTATTCAAAAGCTCTAGCTCAAAGATTTCCTGTTTTAGTGATTGGACTAAATCATCCTGTACTATGTGAGGCTGGATGGACGAAGTACTGGGGCCGGTAGCTGCTTTTTCCAGAGATTCTATATAGTCATATACTTCCTGTTGCTTGGGGTCTATTTCAGGTGTCATTTTTATTGGGCTGTCCCCATAATGCCGTGAAGGAGAGTTATCTTCAAAATCTGGCTGAGAAGGCCTCTCATCAACATCTTGCTGAGAATGGGATGGACTATGTTCAATGTCTAACTGAGAATGAAATGAACCAGGTTCACTAACTGACTGAGATGGACTATGGTCAGCTGGGGACTGTTCAGATGTTTCTTCCCCCAAATCAATGAAATGAGGACCCTTCATTTGCGTTTTCCTCAATTTCCCCTTAAGTCTGCTGCTTCTTCTCACACGCTGTGGTATACCATCCTTTTGTTTTTGTTTTCCTTTCTCTGTCTTCTTGGCTATAGATGACTGTCTTTGAAGATAAACTAATCTTTCAGATAAAACTTGATGATCTTCTTCTTCAGAAGAAGGGGTTTGATGTATGGCTTCAATAGTTTTTCTCTCTTTTGGTGTTATTGGCTTCTTACCCTTGATTTCTTTCTTCTTCCTCTTTGACAGTCTCTTTTCCTTATCAGTTCTTTCAATTATAGTAGTAGGAGTATTTTGGATTTCATCAATTGTTCTTTTTCTCCTACTTCTTCTTGCTGTGCTACCTTCAGGAATTTCTTGAGTAGGAGTAATTTGAGTTTCATCATTTATTCTTTTTCTCCTACTCCTTCTTGTTGTGCTACCTTCAGGAATTTCCTTAGGTTCCTCAAAGAAATTTCTAACCAGAAATTGTTCCCATGTATCTTTCTTCTCCTTTAACTCTTTTTCAATCAGAATTTTTACAAGACCGTGGTGATATAGATGTGGTTCTACATCTCCTAAGTGCTTTTGAACAGTCACAGACATTTTCTTCAAGCTATTTAACAGAAAATATGGGAGATTGAGAGCTTGATTATCTAGAAAATTCATCAGTAACCTGGTATGGTACATGTACATGGACCCAAAACGGCCTTCACAGGTAATGAATTTCTGAACAACTAGCAGCAAAGTAGCCCATTCCTCTTTCAATGCATGAACAGGAATTCCTCTTTTAAAAAATAGTTATGTCCATACCTTGGTTTCGTAAGATTGTTCTCCAGGCTTCATCACTGATGCTTTTATTCTTAAACCAACGCTCACCCTCTTGCAGAAGTTCTGTGGCAGATGCTATAGATGCTTCATTGATTGCAAACTTAAGGTCTCCAATTTCTACTTCCAAGCCATTGAATGACCTTGCGAATGCCTTTGTCACTTCTTTATGATAACCTCTGAACTTCTGGATAAACCGCAGCCATTTTGCTTTCTTCAATATCTCCCTTACTTGCGGATATCCCTCCATGAACTTGGGTCCTTCTGGTTCTGCTCTTAGCAATTTACCCATTTTTTCTGCTCTTCAAAGACTTGCCTGCGTGGAGGATTCAAATGGAAATAGAACGGCTGAATGCACAGAGATGAACACAATGACTGTGGGTAGATATCAGAGAGTAGAAATGAGCACAATGAACGAAATGGAGTGAGACAGAATGGAAAGGGGTTTCGTGAGCACAACAGAGATACGGCTGTGAGTTTGACAGAGTATAACACATTCGGCAGCGTTTTAAAATTTGGTGGCTGCGAAATAAATGTGAACACGTTTCAATCAACGGTTATGGATTTATGCGGCTGTAAGAGTCCTTGGTCAAATCAAATATGTCTCATTGTCACCGGTGGAATATTGGATCATGAGTGAAAATCGGGGGTTTAATGATGGAACCGTTTGTGAATGAATGCGAGAGGATAATATGGAGATCGTGAAAGGTTACGGAATTGTCAATATAATCATTGCACATAATGGATAGAGCTTATGGTTTAGAACTATATAAAAATGTGTTTTTCAATGCTATTTGAAATAAATTTTATTCATACCTTTGGAATCTTTACCTTTTTCCTTGATCTTCAATTAGTTACTCTTTACTGGTGTCTTGAATGCTCCATGTCTTCATTTTTGATCCTCTCACCTGCATTTTATTTCATGATTATGGAAATAACATCTGACTGTACATTCTTTTTGAAAACAAAGTAGTAGCTGCGGAATCTGCTTCTGGCTGTGGAAACTGGAGTCAGCTGCGGAAACTGACACAGCTATTATTTGGATGAATGGAGATGAACAGATGACAAATGACCAGATGGAAATGGTCATGAAAAAGAATTTTATTGATGAAATGGAATGAAATGGATGAAATGAAGTGGAATGGAGTGAAATGAAGTGAAATGAAATGGAATGAAGTGGAATGGAATGGAGTGGGTGGTCACAAAACTTGTGAAATGAAAGAGAGATTTTTTTTTTTGGAAAATATAGAGTGTCAGGTGTTCCTGATTTTCACCCTATATTTTATGTATAAGACTGCCAATCAGTGATTGGTTTTCAGGCTTATACAATTTTTTTTTTTTTTTTAAAACTGAAAAGAACAAAAGCTAGGCTGGTGGAGAAGAAGAATTCTTCTGTACCAGCCTGATTGCAGAATTTTCTTGAAATATTTTGACAAAATCCTCTTTTGAGAGTGGCTTATGATAAACTTTCAATCTGTGGCCATTCACAATAAGAGGAGTTTGAAACTCATCAATGGTCTTGATTCTTACCGCTCCATTGCTAAAGATCTTGTCAATCTCCTATGGCCCAAGCCAATGAGTCTGAAATTTTCCTTGAAAATATTTAAACTTGGAATCAAATAACAATGCCCAATCTCCTTCTTGAAACTTCTTCTCTTTGATGTACTTGTCATGCCATTTAGCTCTTTGATATTGAACTAGATCAGTTCTTAAAATTGTTTCTTGTCTGATCTCATCTAGCTCATTCAACTGCTCCATTCTATGCTTTTGGGCTTCTGATAAGTCCATCCCCAACTGAACTGCTACCTTGAAGGTCTTGACTTGGAACTCAATGGGGAGGAAGACTTCTTTCCCATAAACAAGTTCATAGGGAGAATGTCCTGTTGTATTTCTCCATGTAGTTCTATAGGCCCACAAGGCTTTAGGAAGCCTCTCTGCCTAATCTCTTCTATGTAAATGAAAATTTTTGGTGATGATACTCTCAAGAACTTTGTTTGTGGACTCCACTTGACCATTTTCTTGCGGATGGTAAGGAGTAGATCTTCTGTGCTTGATTTTGTATTTATTTCCATCAACTTCTCCACCAAATTGGATGTGAATTGGCTCCCCTGATCTGTCACAATTTCTCTTGGAACACCAAAGCGAGTAAAAATATCCTCATAAAGAAAATGAAAAACTGAATTTTCAGTAGCAGATACTAATGCTTTGGCTTCTACCCATTTAGTAACATAATCAGTACAAACCAATATATACTTCTTTTGCTTAGATGGTGGATTAATAGGTCCAATGAAATCTAAAGCCCATTTTTCAAAGGGTTCAATGAGTACATGTGTTTGCAATGGCATTTCACTTGAAAGAGTAGGTTTCCCTACTCTTTGGCAGCTGTCACACCTTTTGACATATTGTTTTGCATCTTTGAAGAGGAAAGGCCAATAATATCCTAAAGAGAGGATTTTATAGGCCGTCCTTTTGTCTGCAAAGTGTTCGTCGCATGGTTCATCATGACATGCCTTAAGAATATCAAGCATTTCATCTTCCCTGACACATCTTCTGATCACAAGATCTGGCCCTGTTTTAAACAATTCGTTAGAAATCCATGAATATTTTGAACTCTCCTGAATAA
>CM076579.1:1447953506-1448029487 GCA_034641835.2 Pinus albicaulis
CTCTGTCTCATTCCTCAGCTACTTGTCTTATGCTCTCTTTGTTTCATCTACTCCTTGACTGATGCTACTCCTTAATTCTCCTTTTGCTGCCTCAGGTGTTCTTCCTCATCACTTTGTCTCATTCCTCAGCTACTTGTCTTATGCTCTCTTTGTTTCATCTGCTCCTTGACTGATGCTACTCCTTAATTCTCCTTTTGCTGCCTCAGGTGTTCTTCCTTTGCCATCTCCTTTGCCTTGTTGCTGCCTCGGGTGTTCTTCCTTTGCCATCAATGACAACATTTCCAACAGTAATATAATATAATATAAGTATATTTGGTAAGTGTTATTAATATTATATTTTCATTATTATGAAACATAACTGGGTGTATGTGTATATATTTTGTGTTAGCTTTTATTTCTAACATTGTTTAATTTAAATAGAATTTGGTTAGAGGATTTATGCAAGATTTCTTTAACATATTTTTTTGGTATAAGTTGGTCATTAACATAATCACAAAGATATTGTTATTCAAGATTCACGTGAGGTGATTAATTTATCATGTTTATGCAATATTTTTTTATGAAATATTTCTTTTGGAGATGAAAAAATAATTATAATTTTTCCTTTTATTAAAGCATGAATAAATAATATATATATATTTTTATTTTTTTAAGTTTCATAAATATATTTATATTATTGAAAAAATGATATTACATTGATACTTTTTATCTCCCAAAAATCTTTGGGGTTTTGTATTGTAATTGTGGGAATAAAGTTCACCATTTTTTATCAGTAACAACCTTGGAGATCCCTGCGTTAACTTCCTAGATTGTTCAAAAAACCATACAAGACTTACTAAAGATCAAGCTAGATATACAAGACATTTACCATAAGTAATTACATGCATAAGTGTGTTCAGAGGAGCCAAACAAAACCAATGTTTGCATATAGCATACTAAGACATCTTGAAAGTGATATAAGCATAAGAAAGTTAGGCATATCCTATTAAAAAATGGATAGTTGAGTGCCATGAGAAACTATTAATTTAATATGATAAATGGAGAGAGGGAGTTGGAGTTTCCTTGGGGTAGACCCTCTATTGGAGCATTCATAACAGCTGGTGTTTGAGGTTGCAAATTTGATCAAGAGTCAAAGTTAGACACCACGTAGCGCTCCATCTGTGTTAATTTGGAAACGCTATCATCCATATTGTATCTAATGTCTTGGAGAATTAGTTTAATATACCCTTTTCCTACAAATAACTGGTCGTTGTTGAATTTATTATCACGGATGACCATTTGAAGCAAGGTTTCTAACTGACGGTGCAGAACCATGGAGTGAAGAAAATGAAGCCTCCCTTTTTGAAAAATTTTGGGATCTAAAGTCCAACTGAGGTTGTTTCCATTGATTTCAGAGTCATAAAAGTATGTATGATCCCAAAATTCCTTAGCTTCCAAGTGAAGAATCTCATTCCTCACTTCAGGGGGAAAAAAATCGAAATGATAAGCCACGAAGTTCCAACCAAAGAGACACTGACAATGACAGGAGTATGTGCTTGAGGCGTCATCGCGATGACTGGGTAGACATTTTATGGGATAAATGAAATAGTATGGAAAATATGTATAAAAAGGTGAAGGTGGGTCGACCAGGAGACTATGATGACGGGAAAGTAATATTACGAGAGTGTGGATACTGAACGACATGGTGGAATCATCAACCATAGAAAGGAAGATCGACCCAGAATTACTTACAAGGTAAGCCTCCCTTTCAAACTGAATTTGAAGAAGAGAAAGATAGATTGTAACTAGGAGACTCAGATTAGCCAAGACCCGACCCATGATACTATCAAAACCATATCGAAAATGTGCCAGAATTCCAAACACCACATACCCTTACATGAAAAATGAATGATATACCCACAAAGTCAAAAATTTGGGAGGACGGAGTGGGTAATACATCAACCAGCTCAAAGGAGGGATTCATCAATGTGTTATGGAGAAACAAAAAAAGAACACATGCAATTGAAATAACCAGATAGACTACCAAGGGGAAACGATACACAATAGGTAGTAAATTTACAAGAATAAATGAATCATAAAAGTTGGAAATACATAGAAAAATATTCACATAAATCATTGAGCTCCAACTTTGGTAACCACGAGTTGAAGGGGTGTTGGAAATCTTCTACGGTCCTACTAACAATATTGAAAATCCACCACCTTAGGACAAGGTCCATATGTTTATAAAGGAAAACCAACGAGAGAGGATCGAATGAGCAGGAGAGAAGCTCTAATCAAGCGAAAACCAAATAAGGAAAAGTGTGTGTCATGGCACGCATGTTAACACCCACATTAAAAACCCAATCCATGTAAAATCTTCCTTGGGATGAATCCATGATCAACTGTGATGGTCAGAAACAACAAACAAGGGGAATGTTGGACTGAGACCACTCTCCCACCATATTCCCGCATTTAAACTGATTTGATGATGGTAGGTGCATTTTTGGTTGAAGGCGATGTGGACGCAACACAAGGATGAGGTCAAGATAGGTGGAGACTTTTTCTCTCCTCCCCATGCCCACCTTCTTTTTCACCAATGCCATTTCATGCATGCTAATCATGGTAATTGGTGTGCATTTGAAACATTAATTTCACCCCATCTTAAGTAATATAAAGAAGTATTATATTACATTAATAAAATAATTCTTTATGTTATTTAGGAGATCTTCATCGTTAGAAAAAAGTTTGTGGACTATTTACTACTTTTTCCATTATTTATTTTAGTATGATATTTTTCCAACATAGTAATATTTAGTTTTATAAATCCAACTTAAAATTAAAACACATATTTTAAAGTTGATGATCATTTTCATATTTTTGAAAAGTTCAAATATATGAGAGTTGCAATTACATTTTTATTTTTCACCACAATTAACATTTTATTTTAGTCTTCTAATAATTTTTAAATGAAGAAATGATATGTGAATTAGTTTAGATGTATAAATTTATTTGTTGATGTATTATTTCATATTTTAAAGTAGATGATGAATTTTTTTTCAACTGTGGTTCATGGTCACTGAGTGGCTGCTACATCCACCAGTAATAATCCGGGCATATCCACCCGAAGGGATCTACCCATCGACTTATTTGGTCAGGCCTAACCCCAGGGGAATCAAGGAGATTTGACCCTGTGACCTCCCAATTGGCAAGGTACTTAACAATGGGAACTTGACCAATTGAGCTATCCCTTGGGGCTAAATTAGATGATGGTTGTATGTATAATAACTGTATATTAATAATACTCACCCAATATAATTATACTATATCACTAATATTTGAATATATTCCTAACATACACACACACACACACACACATATATGTTAGGAATATATTCAAATATTAGTGATATAGTACAATTATATTTTGTAAGTATTATTAATATACGGTTATTATTATGAAATATAACTTGGTGTATGTGTATATATTAATTCAAATTAATACTATACAAAAGTGTATTTTATGGGAAGATAATACAAGTACTTAAGTTAATGTTACTTTGTATCATTTTATTTTGACGGTCCATGGGGAATGTTGTTGATGTTGTATTTTCTTCTAACTTATTTATCGTATTTATTATATAGATGGATTCTATAAATGTGACTTTGAGTGTTGGATAAGTAAATATATGTGACAAGAGTAATGGTTAATTATACAATCATGTGGATAAAATAAATATCAAAGATAGTGTGAGGGTTGTACCATATTTGATGCCTCAGCCACGATAGGAAAGAGTTAATGATAATAACAACCTAATCATAATTTTAAGACTTGATTAAAGGTTTAAAAATTTACTCAAATAAGGAAAGTATATAAAAATTTCACTCTACTAATAGTGTGACTATACATACCCCATAAATTGTCAACCATCTTGTTGTAACACGAAGAAATAATAATAAAGAAATGATTAGTATCTTGATGATTAAGTGGCACTCATAATATTGATGATCTTTTGCAAAACTGCTCTTGGTTGACAAAATTAACCAAAATAGATACTAGATGGATGTTCGATGATATTCTTTCATTATATGTAATAGTTTGTATTCATTGTTTATGTAGGCTAGTGAATTTGATTTTTCCAATGGACCATGATAAGATGTCCATGCTGTTTTTTTGTTTTGCATATACTATGTGTTGATATTTAATTATTATATTCATAATATTATGTGATCTTCATAATCCTATCATATCTACATATGATGTTTTTTTTTTCCACAGAAAAAATCGAACCTTCTATTATATAAGAGGGTTACATAGCATATGCATTGCATTCCTTTCCCTTTTCCAGAGAAAAACATAAGCAGCTGTGTTTTTTTGAAAGACACCCTACAGCCCTGTCCACAAAAGCTAATGCAAAAAAAGTCAAAATGTGGTGTAAGCTACCCCCGGCTTCCATTTAGGATAAAACACCGAAACAGGGTTTGCTCAGCACCACGACTGTCCAAAGACCAGCTAGTAAAAACTGTGCTGGCTGATAGTATTGTTATGACAATAAATAAAAAAGATCTCAGGCCTCCGGTTAACGGAAAACAGCGCTGAGTTTTTGACAGTTTTTTTAAATATACAGAAAAGTTTGAACAGCAGAGTTCTATATACAGAAAATAAAAAGACAGTGAATGTAAAAGAGCTGTTGGCAGCTCCCGGATTAAACAAAAACAAGAGGGGAAAGTCTCCTTGCCATTCCATCAACTACTTCTTCAACTGACCATGAGTCCAAAACCTGCTCAATGCCTTTTTTAGAAAGGTTGTCTGCTTCTGTGTTTCTTTCCCTGTAAATGTGACAAATATTCAGCTCAGCAAAACAACTTTTAAGATGAATAATTTCAGAAAGCAAAGGAGTTAAGAGAAAATTCCTGCAGTGATGTGAGCCATTTGCCCACTTGATTGTGTTCAGAGAATCCCCAAAGATCTGAACCTCCCTTTCATTACGCAAAGAGAGCCAACAAATAAGCAAATGTAAGGCTTTGAGCTCGGCAAAGTTATTTGTTCCAGTACCAAGTCCAATGGAGGCTTTGAGAGAAATTCCAGTGGGATAGTGGATGACCAGACCAGCTCCACAATTTTTGTTTATATCTGAGGCTCCATCAAAATAAGCCCACGGGATGGAGCCCTTTATTTCTTCTACCTGAACAGGTCTACAGCTCCGAGAATTAGATGGAAGTGGTATGCTTTCAAATATGGCCACTCCTTCGGCTGCTAATCTGGCGATGGGAAAGAAAGAGTCTTTGAAAATTCGGTGATTCCTGGCTAGCCATACTCCCCAGACAACCAGCAGGGGCATCGTTCTGACTTTGTCATTGGGAGCCTGTTCCCACCAATTATTCCAGGCCTCTGATATTTCCTCCCCCTCCCAACGAAGGGGGACCTTTGATTGTCTTAACATTTCGTTCCAGAGGCTTTTTGAGAATGGACAGGCAAGGAAGATATGTTGGAGAGATTCCTCACTCTCCTTACACAAGGAGCACCAGCCTGGACCTATCTTCCCCCTTTTTTGGAGAAGGTCCCAAGTAGGTACTTTCTTTTGAAGAACACACCAGAAAAACAACTGAGTCTTTGCTGGCCCTTTCAGTTTCCACAAAGGCTTGGCCCACCAGTTTGGCTCCTCCCACCCCTTTTGTGACATGAGCCATTCATATCCCATCTTTGGAGAGTAGAAGCCTGATTGGGAGTGCACCCACCTCAGCTAATCCGGCTCATTTGTAATACGAATATGGGAGTTCAACAGACCTGCGCGAAAATCCCCCCATTCATCATGCCACCTTTCTTCTAGAGCAAGAGCATTCGCTAAAAGCCACTCCTGCCTCGAGATTGATGTGTTTTCATTATCAGAAATTTGTCTGAGAGAGAAAAAGCCTCTATTATTTAGAAGCTCAAGCAGGTCTCTTGAAAGAGCAAAGGAGTCCGGGCAGCCCACCCACGGGTCCCTACCTAACCTTATGGAGCTACCGTCACCCACTTTCCATGCCAAGCCTTTTTCAATAATCTGTACAGCTGCCACCAAAGCTTTCCATACCACTGAGGAATTCCTTGTTGATTTAGAAGGCTGTCTTATCCATTCTAGAGGTGAGGCTGGGTCAATATACTTCCTCCTAGTCACAGCAGTCCAAAGGTTATCTGAAACAATCAGCCTCCATGCGAGTTTAGCAGCTAAAGACTGAGAGAAGGGGACCAAATCCTTTATCCCCCACCCCCCCCATTTTTTGGGTCGGACAATTTTATCCCAGGCAACCCAAGGAGAGACACAATCCTTCTTCTGGCCAGCCCATAAGAATCTGCTACAGATTTTGTTTATTTTCAGCAAAATGCATTTAGGCACCCATATGAGGCTAGCCCAGTACACTGGAATGGCCAAAACCACAAATTTAATCAACACAAGCCTGCCTGCCCTTGACAGCCATTTAAAACTCCAATGTTTCATTTTGTCCTCAATTTTCGCCAGGAGCCAATTCCAGTCTTGAGCCCTGTATGAGTCAGGTTTCAGCTTAAAACCAAGGTATTTGAACAGATCCTGAAGGGACTTTAATTCAAACGAGAGAATCTCCTTTACTCTGTTTTCTTCGAGGGGGGAGAGCCCTGCTGTCGTGACCGAAGATTTCTGATCATTTATGACCAGACCCGTGGCTTTTAAGAAGAGGTCTAAGAGCCTTTTAAGACAGCAGCAGTCCTCCCAGCTCCCATCACTAAAAATGAGGATGTCGTCAACAAAAAGGAGATGAGTCACCCAGAGTTTCAATCCAACTTCAATCCCTTTCATATCACCCTGTCTCTTCGCCGCTTTGATCAATAAACTTAAACCTTCAGCTGCTAGCAGGAACAGTAGGGGGGAGAGAGGGCATCCCTGGCGTAGACCCCTTTGCGGTTTGAAGAAGTTCGAGGCAGCACCATTTATCAGAACTGCAATCGAAGTCGAGGTAACACATGCCATGATCCACCTTACAAAGTCATGCCTGAACCCCAAATGAGTTAGGAGAAGCCTTAGATACATCCAACTGATTCTGTCGTAGGCCTTAGAGAGATCAATTTTAATGATGGCCCCTTTTTTCCAGCTTCTTTTTAGACTGTGAAGGGTTTCCTGAGCCACACCTACAGCCTCATGGATTTGTCTCCCATCCAAAAAGCCAAACTGTTCCACAGAGATGCTTTTGGAGAGGAAAGGTTTCAGCCTGGAGGCGACAATCTTTGCAATAACCTTGTATAAGCATGTGCAGAGTGAGATGGGGCGAAAGTCATTAAAAGAGGAAGGTTGGTCCGACTTAGGGATGAGGGTCAGAAAAGTGGCATTAAAAGGCTGGTAGACCAAGCCTGAGACCCTTGATTCTTCCACCACCGCAGTCAGGTCATCACCCAGAATATCAAAAAAGTGGAGAAAAAATTCCACCGTCCAGTCGTCCGGTCCTGGGCTTTTCTCTTTTTGCATCGATTTTAGGGTTGATTCCACTTCATCCTTGGAGACCGATGCCATCAGAAGATCATTTCCTTCATCTTCAATGAACCTTGGGAAAAATTGGGCTACTCTTATAACCTCAGCAATTGAAGCTTCTGCAGGAGCCTTAAAGAGGTCTTTGAAGAAAGCAACCCCAAGGGAGGCAAGCTCTTCAAAGGACTGAGCCTTTTCCCCATTTTCTTTTGGCATTTCCCAAATGGTATTTAAATTTTTTCTCCCTTTAGCATAATTCTGAAAAAAATTTGTATTTTCATCCCCCGCTTGAAGCCAGATAGCCCTGCTCTTTAAATGCCAACTTTCCTCCTTAACTTGAAGAATTTTCCTTATGGCTGCCTCCAACTCCCGGATTCTATCACGGGATTCCACTGTGGCATATCCCCTCCCATTCGGGGCTTCCAAGAGCTCAATTTCAGTGTTTATGACCCTTAGTTCCTCCTCTTCGAGTAATGCCTTATGAGTAGCCCAAGTTTTGGTTGCAGCTTTCAAAATATTTAGGTTATGCATAAAAGCCTTGCTTCGACTTAAATCCCCCTCATCACATAGCCCATCCCTCCTCCAAGTGGTATGTACCAGAGATACAAAGGAATCATCGGACAACCAAGAGGCATTGAATTTGAACGGGGACCCAGGTTTTTTGAGAGTTCCCTTTGCCTCCAACAGTACCGGGAAATGGTCGGACAGGCCCCCTTCACCCACCCAATGACGGAAAATAGCCAATTTCTCAGATAGAGCTTCACCCAAGAGAAAGCGATCCAATTTCTTCCCAACCCAGTCATCACCAACTCTTTTATTGCGCCAAGTAGGCCTGGCCTTAAGAAGCGAGAGGTCGATCAAATGGGAGGAGGCGATCTTTGAAAGGAAAAAGTATGTTAGAGGGTCCGCTCTGGCATTTTCTCCCCACGATTCAGAAACCCCTAGTGAGAAGTTTAGATCTCCTCCAATGATCAAATTTTGATGGTTAAGAAAAGACTTTTGGAAAAAGGAAGACCAGAACATCTCCCTTTCCTGACAGGGCCCATAAACATTCAGAAGAAGTAAGGGAAAGCAGAGCTCCTTAGAGTAGAGCTCCACCGCCAGAGAGTGTTCAAACCCCCAGGAGGAAATTTCTTTAAGGTTTCCAGCTCGATATCCTGTGGCCAAACCACCAGAGTGGCCATCTGCATCAATGGCCCGAAAGAGCTAGCCTGGCATCGATTTTGATTATACTGGAATATCTGGATTATACTGTCTAATTAGGTTCCTGAAAGCTAGTTTTTTGGGTTGACTAGCTAACCCTCTATAGTTGAAGGAAAGCAAAATCATTTCAGCGAGTCGGAGGGTGGCTTTGCTACTCTAAGCACCCCAGTCAAGGATTTTTGTTTCATCGACTATATCAATAATTTCCTTCTGCTTGGCCTTGGACATATTGGATTTCCTACCTCTAGTTTTCCTGGGCCCGATGGGCACTAAATCCTGCTCAAGACCACCAGGAACGATCTCTTTCCCAGGACGAAAAGCCAATGATCTCAGGTTATAGGGGGGAGAGGTCGAGGGAGGAGCAGAGTCCAAGGAATGGCAGGGGGGAAAGGATTCAAACTTAGAGGACGGAGGATCTCCAGGGGACGAGGGTACCGAGACAACTAGACTGTCGACCAGAGGAGAATTCAGATTTAAACAAGAAAACTCCATCTGAAGCTGCCCGGAGGTGCTAGGCATCGCAATAGCAGAGGCAGAATCCAAATTAAAAAAACATAAAGAAGAGGGGGAAGAAATAGGCATACCCGCCTGAGGATACAACACTTTCCCAGCAGTCGGAGTGACCTGAGAGGCAGTCAGCACAGGAGTTTGCTCTTGAGACCGGGCGGAATTGATCTGCTGCAAAGGGGCACCAGAAGTCACATCCTCCAACCCATCCTTTAAATCCTCCTCCATTGGTTCCTATGGGAGATCCATACCAGTGTTTGAAGCAGGAAAAACCACCGAATTTCGGGGCACCTGGAGAGGGTTCCTTCGACGGCGATGGCCCAGCAGGCATTCTTTGGCCAGGTGCCCATATTTATGGCAACGATGGCACCGAAATGGCAAGTTTTCGTAATCCAGCTTTTGCACAAACTCCAGCTCTCTATACTTTAAGGTCATTGCTTCTGCAAGCCCTTCTCGAGGGTTAAGGCTTACTAAAATCCACGCCACACTCAGATCATCTGTTTTCTCGAAAGATTTATCAAAATCCAAGAACTTTCCCAAGGTATTTCCAATGGACATAAAAACCGAATCAAACCAGAACTGAAGGGGTAACCCTGGCAATTTTACCCAAACAGGAGATTCGTTCAGCTTCTCGGTCTGGGCATCAAACAAAGGTGTCCATCTTTGAAGAAGGACTGGTCGTTTACCAAAGCACCAATTCCTGTCAAGAACCCAATTAACATGATCTTTGTGGGCAAAGCACAAGGTGAACCATCCTCTCTCCAAAGCTTTAATCTCCACAGGCTTTCCTGGTGCATTTTCCCACTCCAATTGAACCCATTCCCGAATATAATCGGCCGAGAATTTCCGCCCTCGCACTCTGCCAACGAGCCTTGTCTCAGTGGCTGCCATAGCCTCTTCTACTCGGATATCCACTCCTAATGTGCAACAAGGCTGGGGCTCCTTATTTCTAATAGGACCCTACTTTTTTCGCTTCCCACCCACCTTAGTAACCTACACCTCGCCTTCTCCAGGTTCGAAATGTTGTCGGTCATCAGAGGCCTCTACCCCTGGCGGGCCCTGGCACCTCTCCTCCGAAACCCTATGCACACAAGAGTCACAAACCTTCTGTCTCTCAGCCGCAGGATGCTTTTCGGGTTGGGACTTCTCTACTTCCCCGACGCCTCCAGATGCAATCTCCCCCTGTGGGCACCCCTTCAATCCCATTTCCAACAAGACCAGGTCATTTGCGTGCCTACCTCCATCGCCCAAAGCTCCAACCGAGGAGTCAGTCAGAGGTAAAACCCAGATCTCCTCCACCGAGAGCCCATTGACACTTTTTGAGCTTGATTCCAAATTTTTCCTTTGTATAGGGGCCCTATTTTCGCTTCCAAAAGCCCATGGAAAGCCTGCTTCTAACTCAGGCCTTTTCCCGGTCCTTTCCTTTGCATCTAAGGGCCCTTTCGAGACATGCAGGCCGCAGCTGGCCACCACATCCTCTAGCCCTCCAGAAAGGGGAGGAAACCCTGCGAAGTCAGAAAGATCTGGCCTCGATTGAAGGGGAAAAGTCCCGGAAGCAGCAAAACAGTTCCTGTCGAAACTTTCACCTTCAGAGAAAACACCCTTAGAGGGTAAAATGACACAGTCGACCTTTTTGGTCTTTGCTACTTCAAGGAAAGCAAATCTGTGAGGGGAACTAACCACCCCAGGCTCTTTGGAGAAAACCCCTTGCTTCACAGGCGTCTGAGGAAAAAATCGCTCCAAGTTTTGAACAGAGACATCGTGACCCTAAACAGTAAAAAGATCCTTCGGCGCCGGTTCCAAATCAACCAGTTCACGGTCGAGACCCATCCCTGCAAAGTAAAAACAAACCCTAACCCGGCACCGAAAGAGCTGGAAACCCGTGAGGAGGTAAACTTCAACGATCCGGTGAAAAAACAACTGGAAAAAAAACTGTTTACAGGTTATGGATGAAACCGCGTGTATTCCAATCTCAGTAAACGCTCGTAATGACTTTGCACAGAAAAATGCAGGAGGTTAGGCGGGGCCCTGACAGGTAAGGACCTCTGTCCCATCTCACCTCCCGCGTGGCCTAAGGCAGGCCCAGCCTGCAAAACGTTACTGGTCCACCATTGCAAAAAACCCTAGCGCTCCATTACCAATCTCGGTCGCCTACCCATATCTACATATGATGTTATTTTAATATGTGTTTCTATTTATTATGTTGAGACTATGTTATATATTCGATTAAAGTATATCGATGCTATATTTATTGTGGTAGTATTTCATGATGTGATGGCATGTTGTAATTTCATGTAGATTTTATGATGAGATGGTTTTTATAAAGGCACGCATGCACACATGGTGCCTTCCTATAAGATGTTGTGATGACAATGATATTGTATTTTTATGATGGTGTATGAGAGTTAGCATGTGGATTATTTTTTATGAGATAATAATGGTATGATTAGAACTAATTCATTAATAACATGTTCTGAGGTGGTGATTTAAAAGAAATCCATGAGTGGGATAATATAGCCATTTTATTCAATGCTCTCATGGGAAACCATGCGGCAGTAAAGAAGAACATATTTAAATAACACCTAATGGGAGGGGACATATTCAATCAACCAATATATTATAATGTTTCTTATAATTTTCATGGGACGCGAGACCATATTGAGAAGGTCAAAGTGCTTGATATTGGAGTTGTGATACCTAAGTCCAGAAGATGAGTTGGAATACTACTTAAAGGTGGAGTTGTGTGGTTGTAATTTGATGCCTGGGGCTGGGTATCTGGTAGAAGTTAAGGAAGCTTAAGTCAACATTGCAATATTCTCGGGATACATGAGTAGTGTATTAGACTATATACCTACTTGGGTATATGAGGTATCGGGAATGGGGGCCCTTATTATAACAATAGGCTTTAAGCCCAACATAAAAAGTTACGATGAGAGCTAAAGCGTACTTTCACTTCCTTGGAGTTGTGATGTGGACTTTCAATGCCCACTATGGCCACTTAAGTGGTTCTTATATTAGTTACAATAGAGGGTAATATGGAACATATGGGGAGAAAATAAAAACCTATAACATAGGTAAATTTAACTTTGAGATAAAATTTCTTGAATGTGGGGAATATGTAATGCCCCATATTATTTAACATATTAATAATAAGTAATAAATAATACATGAATGAGATAAATAAATTGTGTTAAAATATTAAAAGATAATGATAATTGAAATAAAAGATGATAATAATATGAGGATAATCATATGGTAGTCTTAATAAAGCAACAAATTAATAATAAAAGGAAAATTGTTAAATGAAAAGAATTTATTAAAAAGTAATTAAAGAAAAGTTAAAACAAAAAAAATATTAAAATGTGATTTACTAATTACTTGATGCTAAGTGGAACATGTGTGTGAAACTTTTGCATGGATGGACAAGAAAAAATATTTTTAATGAATGTGGAGAAGGGAGTGTAACATCTTATGTTTGGGGAAATTTAATGGAAAGGCTTGGAAGCTTACATTGTAGGAATTTATTGGATAATTTCCTTAGATCAAGAACCAAAGGTCACCACTCACAAATAGATCACAAATCAGTACACCAGTATAATCACGTGGTTAAAACCCTCAAAGAGGGAAACAGTCCACAGCCTGAGCCAACGCGGCCACTTCAGTAAATTTGTTAATATAAAAAGAAAATTCACATATGTTTCTTCTCATAAATGGTTACCGGAAAAATGACCCTCCATGCTCTTTAAATAGAGATCATGTACCAATCGAGTGTTAAGCCATGGATAAAGTGTCGTTAATACTGAGGAGAGAGATAACCGCCAGATCACTACAAATCGTGACCGTCGGATTATAAGTTACAAATGTACATGGTAAAGAAACACACTTTACCTAACTCTACACTCGACTGAGTTATTCTTAACAATTTCCTATTTGTTGGAATATCCTAACATCCCCCCTTAAGAACAACTTGGGATAGGATTGAAGGATTTACAAAAGTGATACAAAGGAGCCTATTTCCTATGTGTCGAAATATCTTAACATCCCCCCTTAAGAACAACTTGGGATAGGATTGAAGGATTTACAAAAGTGACACAATAGGAGAAGGAAGGAGGCATTAGAGCCTATCCCCCCTTAATGGCAACTTTCCTAAACTCCAAGCATGGATCGAAGTTTGGTAAACTTCGCTTCTGTGAGAGCCTTTGTAAAGATATCGGCTACTTGTTCATTGGTTGGATGATACTGCACTTCAAGAACACGATCATGAATGAGCTTTCTAATTAAGTGTATCTGGAGTTCAATGTGTTTCATACGTTGATGCTGAACTGGATCTTTACATAGCTTAATGGCACTCTAATTATCACACCAAAGTGTAGTTGGATGCTGTTGATGAAGACCAAATTCAGACAGGATCTGACGAAGCCACATGGCTTCCTTGCTGGCTTCAACTGCACCATGATACTCTGCTTCTGCTGAAGAAAGAGAGATGGCACTTTGTTTCTTACAAGACCAAGTAATAGGTCCTGAACCAAGAATGAATACATATCCTGCAGTAGACTTTCGATCATTAGGGTCAACAGCCCAATCAGAATCAGTGAAACCAATCAACAATGGAGATGCTCCTGCACTGTAATGAATCCCGAACTAAATTGTACCTCGAATATATCGAAGTATTCTTTTAGCTGCTTTCCAGTGACTTTCATGAGGTTGGTGCATAAACCGAGCGACAAGACCAACGTCAAAGGAATGGTCAGGACGGGTATGGGTTAGATACAAAATTTTACCAACAAATTGACGGTATGAGGTAGCATCAAATTCAAGGGTAGTACAAGTGAATGAAAGCTTGAATCCAGACTGAAAGGGAGAAGGGGCTGGCTTACAGTATTCCATGTGAAAGTGGTGTAGAATATCATAAGCATACTTGGACTAAGAGAGGGTAATGCCTTCCTTGGATTGCAAGACTTGAAGACCAGGGAAATAATGCAAGTGTCCTAAGTTTGTCATTTCAAACTATTTTTTGAGGCTAGACTTCACATGGTTTATATGGTTTGGATCACTACCAGTAAGGATAAGATCATCAACATAAATAACAAGGATGGTGAAGGACTTAACCACTTTCTTGGTGTAGATAGTGTTAGAATGACACCTAGAAAAGCCATTATTTAAAATAAATCTATCCATTTTGGCATACCAAGCCCGAGGAGCTTGTTTGAAACCATAGAGAGACTTATTAAGGCGACAAACAAGGCTAGATTCATTTTGGATAAAGCCCTGGGGTTTTTCCATGTAGATTTCTTCATGCAAATCTCCATGTAAGAAGGAAGATTTAACATCCATCTGATGGACTTCCCATTTAAAAGAGGCAGCAAGGGAAAGAACAAGGTAGATAGAATTCATTTTGGCAACAAGGGAGAAGGTTTCAGTATAGTCAATGCCTTCAACTTGTGAAAATCCTTTAGCGACAAGACGATCTTTATGTCTATCCACTTTTCCATCTGGTCTAAACTTTGTTTTGTAAACCCATCTGCATCGGACAAGTTTTCTTCCTTTTGGAAGAGGAACAAGATCCCAAGTATCATTTTCCAATAAGGAACGATATTATTCATTCATAGATTCATCCCAATTTGGATGAATAAATGCTTCTTCAAAGGTTTCTGAATCAGGATTTTCGGGAACTTGAGCCAATAAGGAAGAGGCTCTTTCGAACTGAGAACAAGTATGTCGTCGATCTGTAGGGTCACCTGCAAGAGAACCTGCTGCATCCCGAGTAGAGAGGACCCATATTGGAAGCTATGGAGTAATAGTAATAATTTTAAGAGGTGGAGGATTGTCATCCTCGTTTTCATCATCTAAAGTAGAAGGAATTCTACTAAAAATAGAAGAGAGAGAGAGAGAGGTGGCACATATGCCAAATCAAGCTCGCACGCCAAAAGTGGCACACCTGCCGAACTAGGCTCGCAGGCAGATATATTTTCATCAAATTTTACATCTCTTCTAATGATTATATTTTTGGATTTTGGTTGAAGAAGTCTATATCCTTTGGCATCTTCAGAATATCCAACAAAAATGCATTTTTCACTCTTAGGTTCTAAGGTTTTATGTTTCGCATCTAGAATATGGTCCCAAGCATCACTTCCAAAAACATGAAAGTGACTTACATCTGGTTTGATTGAGCTCCAAGCTTCTTCTGGAGTTATATTCTTTAAAACCTTAGTAGGAATGCGATTTACTATGTAATTTTCATAGTTAATGGCTTCTGCCCAAAAATTGAGACCAAGTCCTTTAGATTGAAGCATACAATTAGCCATTTCTTTTAAGGTGCGATTCTTCCTTTCAGCTACACCATTTTGTTTTGGAGTATATGGAACAATATGTTGCAATTGAATGCCATGCTCAATGCAGAAGTTGATAAATTTTTTGTTGATAAATTCTCCTCCATTCTCTGATCTTAACTTAAGAATTTGATGTCTAGATTGTTTCTAAAAAAAGGCCTTAAAGGCCAAGAACATGTTAAAAACTTCACTCTTGAGTCTTAAGAATTATACCCAAGTGTGTCTAGAAAAATAATCAATGAAAGTTAAGAATTACTTGCAACCAAAGAAAGAAACAACAGAAAGTGGACCACATAAATCACTGTGCACAAGCTGCAAAGGGGCTGAAGCGTGCCAAGAGGCACGTTTGTCAAAACTATCCCGATGATGTTTTCTGATTACACATCCGGAGCAAACACCATCTCAGCAAGATACCATAGGAAGACCCGTCACCATATTTTCCTTACATAGTGTTTGAAGAGAGCGATAGTTTAAGTGACCAAATCGCTCATGCCAAAGTTTTCTCACTTCATCATTATGAGCAAAAAAAATGGAGGGAATACATGATGACCCAAAGTTGTCAAAATTATACAACCTTGTGGAATCATCAGCAATGTCAGTAGCTAAAATATGTTTAGGATCTTTGAGGTCCTTGATTACAATATCATGAGGTGAGAATTCTACTATTTTCCCTTCACCTGAATGAGTTATCTGATTAATAGAGAGAAGGTTGCATGACAAGGTAGGAACACATAGTACATCATTAAAATGACCATTATCGAGATGAATTGTTCCAGATCCTAAAACACTAAGAGATCTATCATCACCAACATAAATATATTTGGTGTTACAATCATTTAAAGAAGAAAACATGGCTTTATTTTTGGCCATGTGATAAGAAGCTCCAGAATCAATGAGCCACTCATGAGAATGAGAAGAGGAAGATACATTTAATGCATAACCAGATCTTGATGCTTGACAACCACAAGCAGAAAGTTCCATTCCTGAAGATGAAGGTGAAGAGTGCTCCAAATTGATGTTGTGCTTCTTCGTTGCTACTTCTAAGGCTTCCATCTTCTTAAAACATTTGGAATCTATATGGCCATCACGATTAAAAAATTTGCAATGTCTATCGGTCTTCTTCCCTTTGTTTTTATTTTCCTTATCATTCTGGTGAGTTTCTTTTTCAATTTGCGGTTGAAATTTCTTAGGACCCTTTTTTGGTTTCGGACCATATTTTTTAGGATACTGCTTCTTGGGATTCTTTTGATATGATTTTTGTTGGGCTGCTAAGGCTTTCTTAGAAGCGTTTCCAGGAGTGATAAGACCAAGGTGTAATATTTTTTCTTGTTCTCTTATCAAAGAATCACAAAAGGAATCAAAAGAGGGATTCTTGTAGGTGGTTCCTGAAGAAATGATGGCTTCTCTAGTGGAATGGAAGGCAGAAACAAATATAGAGTATGTAGGGCCAAGCTTAGAAATAATGCAATAGATGAGGCTAATATCTTCCTTTTTGACCTTACAACCTTCTAAAAGAAGTCTAAGGGTCTTGAATTTGAAAAAAAAGTCTTCAATAGAGGAGAAATTATTAGGGTCCAAAGTAAGCAACTCATTTTCAAGCTGGTAGGCCCTGATTTGATTTTGAATGCCAATGACAGTATCTAGACTATCTAGGGCTTCATGAGGGGTGTCAATGTCAAGGATATGAAATCTAAGATCTTGAGCAATGGACATTCCTATCAACCCTCATGCTTGATCTTGTTTATTTTTCCATTTAGCGACTTTATCATCATCAGAAGGTTTAGTTTCTACCCCTGTGGCTATTCTATAAAGACCTTTACTTCTAAGTACATCTACCATGTGAGGTAGCCATTGGAAATAATTGGTGATGTTAAGAATAATTGGGCATGCACTTTCCATTTTTTTAAAAACTGAAGCTGAGTAAAGCTGAAACTAACTACTCCAATGGAAATATCTTGAAAAATTTGGCCGTTTAAAAAAAAAAAAATGGCTCGAAAAACAGATTTCGGATGAAGAAGTTATGCCTTTTTGAAAAAATGAGTTGAAGATGTCGAATAGTTACGGGAACAGTTTGAAAGTTGATGATGAAATGCAACTTTAAAAAAAAATCCCACCCCTTTTAACATTTTTTTTTTACAAAAGAAGCTTGAGAAAGAGACTTGAACCCAAGACCTCTATTCTCATAAACTAACTTCTGACCAAGTGAGATAGTAAAAGGATTCTGTAATAGTTGGTTGGTTAGGAGGATAATCATCCCCCATACTTGATTTTGGTATGTTGTATCAAATATTGGAATGCAACTATTCAATTTCAAAACATTGTATGTAAGTCAATTTATTCAATTTTCTAATAATACTCTCATCACTTGTTCTTTCTTGTGGATTATGTAATTATAATTAATGCATCTTTATATTTATTAGTTAATGGTTCTAAATTATTTATTCATCTTATGTAATTGGATTTCTTGAAGTTCAAGCCATTAAAATCTATTTCAAATATTTTTATATTAAGAAGAGTGCTCTATCCCCTCACATGTTCCTCATAGTAGCATACAACCTCAATAGAAGCTAAAAGAATAGATGTTGTAAATAGGTTTAGCATTGGAAATTCTATGCATAATTTCCATTTACTAATTGTGGATGAAATCATCTTGTTATGTGATGTATCAAGGTGGAACATGTTGAATCTAAAAGAGAATATGGAGTTATATTATACTATGATGATATGGTGATTAATATGAGGAAATAATGTTTCATTTGTAGGGGTATCTAAAAGAGAAATCAAGAATATAACATGCATTTTTCCATTCCATAAGGCAAAGCTAAGAAAATTTTTAAATAACTTGGGTTTTTAAACTTTTTCTTCCTAAGTCAAGTAGTTGGTTCACATTTTAACTCCATTTCAAGGTAATAATGGAAGATATCATATCACACCATGATTAGAAGGGAAAATTTAGTGCTATGGGAAAGATATACAACAAAGTTCAAAATTAACTAACATAAGATATGAGAGGAGGATGAATTGTTGTGGTCTAAAAATGCTTTGAAGGTTTCTATTATCCAAAATTAGTTTAGAAAGCCTTAAATGAAAGAGAAGCTATAGTGAAGCCATTATGGTGGTGGAATGTTTGGAAACTAAAATGTCAACTAAAGGCTCATATTTTCATGTGGCTAGTGTTAAATTTCCATGAAAATTTGCAACTACTTATATGACTAACTGAAAACAAGGAAATCAAATACTGAAACCAATTTTACTTTCACCAAGATATAGAGTTTCCTAACAACTTATAAGCAACAGAATTAAAAACAGAGATAAAGGAAATGTACATAAAATTGACACACTTGTTTTCTAAGGAAACCTAATAGGGAAAACTTGTTTCCCTTTTTGTGGTATTTTATTGATTGTTCTTAAGAAATTGGATCTATTACAAAGCAATTTGTCTTTCTAAGAAATTTTTGTAATTATTCTCACAAATCTTAGTTGATACAATTCATCTCTACTTGCCTTTATCATTGCTTGATCTCGACCCTCTAGCATGCAATTATTCCCATATTGCCTCCTTGACTTCCCTACCTCTAGTTTGATCTTGCTCCTCCTTCCTTGTGCACTAGAGCCCCTATTTCCTTGCTCACAAGGAGCTCCTATTTCCTAATGCATAATTCCCTATTTCCTAGTGCACTTATGGCTCCTATTATCTTGCGCAAATATACACAAGTCTCTTATTTCTTATTGCATTTGTGGCTCCTATTTATTAGGACAAAGCTTCCTCAAATCTGCGCACAATCAATCTACTAAATCCTTACACACTTTATGATGTCCTATTTCTTAGAACACAAGCTATCTGTGCTCTCCACAAACATGGATTATCTCACAAACTAGTGAAATATCATGTCTCACAATACTTTTGAACAAAACTTCATCAATTATAGACCTCCTCTTTATAGACCTAATTCGAACATGCAAGGAGGCCCAATTCTATTTTAGAAATTGAGTTCTGATTGAGAATTAATTAGGATTTCTTCTCGTCCTCACACCAATCAACACTTGGAGTTAACTGAGAGTTCTTATTTTTATTACTCCAATCAAAACTTGGAGTATTGACTCGTTCCTCATTCAATTAAGATTAAAGACTAAATCTCTCTAACTAAACTTTTAATTTCCACCTTGTTTTGTTGTAAAATTGATGAAGACTCCACTTAACTAAAGCTCCAACTCTACAAATGCTATCTTTATGATTATTATGGTAAATTAGAAATAAATCATCCTAACTAATTGACGTCTTCACTAGCTAAGGCACAAGCTAGAAGACCTTGCTCGCTACATTTTCAACACTCCCTCTTAGCAAGGAATGCACTTCTATAAGAACCTCCTCCACCTGGATCTATCTTCAATACTACCACATTATTTGTTGTTGTAGATGCTCCCTTTGAACTAGAATACTTCCATGATTTCTACTACAGAATATGATCTAAATACATGTTCCTTCCAACCATGCTCCTATGATCCACCTTTTACACCCCATCCAAGCCTAATACTAATTTTCCCTCTAGCTCTAAGTTTATCAACTCAGTCATCAATGCCATATTCTCAGTGTACCTCTATAGTTGTTTGCTCTACATGAGGATATAATTGGAGTCTCAACTCACTCTTGGGCCTCCAGATCGTCCCACTTGGCTCTCGTCTTCCTTGTGCTAGGAGTCGCTGACTAAGTGGATTCCTTCACTCATCCTAGACTCTTCTCCTCATCATCTTGCTATTCAGCCCACTTGTAAACTATCTGAGACTCAAACGTGATACTCACTAAGGCTCCTTATTGGAATATCTAATCTTCTCTTGCTCTAAGGACTCTCTCAAAGATCTACTCTCCTCAACCCTCATGTCTCTACTCCGCACACTTCTTTCCTTGCTGCTCAAAGTTGCACTTGTCTCAACCTGAAACTTGTACAAATTCCTCACCCTCACACCTATCTTCTTCTTACATCTAGAAACTAAGTGCTTGAGGTAATTCTTACCTTTACTGAATATGACATCATAACCATTGTCCTCAAGGGTAGAAAATGAAACAAGGTTCATCTTTAGGCCTGCAACATAGAGGACATCTCTGAGATGGAAATAGCTACCTGACTCCCTCTCAAAACTAATAGTACTAACTCCCCTAGTTGCATACTTGTCATCATCTCCTATCTCAATCTAAAACTACATGTACTTTTCTTTTAACTGGCTGAAATTTTCCTTGTTCTCAATCATATGGAAGGATGTTACTGAATCAATATACCATACACTATTGTTTGTTGGGCTTTCCATGAAATCTATTAATGAGAAATATTTTTCAAACTAAGAGGCAAATGTATCTACCTTGGCCTATGTAGATACATGATCCTTATTGGACTCCTCCTTCCAATTAGGACACTTAGTAGCATAGTTCATGTACTCATGGAAATGGAAGCACTTGATAATGCTTAGTTCCTTTTTTTTTGTCTTGTCCTTCTAACTAAACCTGACCTTTCATTGGCCCTTCTTTCCCTTGGCTTTGTTTCCATTCCCTACCAGATAAATTTATCCCTGTCCTCTATCTGAGTTGATCTCCCATCTCTCATCCCTCTCTATATTTCTTCTTGGACACGATCACTCCATAGCCTCTCCCATCCTAGTAGATTTTATTTTCCATTGAGTGCAAATTATAAATTATCCCATGACTAATGAAGTCCCAATAGCAAAAGACTCTTAAGTTATTTATCTGTTATTGTCTCACCTTCTCTAGCTAGCTCATCCCAAACATGGGTGAAATTGGAAAAATATGTAATGATGGGCTTATATTTGCTCATTCGAATATTTCTTAGCTTTTTCTTGAGAGAAATCTTCTTGGCATCATTAGCACCCAAATATAGATCTAAGATGCCTTTAAACATCTCATATGTTGTCTTCTTCTCATGGATATGAGGGATACTATGGTCTTTGACCCCCTCTAGAATGATCCCTTTCACCTTGGTGTCATTCTTGTTATGTTGGATCAACTATTAGGCATCTTGAGGTGGATCTATCTTACTTTTTACAAGTTCTAGCACCCCATTAACTTCCAACACCACTGAGATCTACTCCTTCCATGAGCAAAAGTTCGAGGCTCCCTCTAAATTGTGATCTGAACTTAGTCATTGGAATGTCATACTTCTATCCAAAGATATTTCTATTCAAAACTCTAGTGCTAACCTTCAACCTTAACTGCACTATTCACTGACTGATCAATTTGGTTCTAGTATTTATGTTGAAATATTCTCTGATATTGTTAGCACTCAATAATTTCTCAAGGTTAAAGAAAGAAATTCATCAAGGTAACCACAAACCTAATTTTGAGATCAGAATCTAGCCTTCCTAATGCTCAGAGAGGGATTTATCTTTATGATTTAACTTTGTTGTTTTTACTTGATTTTAGGCTAGTTATGTAAGATTGATTAGGTTTGAATTTTGTTTTGGTGGTGGAATTAATGATTTAGATGGATAGAAGTATGTCTATTTTCCATTGGGCTATGGAGTCGATGTATCAAGCAACAGGGCAGAATCAAGTTCTAAATGAAGTGTTCATAGGGCAAGGTAGCTAAGTAAATTCAGATCTTTTAGTCTGGATGGTGAAGTGGTTTCAATCAGATTAAGGAGTAGTTAAGGATTCCTCAAACCGGATAATGAGGGAGATGAAAGAGGTTAATCGAAACTAGGAAGAAATGAAGAATTCCCTAATCTGGATATCAGAAGAAAACATTAAAATGAATAACAGTTCAGAACAGAGTGTATTTAAACAATTTCTGCAATAATATTCCTATTAGAACATTTAAATTTGGAAAACATAAAAGTTTATGGAATATTTAAGAAAATAACAATTTGAACAATTGAAAGATACTTCACTGAAGTGGCTCAACACATGAATCCTGTAATGCAATGCCTTTATTACTCAGTCATGTCTTGTTGAATTGAAAATGGTACAATAAACCCTCAGGTTATTAGATCAATTAAAACTATATAAATGTTCAGGAATCCACAGCCAATACTTCGAATTACTGAAGTATTTAGACAAAACTAAATACAAAATATCCTATTTAACTAATTAGGATTTATTTGAGGAAATAAAATATCTGGATGCAAAAAGGTAGTGACACCTTTCTAACTAACTGAAATATGTCCCTGTTTTATCTGATTTGATGTTATATGTTTGTTTCTCTTATGTTGGCTTATCTCTTACGTTGACTGCTTCATCTGTCTTTCATCTTTTTACTCTTTCGCCTGTCTTTGCTTTATTTGCCTACCCTCTGTAGTAAATCATTTTGAATTTCTTATGTTCCTATCTTTTTAGTAAAAACAGATTTTTACTAAAAAGACTTTTGAAACCTCATGTAAAATATGTCATGTTGTTGTTGACATAAGTATTTTTATTTCTTTTAAACCATGACTATCTCTATGTGAATTATCTTTTCATGCTCTGATTTTGGTTTAACCTGGTTTTCCTTTTTTCTCATGAAACTTCTACTAAATAAAGCTATTGAATTCATATTCCTAGAGTCTTGGAGTAAACAGTTTTGGACTAGTATAAACTATTTATCTAAGGTTCTGTTCTACTAAAAACCTGCAAAAGTAGAAAAATATTTAATAAAACACAGGCTGCAGGGATGCAATATGGCTTAGAGGAACAGGGGGGCCTGTGGAAGGATTCCAGGGCTACGGAGGTTTCAATTCTAGTTAAAAAATGGCCTTTTAGTTATGTGGTCAAATGAAGGAAGCAGTCAGGAGTTTATATTTGAAAGCTCTGTTTATCACACAGTGCAAGGTGAACGGGAGTTTTAACACAGCGCGGGGTGGATAGGCTTATCGCAAATGGCGCAGGTGTTATCACAGTGGCTCGGGGCTTTTATCGTGTAGTGTATTGAAGGTTTACCTCACAGTGTAGGAGCAGATGGATTTTAGCACATCGCAGGGTGGTTTTCGCACGATGATTGAGCGGTTTGGTAGTTTTGCCTTGAGGGGTGCGATACATCGTGGGACTGCCACGTGGCAGGGAGGCAGAGGTGCGAAACAACCCATTTCACACTCCCCATTAGTGTTAAACACATGAAATTCAAGGATGTGAAAGGGATGTGGGCCGTTGGATCTGTGGAGGATGATCGGACGATTGACAAGTGTTGATGGATGAATTGAGGATTTATGGGAAGTGGGACTCGGGATGACTTATGTGGGAGATTATATATATATTAAAGGGGTATTAATATAGTGTGGGAAATATATATGTGTGTGTGTGTGTATGTGGAAGGGTTTTAATGATATGTGGAAAAATAAACTATAGGTTATAAATAAAATATGGGGTCAGGATTTAATATGAATGAGTTAAAATAATATCAAGGAAGGGTTTTGGTAGTAAGGCCCGATATATTTTAGCATTTAAAACTATGGGAAAGTGGGTTTTGATGTTTTATTAGAAAATTTGCGGAATTAGTCAAGGGGAAAGGATTTCTATTGATGGGAAGGGGTTTTTTGCTAGGGAAATGGGTTTAGGAAGGAGAAAGGGTTTATTTTTAAGGGGAAAGGGGTATTAGTAAAAGGGAAAGGGTTAAAAAAATACAAGGAAAAGACCCTCTAGCGGATGTTTTTGAGGAACCCCTTATAAAAATACCACATACATTTGTTTCTAGCGGAGGTTACTATAGAAGGTTGGTGGGTGGAGGTTTCGGCGGATTTTTTTGTCTGGTACGCTTATCATCGTAAATCGCACTAGTGCGTTCAACAAGAGAAAGAACTTGTGCACACAAAACATTGGCACACTGAACACTGTGCGCTCCGTACACACTCGCCCAGTGCATCGTATTAATGTAGCGCACCAGTGCTTTACAACTCTTCCACACCGGTGCATCATAAAAAAGCGCATCAAAACAGAAACTACCCAGTGCGGTATTAAGCAACTGCACTGGTGCGCCCATAAAAACACCGAGCACCAGAACAGGGTTAAATAAAAATAAAATATGGCCAAAAAACTGCATTTTTCAATTTTCTGAGTGCTCCAGAGCTATCAAGCACCGGTGCAGTTTATCCTTGTCTGGGCTGCCTTAACATCGGTACTCCCATTGCACCCACTGCTGTTGTGCATTGCCCACCAATCTCTAGCTTTAATTTTTCAAAACGGTGGGCAGCTTTTCTTTTGCAAATTCTATAGCCAATATGCCTCCTCGATGACCAAATGTACAGGTATTTCTCTTCTTTTTCCATAATTAAGCCTTTTAGCGGATTAGAATTTCAAATAACCTGAAAATTAACCATTTAAAAGAAAAAAAAATTGTCATGTGGTGCACTCGAGCCGTTCGGTTCGCACCGGTTCGCGGTGCTGCCTGTAAATTTACAGGTCACACCGCAACTGGTGCTAGCAGTATACATCGGGGCAGTAACGATGGGTGCACCATGTTATTTTAAAAAAATTTAAAAAGTGCGATGCAGTCATTTACCCAGCCACACTGTTGACAATGTGGAATAGCAGCAACACGATGCATTGACTGAAATATACACCCCGGGGCGAGTAATGTTGTCAGCACACCACATTCTGCATTTTGACAGGGTCAACGGTGCGGCCTAGTAAACCGGTGCTAATGGTATATGCACCAGTTCCGGGGCGGTACTGAAGGCGCACCATGTTATTTTTTTATTTTTTTTAAGTGCGGTGCGGTCGGTTACCCGACCGCATTGTTGACCTAGTGGAATAGCGAAAACACAATGCGTTGACTAAAATATCCACCCCGGGATGATTATTTTTGTTAGCGCACCGCTTTCCGTATTTCGACAGGGTCAACGGTGTGGCCTGGTAAAAAACCACACCATCGACTATGTAATGATGGCAGGAGTGTGATGCACTAACTCAACTATATGCCCCGGGGCGTAGAGTTTAGTTAGTGCACTGCACTCCTGACACCGTACATAGTCAACGGCGCGCTACAAATTTTCTAGAGCATTGTCGCTGGTGCATTGCATATTATCTGGTGCACTTTCGCCGGTGCGCTCCATAAAAAGATGCACCGAGACCTATGCATGACTATTTTTTTGGTGCACCGACTGTTTTTTTTCCAAAATAAATTATATATGTATATTTCTAAATACATGTCTCATTTAATAAAAAAAATTATTTAATATGTCAATCATTCAGAGATGTGAAAGGAGAGAAGAGAGGGAACAAAAACAACAACAGGCGGAGCAGTATAACATGGTTCGCCTATGGGAGGCACTAGAGAGGGAGAGAGATGAGTACCCTCGCCCTATTATGGCAGCTACCTAGGGGCTCCTAAGGTAGGTAGGCCTCCTCAAGTTCTATGAGGAGGATACTTCCCTAAAGGGCCATGGTTTGTTTTTGAGACATCTTATCCGAAGGTGGAATGCCCACCAACAGGCTTTTCGGATTGGTCGTAACCAATGGTACATGCCCACTGAGGAGGATATATATTTCATTACAGGGCTATTGAGGAGAGAGGTGGATTTTCCCTCGTTTCCAGAGGTTCTATCTAGCTATGTAGCAGGGAGTTAGTTAGTGTACTCCCAGAGATACATTGGAGCATCAGTACTGTCTCCTTCATATTTTCAAGTTGTTGAAGGTCAGTTACGTATTGGTGCATTTGGTAGTAAGGAGGTGCAATGCCTCTCACTTCTCATTTCGACCATTTCACACAACACCAATGACGGGAAACTCATTAGTTGATCACTTCTATATTATGTTGATTATTTAATACAGGAGCCACGACTTGTCAGGTGGTCTACCATTTTTTTGCGGCAGTTCTGTACAGCCTTAGATAGATGTCATGCTCATGCACAAGGGAGGGTCAACTTCCCTTTTGCTTCAAAGCTGTTTTGTTTATTTTTTGAGAGGTTTCAGGAGACGAGGCCTACTTTTTTTTGGCAACCTCATAGGCCGATGTTCGAGGCATAGATGCACATGTGGGGGAAAATGATGCCCAAGAGGGGCGAGACTGTGTTTCCAGCGAGGATATCGAATGATGCACTGGAGTGGCTAGCCAGTGTTGACGAGCATCCCTTCATTATGGTCCCCTATCCTTATGCGGGTTTTGATTGGCAAGGGTGTTCCAACATCCTCTTCACAGCTGATGGGTCATCGAATGATAGAGGTAATATTACAGTTTTATTTAAATTTATTCTAACATATTCTTTAACTTGTTTTTATTAAATTTTGTAATGAAATTGTCTAATTATTATTGTGTACTTGTATATATTTTGCAGACATTAGGTCTTTTGATGGCAAGGACATGCCATCACCACCACATGATCCAGGTGTGGACCCTGATGACGATCAGGGCTAGCTTGATAGCAGATACAAGATGGAGTTGGGTGACCAACTCACTGCATTGATTATTGAGGTGGGCATCAGGCCCACTCATACGAGAGACGTACAGGCTGATGGTAGGTTGTTACAGATGTGGAGAGGCATGTCACATGACATGTACAGACTGATGCAGCATGTCGTAGGAGCTACGACCTTAGTTACGTGGCTGAGGAGGACCGTTGCACGTTATAGGCGTGGTCGAGATGCAGCACGCGATCGAAAGTCCGCGAGCAGCGACTCATCATCTCATGATCATTCACCTTGCGTCGCGCTAGATGAGCAGCCTCCACTAACATCTAGCAGTAGCCATAATGGAGATCAAGCTGGACCATCATATAGTCTAGCCAGCAGCACCATGACTATTCTGAACGCCCGCGATCACGGAGCTGCGCTGATCATTCACCGTCGAGAGAAGGAACAGATGACTGGGGCAGCCCCCAGCCAGGCGCGGCGAGTGACGGAGGCCAGGTCACTGCCCATCCAGCGATGGCGCCAGGAAGGCAGTTGCAGGAGCGCACAGCCACCTGTTGCAGGCAGGCAGGTGTTCCGCCATTTTACAGCCGCGCGGGTTGTAACACTGCTGCCAGGACGAATGATGTGTAGGCTGAAGAAGCGCGTTGACAGGCTGGCCACGTGCCTTGCGTGGAAAGAGATGCAAGGGAGAAAGGAAGAAGGGCTGTGGCTGAGGTTAAGTGGTGAAGGATGCTTTGTTGTGAGTGATGCTGGTAGGTGGTCAGCAATGAAGCACATAGTATCAGTGATTATGAGGAGGTAGCTGATGACAAAGTGAGCTAAACTAGATAAGTTAAAGGAGCAGTTATTTGCATGAACATGATGTTTATTAATTAATTTATAAATACCAAATGATCATGATATTGTAAATTTGTAATATTTTTATTTCTAATTGTATGTAAAATTCTAAAATTGTAATTGTAATTTTAATTGTAATTGTATGTAAAATATTTGTAAAATTTTAATTGTATTAATGTGAAATGATTTTATTAAAATTTTAAATTTGTAAATTTGTAAAATTTTAAAAAATTGTAAAATAATAAATCTGGAATAATATGAATTATTGTAACATAATAAAGTTTAGAAAATAATGCAAATAAATTCATGTACTTTAGAATTATCATTATTTTATTATGATCTTAGATTTAAAAAAAAAAAAAACTAATTTATAAAGTACGCCATTGTTTTTGAGATCAACATAATTGCAAATTATCAAGTGAAATATTGATTTTAACATTAACACAATGCAAATTACCAATTAATTCAAAATACATATTATAATGTTTCGAAAAACCCATCTTAAAAAGTATAAATATTGATGAAATAACACATGTACCATATCACTCTTGGTTCTCATGATCACCCTCATTATCTTCCAGCTCGCATGGCATGATAACACTATTCTTCTCAAAAATATGTTTTGATCTAGGGTCATGTGTCAATACGAACCACCAATCCCTATCTAATACATCTGGGTAAAAAAACACCTTGTTGCAGTGTTTGGCGAAAACATAGGGCTCCTTAGCTTCATCCCAGATCATTCTAGAGTTGATACATATAAGCCTACTATCGTGATCTTCCTTTACATTATTCCGATCAAAGGTGTCCCACCACTTGCACCTAAAAATAACACATTGAAAAGAAGAGAAATCAACTTCAATGATCTCTTGTATCTATCCAACGTAACCTAACATCCCTTGTACTAGGTTTGATCATGGTGGCTAGATCAACTAGATTGATCGAACTCGACTTTTCTCCATAGTCTTGTGTGATGTTTCCAGCATCGGCATTTTCTATGCGAAAATGGTGTCCATATGCCCACATAGATGGGAACAAATGCACCTATTATAAAAAAGTTAAAAAATCATAGTGTCATGTGTCTTATAATAACCCAACAATTAAAATATGAAATATAGATGTCTTATAAGTTTCAAATTTACATATAAATTAAAAATATTATTACGAATTTGCTGCACCCAATCCCTACGTTTAGTGCATCCTCTTCAGCATGCGGGTAATGACCGGTTGCACCTTATTTCTCTCTGACTTGGTCAACAACCCAAATGTTAGGGTATATTTTTGGCATATTTTCTTATAAATGATCGGGATAAGGCACACTTCTACCATTCAACCGTCTAAATTATTTCTTGTCACTATCCCATTTCATCCTCTTTTGTTCATACAATGCGACCCACAGTTGTGTTGCTTCAGAATTGTAAAGAACGAATTTATTGTTTGCTTTAATTTCTGCATTAGCTGATGAAATCAAACTGACATGATATAGTACTTAGAGATCAAAATATACATTATATCAAAGTTCAACATGAATATTAACTTTGTGTAAATTTAAAAAATTATAAGTTGCTTACTCTTTATCAAGCGCTTTTTTCCACTCGTTTGGACCAACTCCCCTTCTCTTTTGTCTTCATCCCTTTCATCGTCCCAAATCACCGCACCTGGTCTGTTTTTGATCTACTTGATGTACTCACTAGCATAATAGAAAGACTTATACGATATGTACCCCTCTTCCATATACCTCTCGGGTTTTGCCCTTTGTCGAACAAAACCTTTCAAATTCTTCATGTACCTCTCTAAGAAGAACATCCAATGGCAAGAAACCACCCTAACTAATTCAACCTCATCTACTAGGTGGATTAGAAGATGAACCTGTAAGTCCATTAAACTCGCCAGCAGTTCCCTCTCAAACATACAAACAATCTCAACTATCTCTTGATGCCACCATGGAATGCTAGCCACATGAATCTCCTTTGACGTGATCCAATGTACAAATGCAGATAATTTAGATATGGCACGTCCTAGGTCTTGAGGGAATTCATGTTTCACATACCCACGCATGAACAAAGGATAATGAAACTGCAAATTTATACACACGTGCAATAATATACAAAATTAGTTATGTTTTATGATCCCCACATGGGATAAAATTTATTAATATAACAAATAATAAAATCATGCTTTTGACATTATACATATTTTGGTTTTTAAACTCATGTGATGATAATTTTTTAAAAAGCTTTCTATATTATCCACATTTCTAGAGAACAAGTGTCGACGTTTCGAATCTCAACGGGGATCCATCATCAGGACATTTTTGACATTATACATACTCCTAGAATATTAAAATGGTCATGCGATTTCAACCCCGACAAATGGTCATCCACGGTGAAGTAGCACCGTAGTGAAGACCCGTATGAAGTTGGCACCTTCACACCCATTACAGCTTCCTTTTTTTTTTTCCTCGAGAAAAAAGCATAATTTTATTTACTGCAGGTGAGTTATAAAATTACAATGAGAATAACACATTGTTGTGTGTTCTGAAAGACAAACCTTGTGGTTTGTTTACAGTGACAGATACATAGTGACAAAATATGCATGGTCCAGAAGCTGATAAAAGACAAAAAATACACTGTGCTGCTTATAGACTATCTCACAGCGTACCTCTGCCAATAGAGAAAAATTATAACAGATCTGTTAATGGTACAGATGCACGTTCAGTCAGAGACAAAGCCAGCGAAAACACCCTTCATATGTAGGTAGATCCTAATATGCACAAACACAACGCTGCTTAAAGACTTTCCCACAACGTACCTCTGCCAATAGAGAGAAGATAAAACAGTTATGTTAATGGAATAGAAGCACGTTCAGTCAGAGACAGAGCCAGTGAAATCACCCTTCAATAAAAATAGAGCCAGCGAAAACACCCTTCGGAATGTAACCAAGAATAGTTAAGTGACTAGGGAACCCGTTCACGCCAGAGACACTGTGTCCAACCCACAGAAGAAAACCTTCAATGTGAAGTCCAACAACAAAAACACACTCTCCAAGCACAAAAGAACAAAGAATGCACATTTACTATCAAACTGTCAAAGAAAAAATGTGAAGCCAGTCATGAGACTTCGACCCACAGCAATCTGTCAATCTGTCCACTGAAACTGTCCATGAAAGTCAAAGAAAGTTTTTGAAACCAGATGAGACTTCGACCCACTGCAATCTGTCAAAACTGTCCATTGTAAAACTGTCCATCGCCCTGTAGAAACCAGAAAAGAAAACATTTTGTAGTTCAAGGTCCTCATCAGCAAAAAGATGAGATGATATGCACACCCCAAGGTAAACTGCCAAAGGCAATATGTTGACCCGCCAGCCAAAGAAAACCACAGCCTCTCAGCCTATTAAAAATGTATAATGAGATCATATTTAAAAACCATATAGGTGTATACGAAGCCCCTGGAAACTACTATCAGCCGGAAGCCTCCCAGAAGTTCAAACAAATGAAAGTAGCCCACATCCTCCAGAAATGTAGAATCATCACACCTTTTGAAAGGGATCTCAAGACATTTTGTAGTCCAACCATCAGATGAAGAAATTCCCACCCTTCCTCAAAAAACTGTAAAGTCCGCACACTGAGAGGATGAAAACAGTAGACAAAGGACATGCCATAGCAAAGTCCGGTAGCCACTAATCGAATAAAGATGGGTGGAACTATTCAGAGATAACACCCTCCATATGTTCTCTGACCCTCCAGATGCCTTCATCCAACAGCAGCCCCCTCTTAGAAGCTTGATCCGCCTTCTCGTTATTTTCACGATAGATATGCTGACATGAGAAAGAGGCAAAGGAACGGAGGATCACTCCAATGGAACAAAACAGATTTTGTAAAAGATGAACTCTGCAGATCTATATACCTTTTATCCAGTTTATCACATTCAAGGAGTCCCCAAAAACATTTAGCTGCCTGCAGCCTTTCTCCATAGCGAACAGTAGAAGGATCTTGAGGCTCAGCATTTCAGCAAAATTATTTGACCCTTCCCCCAACCCTACAGAGATCTCGTACCAGTGTGAATCCGAGAGAAACAACAGAGCACCTCCCCCACAGAGATTTTGCTGCATAGCTCCATCAAAAAAACCCCAAGGCCTCCTCCTATCAATCTCCAACATGAGGATCTCCCTCTAATTGGCAGCACGAATATGAATAGGGAAGGCAGAGTGCAGACCCACAGTCATGGCACCAACAATCTCAGGAGTACTAATAGAACCATCAAAAAGAAGCCGGTTACGAGCCAACCAACAACCCCATATAACGAGAAGAGGCAGTGCTTTTAAGTTCAGCTCAGCAGTAGACACCCACCACGATTCCCAGGCATGAGAGACAGAAATGCCCTCCCATCTGCACCGGAAACCCAATAGCCTGGAACACTCCAACCAAATACCTTTAATGAAAGGACAGCTGAGGAAAAGATGATTAACTGATTCAACATCTGATTTGCACAAGCAGCACCATCCAGGGCCCTGAAAGCATCTGTTTTGCAACACATCCCAAGTAGGGAATTTATTTTCAAGGACACACCACATAAAAAGGCGAGTCTTAGGAGGACAGTTCAATTTCCAAAGATTCTTCCACCACCACCACACCTCACCCAAAACATCCCCCTCACTAAGCTTTTGGTAGCCGGCCCGGGGGGAATATATTCCCGAGGGGTCAAAATCCCAAGCGATCTTATCATCCCTGTCCGAGAGCACAATATGAGCCTGTTTTAGAGCACAAATATATACCACCAAAGCCCTCTCATCAAAAACCTCCAGCCCAAGGGAAGAAGCCTGTAACCAAGATTGGATGCCCAACCTTCTCCGAACCAGATCAGCAAGATGGAAGAGAAAAGTAATCCCCTGCTGCCTTAAAGCCTCAACCGTGCGCCTAGGAAGGAGGTGCTAAAGAGAACTACCCATCCACGGATCCTCACCCACCCGCAGCTTCCTACCATTTCCCACATCCCAAGCCAGACTAGATTCCAAAATGTGAAAAGATTTAACAAGTGCCTTCCAAATCACCGATCCCCCAGCAAAGGTTTTCCCAGGAGACCTTATCCAATCCACAATGGAGAAAGGAGCAATATATTTGTGAGATATCACCTGAGTCCAAAGGTTGTCACCATTGATGCGCCTCTAGCCACCCTTAGCAGCAAGGGCCTGAGAGAAAAGGAAGATATTTTTCAGACCCCAACCACCCAACGCTTTTGGAACAGCAATTTTCTCCCACCGAACCCAAGGGGTCACCAAAGAATCCTGTTTTCCACTCCACAGGAATCTGAAGAAAATCCTCCTGGCAGCCTCCAAAATACCCTTGGGAATCCAAGACAAAGACAACCAATACACCGGAACAGCCTCCAAAACCGACTTAACTAGAGTCAACCGCCCAGCTCGAGATAACCATTTGTGAGACCAAACATTTAATCGTTTTTCCAGTTTTTCCAGCAACTAGTTCCAGTCAGTTTTCCTATAATCATTGGGTTTTAAATGGAAACCCAAGTAATTCAGGCCAGCATCCAAACCAACAGCATTATAGGGGAAGATCCGCGAGAACCCATGTCTCTCCTCATCCCTCAACGAATGAGTAGAGATAGAAGACTTCCCAGCATTCACTTCCATACCCGTAGCTTTGCCAAACAAATCCAAGATCTCACCAATCGTAATAGCATCACGAACCGACCCAAAACAGAAAATTAAAACATCGTCAACAAAAAGAAGGTGAGAGATGAAAAGGTTTGGAGCAACCTGAATGCCCTTCAAAGTACCCTGTCTCTTTGCCACATGAAGAGCTCTACTCAAACCTTCAGCAACCAGTAAAAATAAAAGGGGAGAGAGGGGGCAGCCCTGGCGCAGCCCTCTTTCAGCATGAAAAAAAGGGGATGCAGCCCCATTGAGCAAAACAGAAAAGGAAACGGTTGTAATACAGCTCATAATCCATCGTATGAAACCGATACCAAACCCAAGGTGAGTAAGAAGCATACGAATATATAACCAACTTACCCGGTCATATGCTTTGGATAGATCTATTTTCAGCACAGTCCCTTTGAGGTTCTTGGTCTTCATGTTGTGGAGAGCCTCTTGAGCGGTCTCGATTGCTTCATGAATTTGACGACCTTCCAAGAAACCAAATTGTTCACCGGAGATGTGAGTAGATAGGATGCCTTTGAGTCTTCTCGCAACCACCTTGGCTATCACTTTATAGATACAGTTGCACAAAGAGATTGGACAGAAGTCAGCCAGAGAAAGAGGGTTATCCACCTTCGGAATAAGAGCTATGAATGTGGAATTGAAGCAAGCAGGAATCCGCCGAGAAATCCTGGTGTCCTCCACTACTTTCAGCAAATCAGTCCCTAAAATTTCATAAAGAGCCAAGAAGAATTCAACTGACCACCCATCTGGCCCAGGACTTTTGTCTTTTTGGAAGCTTTGAAGAACCTCCTTTAGTTCTTTTTCAGAGACCTCCGCCATCAAAGATCTGTTATCAGCCTCCTCCACAAACCTCGGAAAATATTGAGCAACTCTTATCACTTCCACTAGTGAAGCATGAGTTGGGGCCTTAAAAAGGTCCTTGAAGTGATCAACCCCCAATCTAGCTTTGGCCTCAAAAGAAGTATGCTCAATGCCCTGATCATCTCTTAACGTCCAAATAGTATTAGCTGCCTTCCGGCTGCGAGAATATGCATGAAAAAATTTTGTATTCTCATCCCCACTAGCCAGCCAAGTGGCCCTACTCTTCAAACTCCAAGATTCCTCCTTATCCATAAGAAGAGAGTTCCTTCTTTTTTCAAGTGAGACAAGTGTGTCTTTATCACCTTGGGATTGATAGCCACCCCCAATGCCCTCATATATCAATCAGAGATCCTCTTCCACCTGTTTCAACTCCACATCCTCCCTCTGTCTCTTAGCAGCCGACCAAACTTTCACAACAACCTTAATATGTTTTAAATTTTCAGCAAATTGGAAGGCGGCAGAAAGAGGACTATCCACCCTAAAAGGAATCCAGCAATCAAGAACTAAAGCTTTGAAGGAATCATCCCTGAGCCAAATTTTGTTGAACTTTAAAGGGCTAGGGGGCTACCTAGGCCCGATCTTTAGCTCAAGAAAGATAGGAAAATGATCAGAAGCACCCCCACTGCCAATCAACTGCCTAATCATAAAAGGCCTGTCCACAATTTTCTCAGCCACCAGAAAACGATCTAGTCTCTTTGCTATTCTGTCTTCAGCACATCTATTATTCCTCCAAGTAGGTTTCAGCTTGATGGGCTCAATGTCCAGCAAGTGATTCTCCTCCAATTTTTGAGTGAAAAAACTAGTCAAAGAATCGATATGTGCATGAGGTCCCCATACCTCTGACTGGCCAAAAGAAAAATTCAAATCTCCACCTAAAATTACCGAGTCTCTCTTGATTAAAGATTTATTCAGGAGGGAGTCCCAAAAAGGGATACGGTCCTGATAAGGGCCATAAATATTAAAGAGATTGAAAGCTTCACCAAGCTCCAGTGACAGGAAATTTATTCCCAGGACCGACTCCATACCCCAGAGAGTTTTTGATTTGACTGTTTTTTCATTCCACCCGATGGCCAAACCACCCGACCTCCCTCTAGCATCCAAAGACTCAAAAGTCCATCCAGGCAGCCAACCCTCCAGTCTAGCTTTGACCACCAACCCAGCACCTAAAGTCTCTTGTAGCAGAATGATATCAGGACATTCTAGAAAGATAATTCTCCGGAAAGAAGCTTTCTTTTGGGGACCTACCAAGCCCCTGCAATTAAATGACATTATCTTCATTAAACACCCGGCTTCAGGGAATGTCTTGCTCTAAGCGCCCTGTCAATCGAAATCTGCCTCCCATCATGAACATCCAACATAGCTCGATCCTGTGCTTTTGCTAAAAAATATATCCTACCCCTGCCCCGAGCAGAAGGGGATTTTCCCTTCCCAAACCCACCAGCACCTTTTTTGGCACTAGATCTCAGGTTATATCCAGAGACCAAAGAGGTTGTATTAACCACCGAGTTCGACAGCTTGTCACCTGGGTCAAAAACAGATACAGAAGCCTTCTATTGGAGAGCAGGCAGCGAAACAGGCTGAGAAGAGATTTTAGGAACAGCACTAGAGACCATTCCACCAGCATCCTTCCTACCTGAGACTGAAAGCGAGACAGAAGACTGAAACAAATATAAAGAGAAATTTAATGCAGGAGAGAATGGAAAAGAGCCCAAAAGTGTACGGTTCACCACAGAGAATACTTTATTCAACACAACATCTTCCTTCAGGTGAAAATCTATTCCAAAATGTCGTCTATGAACCTCCACAACATCGAGCTCTCCACACCCAGCATCCTGGAAGAGAGCCTCCTGCCCAGTAGAAGGGCTAGAGAAAACACTCAGCCCCTGAAGATCTACATCAGACGTCATACAAGAACCATAGTCATCAGATAAATACTGTTCTGCGCTTGACAGGTCAGAATAAAGAGCTGTTTGTGAGTTGTGAGGAATGAAACCAGCCTCATTCCTCTGAGGAGCCTCCACATGAGGATCAGACCCCCAGCTTTTGGCATATCTAAAAGTAGAACTACATTCATATGCTGGATGTCCGTAAACATGGCACCGTCGGCATCGAAAAGGAACCTTTTCATAGTCAAGGATCTGCTTAATATCATAGGGCCCCCAACGGAGATTCATAGATTCTGCAGGGCCCTCTCTAATATTAATCATCACCAGAATTCTTGCTACCCGCCTGAGGTTTGTCTTGATGAAGGAAAGGTCTGCCTCTAAGAAGACCCCAATAGTATTACCTATACCACATAGGTGCTCCTCTGTCCAATAATGAAGAGGCAGACCAGGTAGACGAACCCACAGTGGGACCGAATCCACCCTTTCCCTGCTGGCATCAAAGAGCGGATGCCAAGGTTTAAAGAGCAAAGGAGAGTTATCAACAAACCAACACCGTTGTGTCACCCACTGGAGATGTTCAGAGCGCAAGAAATGGAAAGCGAACCACCCCTTTGAAAGGGAGACCACCTCAGGCACATAACCAAAACCGGATTTCCAATGTGCATCAGCCTAAGAGACTATAGTTTTCAGGGCAAAATGCCTACCCACAGCCCTGCCGACCAGTGTTCTGTCAACCATTACTGAAACATGTTCCCACCCTATGTCTTCACCCAAGACATAATTATGCTCAGCAGTTTTAATCTTAATCCATTTCTTGTTTCTACGCCTCTGCTTCGACACTTCAGACTCTTTACTAGTTTTTGGGCTCGTCCCTTTAGTTGTTTCTGTAACAAAAAATCCGCTCTGTTCTTCCCAGCTTATGGGGCAAGGGGAAGCTCTCACACTCACCTTATCCCCAGAAACATTCACATTTCTGAACGCAAGCACATAGGGGTCCAGGTCAATGCGAAAGACAGAGGAAGAGGCTCCCGGTAAGCCACCCAAGTCCACGTTCAAAAGCTGGATGGGTTCTTTCCCCCCGTTCAAAGGCAAGAAAGGATCATTCCCCTTCAGAACATGAAGAGTTTGCAAATCTGAGCTGTTATCAACAGGCTTATAGCCTCCCGCCTTACCATCGAGCCCTGCATTGAAAACCAAGGGCGACAGCCTCCCATCCGAGAGAATCAGGGGCTCCACCGCTCCATTTGAAAAAACGCCTGACAGCCCTCCGGATCTGGAGCAGACAGGGTCTGAAGTAACGAAATTTCCTTGCGCAGAGTCAGACAAAAACTTGAGCTGATCATCAGATATCGAGGCGCGCCTATCTCCATTCGAAAAAACCAGTCTCCCGCCCAACAGCATCGTTCCGCTCCCAATTCTTCTACACCCCATTACAGCTTCCTTTGCCAAAGAAATATCATCTTTTTTTAAAATCCATGGGACATCACATTCTTTGAAAAACCATGAATTAGAGGGACCAACACCTGCCTCTGATCCCGTACTTTCTAATCGTCTTGGCCAATGTTTTTTTTTAGTTTTTGAAGTAAAAATATATTTCCTAACAGCCAATATGTCACTTTGTTTCGATGATATGTGCCTCCATAAAGAAGATTAAACATTTTTAAATATACGCATGGGATCTAATAAGTGGGTAACCTTAAGATGCTCCCAATATGGGAGGTTATACAAGATAGATTCCCTTTTCATCCCAATGGGAAATTTCTCAACATAGGTGTCGAAGAATTATGGATCATCGAACATAGGCTCCCCATTTGAATCAAACATTTCTATGAACTCCTTCTCCTTCTCTCTCTCATATGCTCTAAGCCATCTAGCTGGTGTCATTTTTGGAGGCCTTTGGGTTCTCTCTCGTTTACCATTGAAATCGGATGCTGCTCTTCTGTAAGGGTGTTCTTCTGGGAGGAATACCCTGGAGAAATCATACATTGGTTTTCGTAGGTCCTTGGACCATCTAGCTTTTAGAGAAGGTCCACAACATTTACATCCAAAATACCCTTTTGTTACAAGACCTGCGAGATTATTGTATACAATTAATATGCATGGCACATTAAATAATATCATGAAGATCAAAACAAATATTACGAAAAATTAAATAACTAATATGTGAAAGAATATTGTTATGTATATAAACAAATCAATAAATTAAATATGTAATTTACCAGAAAAAACTCCTAAACTTGGATAATCATGTTTCGTGTAAGCACATATGCCTACAACGTAAAACTGATCTATTCTGTGATGGGTCTTGATACATCGTATACATTTATCCCATCCCATAATTCCTTCAATTCATCTACCAGTAGTTGTAAGTATACATCCATATTCTTCACTTGTCTTCTACCAGAGACTATGAGAGCTAACATAACATGTTCATTCTTCATGGACAACCATGGGGGGATATTGTTATTTATCACTACTATAGGCCAAACATAATAGTTGGTGTTCTGGAGGGAATATGGGTTGACACCATCCATGGCTATGCTGATTCGTAGAATTCGTACTTCATCCTTGAATTTTTCGGGCCATGTATCCTCTATATGCTTCATGGCTATTGAATCAGTTGGGATTCACATAACTCACAACTCACTTTTGTGTGAGGCATGCCATCCCTGCAACATATCTAATTATTTGGAACAAAATAGCCTTTGAATCCTTGGGATTATAGGCATGTGCCTCAATATCTTAAAAGGAGGACCAGTACGTGATTTACCCTTCTTTTTTTTATTTATCATACCTATCATGCCCACATTTCAGACACATCTCTTTGTCTGCATATTCTCCTCTATATAGAATAAAATAATTTGGATATGCATGATATGATATGTACTCAACACCCAACATTTTCAACAATTTCTTTGCCTCTTCACAGCTACCAGGCAAGACATTATCACTCGGAAGAACCTTATCTTTTAATAATCGTGATCATGGAAAAATATAATAATAAATGTACATTAATGTCGATATAATTATTAACATTCATAAAATTTACCATTTGTAATGTTCATTGTAGTGTACTGGTTATATTTCAAATTTATATAAGGGAGTACTTTATGGTAACTTACCTCAAAAGTTCCAAGAAACATGCATTCGACAAGCCAAACTTTGCTTTCAAGTTGTACAGTAACATCGTTGTCTGCAACTGGGTAGACTTTGACTGACTGTTGTGAAACCAGCTCCAAAAAGAGAAGAAAAGAGATATCAACGCCTTAGAAATAAGCCACTTCGAGGGGGAAACCTCCAATACATTACATGAATGAACAATTCTTGGATTATTCAAATTACAAAACCTCCTTTCTATATATAGGAGTCCATGGGGCCACAATGTAATCCTAGTGGGGCCACAACGTAATCCTAGCCGACCTAACAATAATAATTTAAGGGCACAATAATAACAATATGGGGGTTACAAGGGTACAATAATAACAATAAGGGGGTTACACTAACAACAATAATGGACTATACTAGTAATATAGGGACCTAACAAGCCCCTCTCCTTCAAGAAAGTGTTGTCCTCAATGCTTGAGTAGCTCTAGGTGCTTCTGTATAAAATTCTCATCCTCCCATGTAGAATCTTCAGTGGGTAAGTTCTTCCACTTGATGAGATAATCTGAAATTGATCGATTCTGTAGCTGTCGAGTTCTTGTTTCCGTGACCACTTCAGGCTCCAATATGATTTTTCCTTCCTCATCAAGTTCTAGCAATATTGTTTGAACTGGAATATTTTCACCTATAACCTTCTTTAAGCATGAAACATAGAAAATTGGATGCACTCGTGAAGAAGCAGGAAGCTCCAATTTGTATTCCATAGTAGCAGTCTTTTGCAACACCTTGTAAGGACCATCGTACTTTGGCGATAATTTATTATCCTTCTTAGCTTGCTTGAGGGAAATTTGTTTTTATGGTTGTAGCTGTAAAAATACCCAGTCTCCTACATCAAAACTTCTCTCCATGCGATGTTGATCTGCCTGTTGTTTCAATTGATTTTGTGCCAAATTCAAGTTGTCCTTTAAGAGTTGGAGAACTTCTTGTTGATGCTCGATGTGATATTCCACTGCTTGAACCTTCGAATTTTCTCTTAAATATGATGTGATGGATGGTGGAAGATATCCATAAAGTGCCATAAATGGGGTCATTTTTGCTGCAGTATGGAAGGAAGTGTTATACCACCATTCAGCTAGAGGTAACCACTTGACCCATTGTGTTTGTTTATCAGATACAAAACAACGAAGATATCCTTCCAAACATTTATTTATTATCTCAGTTTGACCATCGGATTGAGGATGATAAGATGAGCTATGAGCTAATTGAGTACCCAAACAAGAAAATAACTTCGTCCAAAAATTTCCAGTAAAAATGGGATCTCTGTCGCTCACAATAACCCTTGGGTTTCCATGTAGCTTTTGAATTGTGTCCATAAATTTAGTAGCAACTGTACTTGCTTTAAATGGATGAGATAATGCACAAAAGTGTGCATACTTGGTAAGTCTATCAACTACCACCATGATGACACTCTTTCCTTCGCACTTAGGTAAACCTGTGATAAAATCCATTGAAATCTCCTCCCAACGTTGACTTGGAATGGATAAAGGTTGTAGAAGTCCTGGGGTCTTAATTGTTTCCACTTTATTCTGCTGGCAAACCAAACATTACGCCACAAACTTTCGAATATCAGATTTAAGGCCATCCCAAAAAAATTCTTTCTTCACCCTGTGGTAAGTTTTTAAAAATCCTGAGTGTCCTCCTAAAGGAGAAGTGTGCAATTCCAGAAGAATATTTTGTTTTAGTTGGGAATTCTTACAAAGATATAAGCGATCTTCGTACCATAAGGAATCATTTTTCCAACTAAATGTATCAGATGTACTAGGATCTTGCTGCAACTTTTGAATGAGTGTCCATACATCTTTGTCCTTCTTCCATTCATCTCTTGCTTTGGTTATCCAATCTGGTTGGATAATAGAAATGGCACAAAGAAATACTTCCACCTCTTCATTCTTTCTTGAGAGTGCATCTGCAACAACATTAAGCTTTCCTTTTTTGTAGATTATTTCAAAGTCATAACCCAACATCTTTGTGACCCATTTTTGCTGCTCTTCTGAAGATAGTCTTTATTCCAAAAAGTGTTTAAGACTATCATGATCAGTTTTTACCTTGAAGTGTCTTCCCATTAGGTAAGTTTTCCATTTCTTTAGTGCATGTAGTATTGCTAACATTTCCTTCTCATAAATAGGTTTCTGTAAATACTTTCCTTTGATTCGACGACTTTCAAAAGCAATGGGTCTTCCTTCCTGCATTAAAACTGCACCAATTCCATTTCCTGAGGCATCACATTCCACAATAAAGGTTTTTGTGAAGTCTGGCGTAGCTAAGACTGGTGCTAGGCACATTGCCTCTTTAAGATGTTCAAAGGCCTTAGTTGCTTCAGGAGTCCATGAAAATGCATCTTTCTTCAATAATGTTGTTAGATGTGCTGCTATTCTCCCATAATTCTTAACAAACTTGTGATAATACCCTGTTAACCTGAGAAATCCTCGCAACCGCTTTATGGTCATGGGGACTTTCCATTCCTTAATGGCTTTAATTTTGTTAGGGTCTACTTTAACACCCTCGTGAGATATAATATGACCCAAATATTCCACCTCTTGTACTCCAAAGAAACATTTGGATGTTTTTGCATATAATTGTTTCTCCCGCAATAGTTTGAGCACCCTATCAACATGTTCAACATGATCCTTCCAAGACCTGCTGTAGATTAGTATATCATCAAAAAATACTAGCACAAATTTTCTAAGGAAGGGTTTGAAAATGGAATTCATCAACCCTTGAAATGTAGAAGGTGCATTGGTAAGGCCAAAAGGCATGACCAAAAATTCATAATGACCCTCATGAGATCGAAATGCTGTTTTTGGAATATCTTCAGTCTTCATTCTAATTTGATGATATCCTGAACGAAGATCCAACTTGGTAAAATAAATTGCTCCATGTAATTCATCCAATAATTCATCAATCACAGAATGGGAAATTTATCTTTAATGGTGAGCTTATTGAGCTCCCTATAATCCGGACACATGCGCCATGATCCATCCTTCTTGTGTACCAATACTACAGGAGCAGAGAAAGAACTTTGACTAGGTTGAATTATACCCGCCTCTAACATTTCTGCAATCATACGTTCAATTTCTCTCTTTTGGATGTAAGGATATCTATAAGGCCCGATGTTTGGAGGAACACTTCCTGGAATCAAATGAATAGCATGATCATGATCACGAATAGGTGGGAGTCCTTTGGGAGTTTCAAACACCTTGGAATGATTGTCCAAGACTTGTTGGAGATCTGCAGAAATAGATGATTTGGATGTTGGAACTTCTAGTGAGCATAATTGTGCAATTACGCCTCGTTGTTCTTTCTTTAGAAGCTTTGTCATGCCATTAGAGCTTATTATCCTTCCTGGCTTCCCTTCAATACCCCGTAATTCGACTTCCTTTCCTTCTGAAAAAATTTTCAAGAAAAATTCTTGAAAATTAAAAGCTACCGTCCCCAAAGATTGTAACCATTGTACTCCTAGTACAACATCAGCACCTCCCATAGGAATGGAAAGCATTGGACTATTCAATACATATTCCCCCATGGTTAGCTTGATATTATGGCATTTTCCAGAGCAATTTATAGTTCCTCCATTTGCAACCATCACTTCCCATTTTGGTGTTGGGTATAGGAAACAATTCAATTCCTTAGCTACCTTATAATGAATAAAATTATGGGTACTACCTAAATCAATCAACTTGATATGTCCTTCTATCTTGAGAGTTTGAGGAGTGGTAATTCCTGTAAACATTAGATTTTATGAAATCACGATTAACATTTATTTTGTTCTCATCATGAGTTTCCTCTACTATCTTTTCACCATTAGGAAACATTTCTTGTATCAACTTTGTCAAACCTTCCATGTCTGCTTTTAGATCATTCTTCATGTTTCCATTTTTTCATCGATCTTAGCTTCCATTCATCCATCTTAGATTCCATGCCAGCTTCCATGACATCTATCTTAGATTACATGCCATCTATCTTATATTCCATGCCATTCTTCAAACCATCCATGCCTTTCTTCAAACCATCCATCTTAGTTTCCATGTCTTTCTTCAAAACTTCCATGTCTTTTTTTGTTGTTTCACGAGATGTAAATTTGCTGCACTTCTTGTAATTTCGAGCATGTCATGTTACCATTTCGTCTTCATGAGTCATAGTAGAGCTTTCTAAAGGCTTAATGGGCGTTGAATTATTTTTAGGAGCCATTTTAGAATCCAATACCGATATCTATTCTACAATATTCCCTTGAATCAATTCAACTTGATTCTTCAAACACTTATGTTTCTAAAAAAATACACACCTTTTTATCATGGAGGAGCTCGATATTGAAATTGAATTATATCTATAATTGCGGATCCGCAATATCTAAAATTCGGTCCTGTAGTAGCTCTCTGAAGCTTCTTTCAAATTCCACGGGTTTGATCTGATTTGTATCATTGAAGGCAAATTTATGTCCAATCTCCCACAATGACCCACCACCCCGCTCGTAGAGCGAAATTTTATGACTTGCCACGTGTCATTGTTTCCTCCTTTGGCTCAAATTGATAAGACTAAAACTACACTCTGCACTTGTGGCCACTTTTACAACATTCCAATCCGATGCTCGTGAGAGAGCTATGAAGATTTTCCCACGATCACCTCTTTGAGATGAAATTCAAAAGCCTAAAAAATCCCTAACTTACACAGATCATATCTCCAAACATATTGTGAACCAATATCTGAAATTTTACAACAATGTTCCTTAGGATTGTGGCTTCTCACTCTAAAAATTTCAGCTTTTGAAACTTCGTAGAAAAAAAGTTAGTATTAAAATACCACGATGACCTTTTTAGGTTAAATTCAGGAGCTTGCACAATGACCTAACTTGCATAAATCATATCTCCGAAAATATTGTGAACCAAGCTCTGAAATTTTGCGAAGATGTTCCTCAGGATTTTGGCTTCGCACTCTAAAAATTTTAGATTCTAAACCATCGTAGAAAAAATTTGTATTAAAATTCCACGATGACTCATTTGGAGCCACAAACCCTAGAATCTCAAAGCTCGATACCAAATGTTGTGAAACCAGCTCCAAAAATAGAAGAAAAGAGATATCAACGCCTTATAAATAAGCCACTTCAAGGGGGAAACCTCCAATACATTACATGAATGAACAATTTTTGGATGATACAAATTACAAAACCTTCTTTCTATATATAGGAGTCCATGGGGCCACAATGTAATCCTAGCCGACCTAACAATAACAATTTAAGGGCACAATAATAACAATATGGGGGTTACAAGGGTATAATAATAATAATAAGGGGGTTAAACTGACAACAATAAGGGACTATACTAGTAATATAGGGACCTAACACTGACCGCTAGGTCCAAAGAGAGGGGTGGTGGAAGCAAATTTAAGGCTTTCGAAAAAGGTGTCAACAATATGAGCATCATCCCCAAGTTGATCATCATTTTGGAATGCATCTAACAACATTTTCTGCATGGCGGTCGTCTATCCCTTAAGTAATCATGCATACCAAACTCTATTTGATTGCCTCCATTGCCAGCTTGTGAAGAACTACTATTGTTGTAGCCATTCATAATTAGTGAATCTGGACGTAGCAGCAATTGAATCGGTGGTTGATTCAACCATTCTTAGTATCGTTCCTCTCCAATTTTTTCTCTTAATTTAGTCTTCTCTCGATTTGACATTGTCATGGGGTGCAATGGAAGATGGTAAGTAGGTCACTCATCATCACTAGAATCCTAACAATTTTAAAAAAAAATATTTGAACATGATTAGTACAAAATATATGATATCAATTAGTAACCACGTTGACAATATTGCATGATTATAAATTGGTTTGACGTTGAAATAATTACATTAATCAATATACCAAACAATTATAATTATTACCATCATTGTCCCAGGATTGTGGCTAGAAGATGCAATATTGTTACAATTGGCAAGGTGAAGTGGTTGTCCATCTTCATCTACTAAATGTGCCTTGCGGTATGCTACTCCTGATAAGCTTCTAACATTTTGGAGTCGTTTGAATATTTTGTGCATATGAACTCGATTCTAAATCTTCATGAACCTGCAAATTTGCACACATTATAAATTTAATTAAGCTGTGCATGATTGACATGGTTAAAAAACATAAATTTAATTAGATAATGAAAATATAAATAAAATCTAAAGTAAATATTACGTCTCGAGATGGATCGAGAGAACTCCGCGATGGACTTTGAGAAATATTATGGAACGAGCTAGATTTTGAATAATTGTCCATTCGATATAATTATGATATTTTCTCCCCGCATTTGAGCAAAACAACAATAAATTTTGGTGCACACACCTAAAATTAATTTCGATGCCTTAAAATTGGACTTCTTGTTATCGGTGCTAATGTACAGATCACCGCAATGTGCATTTTTAGTACCGCACCGGTGCGGTTCGAATAAGGGACGCATCGGTGACGAATAAACGCAAATAAAAAAAGTGCAACTCTATTTTCTTTAAGTGAAAAAACGGTAAATTGAAAAATGGGCGGCCAAATATTTTCAAAAATCTAATTTCATAAAACATTTCTTTAAATACTAAACACTTTTTCATTATTTCACTATTTTTTCAAAAAAATTCAGCCAAAGATTTGCAGGAGACATACCTGCAACAAACAAAGCACGAGAGCACTGTGGAGCAGGGAAATACATTGGAACAAAAGTCTTCAGACAATCAGAATTTCAAACCTCTGGTGATTCAAACCTTGTAGCATAGAATTTCAAACGATCTCATGAATAAAGTTTATTGTTTTTTTTACCTTTTCTGCAGTTTTTTTTATGCAGTAAAATAAAAAAAATCAAAGTTTACTGTTTTTTTTTACTTTTTCTGTAGTGTTTTTTACGCAGTAAAAGAAAAAAATCATATTTTATTGTTTTTTTAACTTTTTCTACAGTTTTCAAAAACAAAATAAATAAATAAATCCATTTTTAGAAACAAACCCTAGATTCTTTTTATTTTTTCCCTTTCTTCTCCCTCTTTCTGTGATTTCGGAATTAGGGCTTTTCAATTTAGATTTATAGGTTTTGTATTGCTAAATATAGGTGTAAGACATCCAACCCACGGGACAACTTGCATAGTCGGATCCCAATCCATGTCGGCCCTTAAGTGAAATTAAAAAAGAAAAATATTTTATTCATCGGTAAGCCCGACGTAACCTCGTGCACTAGTGTGCTGGATTATCGTAGCGCACCACGAAAGTACTATGATAAAAAAATTTAAAAACAATTTTTTTTTATCAATGCGCCATATGTAAAATATGGAACCGGTGCACTATTTCATTATGACGCATCGCAAACGTGCTATTTCGCACTCAAAAAAAAAAAATCCATTTTAGAAACAAACCCTACATTCTTTTTATTTCTTCCCTTTCTTCTCCCTCTTTCTGTGATTTTAGAATTAGGGCTTTTAAATTTAGATTTATAGGGCTTGTATTTCTAAATATAGGTCTAAGTCATCCAACCCATGGGACGACTTGCATGGTCAAAGCCCAATCCATGTCAGCCCTTGTGTCAATTTTTAAAAATATATTTTTTTTCATCGGTGCGCCCAGCGTAACCTAGCGCACTGATGCGTTGTATTATCCCAGTGCATTGCGAAAGTACTGTGATAAAAAATTTAAAAATAAAATATTTTTTTCTCAGTGCGCCATACATAAAAAAATTCGTCGGTGCACTATTTCACAATGGTGCACCACGAACGTGTTGTTTCGCACAAAAAAAAAATCCATTTTAGAAACAAACCCTACATTCTTTTTGTTTTTGCCATTTCTTCTCCCTCTTTCTGTGATTTCAGAATTAGGGTTTTTCATTTTATATTTATAGGGTTTGTATTGCTAAATATAGGCCTAAGACATCCGACCCATGGGACGATTTGCATAATCAGATCCCAATCCATGTCGGCCCTTGCATGAATTTAAAAAAAAAAAGATTTTTTTTTCATCGGTGCACCCGGAGTAACCTAGTGCACCGGTGCGTTGTATTGTACAAGCGCACCATGTAAGTACTGTGATAAAAAAACAAAAAACATTTTTTTTTTATCAATGCGCCATATGTAAACTATGGCACCAGTTTATGCTACAAAAACTAACACTCGACGATTTTTATTATTTTCACTGTGTTGATCAGTGCGGTGGTTAACATGTAAGGCACCGGGGCTCCTTGTTGACATTGAGCACTGTATGGTCTATTATACGGTTTGTGCGGTGCGTTTATAATACCTCCACGCACCGACGTCGGTGCGTACATAATAAATGGCGCACTGGTTTCTTGAGATTTTTTTTTTACCTGAAAAGTTGACAATTTATTTATAAATATATTAATGAATGATATGGTACATGTTTCAGATTGATAAAGTAACGACTGACAAGAGATCAAGTAACAAAAATACTGATAACACATCAAGAAAAGAAAAAAAGACAAGTTCTTTGTAAATAAGAATTATTATTTTTGAACTATATGTAAGTTTAAATAATATGTATTGTTTACTATGTATCATGCAGAGCCACAAAATAACGAAGCTCGATAAGGTATTTCTGATCTAGGACCAGAAGAGCGTAAAATCTTGATGGAAAATTTCAAAAGGATGAATCAGGTGAAGAAAAAATACTATCGATCCAATATGAGTTTCTTTTTTTAATTTTCATTAATAATATACTTAAAATTATTAGATAACATGTGTCAAACAATCTATTAATTCACATATGTTTAATGTTCTATAGGGACCAACAACTTAGAAAAGGAATGTTGTTCTAAGAAAAGAAAAAAAATAGAACATGCAAATGAAAATGAATTGCTCCTTAGCTCATCTGGAGTGGTGTTGGAGGTTAACAAAAGGGGGAAATTTTTTTACAAAAGTTTGAGGGATTTAGAGGAATGAATGTATAGACGTTCTTTCCACTTACAATACAAAAACCAATCCAATTATTCCAAAAACCAAATTTTATCTAAACTACAGGAAGAGTTTCCAGAGAATTGGTCAATGAGACATGTCAAAATTTTAATAGCAAAACGTACAACAACAAAAAAGAAGGAATGAAAAAGTAATATTCCTTTAAATGTTTGTCTAGAATTATTTATAAATATCACTTTGGTTATATTTACTTTTCATATATCAATATAAAAATTAAATAGTTTATTGTCATGTTACATTTTCAGAAAGATTATGCAAATATCAAAAGATGAACGAGCTGATATCATAAATATGCCAGTAGGAATGTCCAAAAAGGTGTACAAGGAGATGGTCAAAGAAATGGACAAAATTTCATTGCAGGAGGGGCCATCTCAACAACAACGTGCTTCAAATGTAATATGTAATCATTGAATTTTTTGATCATTAGGTACAATAAATAAACAATTTAGCATTAAATATTAATTTTAAAGTATTTTCTTGTAGAAAAGAAAAGAAAATGGAACCCATTCAGCACATAAAACAGGACGACAAGTAAGAAAATGGTTGATATCTAAGTTTGTGAGTAATTGTTACTTCCTTATAACAACTTGACTTGATTTCATTTTTGTATTTTTTAAGTTGTTTTACAAAAATCATCATTAACTGTCTTCAAACAGGTGTTAACATACAAAGAAGAACCATCAGAGGAATTGATTGAAATTGGTTTAAATATGGGTTGTGAGTATATGTTGGCATATAAAAAATTAATTGTGGAATTTATAAGCATATGTCGATCTTGTTTTACTTAGCTCCCTCTATAACTAATAGAACAAAAAAATCTTTTATATTAAATATATGATTTTTTATGGAGATAAAACTTGCAAGAAACAAAGTATGGAATCGCACCAACAGATGAAATATTGAAATATGGCATGTTACATGGTTTTGAAAGAATGTGTATAGTTTATGAGTCAATTGTTGCAATGGTACGTCATTTCTTTTCGATTTACGTTGAAGTATATTATTTAATATTGCAATTTTCATTATTCTCACTAATTTATATACACTCATTAAAATTTATTTTTATGTTTGTAGATGGAAGGTGAAGAAGAAGAAAACAATCAACACAGTGAACAAAACATTCCTGAAAATAACCCAAGTCCTGGAAGTAGCTCTAACATTGACAGCAGTTCAAGCGAAGAATGATGATCAGTATGTTTGGATATCAAAGCAAGACGTATTTTTTGAAATATTATCCTATGAAATCAGATATTTTGTTTAATGTAATGGACATAGTGTCCCAATTGAAAGACAAAGGTATACCAATAATTGTCCCATTTTGTATGACAAAGACTGTATATATATATATATATATATATATATATATATATATATAGATATATATATATATATATATATATATATATTTTAATTTATTCTATTGTGTTCTCCGTTCTCGCGGTGAAATGTAACACCACTAATTAAATTTATGGATGATTAAATATTATAATGAAGAGATGTGAAATTTGATGATATGATATAACAAATTAATCCAAACATCACATTCAAATGCACTATTAAAAATTTAATTGATATGAATGTTGTTATAAGATATATATGTGTCGACTTTTGATGAATAATGAATTTTAAAAAATCACAATAATTATAATATGATATAACAAATTAATCCAAACATCAAATTCAAATGCATTAATAAAAATTTAATTAATATGAATACTGTTATAAGATGTGTTGAATTTTGATGAATAATGAATTTAAAACAATCACAATAATTGCACTGTCACAGGTTGATGTTTCTAAAAAAAACAAAATGGAAATCGGTGTGTGTCAGTTACTGTACATCGGTGTGTTTGTATTCTGAAGCACACTGGTGCATTTCTATGACCTATGAGCACCGCGCAAATACCAAAACCAATTAAAAATATCGATGCGTTTGTGCGGTACTTCGCATCGGTGCGTTTATGTGGAATTACACACCAGTGCATTTGGATGACCTCTGGGCACCACACAAATACCGATACCAATTATAAATCTCGATGCGTATGTGTGATGCTACCCACCGGTGCGTTCATGTGTCTCTACGCACCGGTGCATTTATACGACCTATGGGCACTGCACAAATACCGATACCAATTATAAATCTCGGTGCATTTGTGTGATACTGCGCACCGGTGCATTTCTATAAGTCTATGCATTGGTGTGTTGAGACGACCTATGGGAATCACACAAATCCCAAGACCAATTAGAACGGCCCCGTGCATTGTATCACCAACACCGCACCCAATGCAGTTTTATACCTTGACGGCCCGGTGCATTCTCCTTCGACCAACCCGGGCCTCCTTCTAGATGTACGCACCGTTGCATTCAAGCCCAAGTAGCGCACTGATGAAAAAAACATCTGTAATAACCTCCGCCCGCCCATTTTTTTTAGTTGTGTTGAATTTCTGTTAAAAGCTCCGCCAAAACCTCTGTAACCATAAACGGATGTTATAGCAAATGTTTTTTTGACAATTTTGTCCAATTTTATAACACCAAAAACCTCCTTTATAACCTCCGCTAGTGGGTCTTTTCTTTGTAGTGAAATGAGGGGAAAGGAATATTTTACAAGGGGTAAAGTGTTTAGAAGGGTGTTAGAAATATGAGATGAACCAACAGTGCTTTCCATGATTTGCAAAAAGTGTTTCTGCCTACCATTTATTGACCCTAACATTTTATTTCCTTTCTTAGGCGCATTTGAGCTTACTGACCCTTTTATTTCTTTTTGATAAGAAAACTAATCTACTTCTAACCTTATAAATTCGAATGGTTCAGATTAAACTGATGAGCTCATTTTATTCTCTACCTAACTACTGATCTGTCAAGATTAAATAGTTTGGCTAGATCTAATTCACTAACTATCAACATGAAATTTAAAGCATGAATGAACCAAGATTAAACTATTTTATCATCATGAATTGTGGCATTTTAAACAAGATGCACACAATATTATTTTCAAAATTAAAGTTAACTAAAGTAGTGGCATTTGAATGTGCAACACTTTCTGAATTTATTCTCATTTCTTTTTGTGGGGTTTATTTTTAATATTCTTTTTTGATATTTTTCTTTTGGTCCTTTGATTTATCTTTTAGGACCTACCCTCTTTTCATTTTTTTAATATGGGAAAACATTTACAGAAAGCAAATGTATGTACAATATTACAATATTTTAACATAACGATTCAAAATTATGAATCCTATTATAATAGGACCCTAACAGTGGCTTCACTTGGGGATGGAATCTCCTTGTGAGATGTCAAGAACACCGTCGACTAGTAGCTTGATCCATTGGGTCGATCCCAAGCCTGCTCATTTTTTTGTTATATAATCTCTGTGACTAAAAATATCAAACTGAAATCTGACACATGTTGAATTGCTGCGATTTTCAAACCAAAATACTAGATCATCAAGACTTTTGGGCCTTCTCCTTGGCTTCAAATCTTAATGAATTATTTTAACACTTGCTAAAAACTGAAAATTGAAACTGAAATAAACTTGTTGCTAAAAACAAAATCCAATCAAACTAAAATTCTACCTGCTTACTCTAATCAGTTTTCCAACTGCTGGTTAGGTAAAATGAAACAGCTAATGCAACCATTCAAGCATTATATACATTTATGTAATTTGCTTCATGTGCTTGTTTGTGATCAAAACTAAAGTTCTACAACTCAATAGAAACTTATCAATAGATGTGAAAATAAGGAAATACTTAATTTCCTTTGTTGATTCTAGAAACTGTACAAAAGGATCTTCCAAGGTATATACACAAATGTTAAACTAATCTAAGAAACTGTACATCTATTCTGGATGGCCTCCTGCCATGAAACTGAACTGTTATTTTGCTAAAAAATTATCCTATGATTGTCCTGAGATAACTGCTGATTTTTAGAAAAACTTTGTGATGATATTTCTACTTATATAAATGTTTGTCTGATGAAACCTTTATCATATTGATTCTGAAGCTCATAGTTATTGAATGGAGAAATATTTTGATTGCATTCATCATCCAACACATCAACTATTGGATCATGAAAAACTTGGAAGGATTGTTGCAACCTATTGCATATAGGTTTCAATGAAACTTCATAGATTTCTGCAGACTGTTCATCCTTTGCTTTATAAAAAATTTCCTTTAAAAACTGAAATGCTTCAAAACATAGTGGTATAGAACTTTCTTGTGTCATCTGATTAGGTATTTAAATGGAATTTGATGACAACAATTGTGAAACTGAAGAATCCTGATCAAAATTTTTATTGTCTTCTTTGTTGTTAATAAAAATACCTAAAGACTGTTGATCTTTGATTGCATTAAAGTTGTCTCAAATGAACTAAAATGAAGAAAAACAAAGAAGAAAAGATCCTTCACTTATCTCAAAATTTTATGCACTTTCTTTTTCACTCTCATAGCTTATATGCATTGGTTGATCACTATATTCAAGCTACTGAAACTGAATTTCCTTTTCTCCCAAATTATCTATTGATTGCTCTATAAAGTTAGATTGAGTTTGAAAAACATAATTATCATCATACTGATCATACTTCGGAAATTCATTAAAAGAAGGAATGTCATCCAACATACACATTAGATTAGCAGATTGCTTCTCAACATATTGATCTGTAAATCTATTTTCTGATCTATGGTAGTTGGGATTAGAAAGAAAGTGCTTATGCCAACAATTTCTTCTTTTCTTGCAATAAATGAGTCATGCTGATCTTGAAAAAAAAATTCGTCTTTCATAGTGATATTTGTATCATTTCCTCTATTTCACTTACCAAAATGTTGAGTTTTATCTCTGCAATGTTGTTCTTCTTTTCTTCTGCTTTTAACTTTTCCCTTCTAATTTGCAAATTAACTTCCAGATCCACTGCAATGTTCTGAATTTGTTCAAGAGTTGTGGGGTTTCTTTCTCTTAGCTGAAATTCTATTTCTAGATCAAAGGCCTCTAGATAATGCAATAGAGATGAGCTAGGAGGAGCTCTTATATTTTATGGCATTGAATAATAAACTTGATTGAATCTGGCAGAAAATTGTTGTATTGTTTCATTTGGTTGACTTTTCAACTGATTATATTCTTCTATGATCACAAAAATATTGACTTTGATTATCCATCTATCAAGGAAAATTTTGACAAACTGTTGGAAATTTGAGATGCTTGCAATAGGCATATTCTTGAACCAACTCTTTACTTTACTTTCCAAATAAAGAGAAAAAATCTTGATTCTAATATCATCTTCATCAATCTCAAATAGGTCCATATAATTCTCAAAACCTTGAATATGTATTTGGGCAGTGATGTTAACATTTTCTTCATCAAACTTAGGGAGATATTTTCAATAGTTATCAGGGAAGTCATGGAGTATAGGAGGTAAGATGAGTGGCTTATATCTATCTGGAACTTTATAAGGTACAGGAATATGTACAGGGATAGTAAGATTAGTCTTGATTGCTTGAGGATTATCAATCGGAAGATGATCATCATAAGTTTTAGAAGAAAGCTTCCCAAATGGATAAGGAGATTTTGTATTTACAATTTTCAAAGGAAAATAATCAAATACTAATCTAAGATCTTCTCTAAAATACAATATACATTGAAAAACTTTCTTGATGATAAAGAACATGATGTTTTGGATTGTAATCCAAGTTAGAAACCTTATATTCCCATAATGTTATTTTAGGTTCATTCCTCCAGTGGAGTCCTGATTTTGAAATTGATTTGGAGTCACCAGATGGATGATTTTAACCTTTGTGTGTATGATCATTGCCCATCATCATAGATCAGATCTAATTCTTGCATATAATTTTTCTGAATAAAATGTTTCCCCAGTGGAGTCACCAATATGTTATCACTCAGTAATTTCTCAAGGTTAAAGAAAGAAAGTCACCGAGGTAACCACAAACCTATTTTTGAGATCAGGATCTAGCCTTCCTAATGCTTAGAGAGGGCTCTCTCTTTATGATTTAACTTTGTTGCTTTTAGTTGATTTTAGGCTAGTTATGTAAGATTTATTGGGTTTGAATTTTTTTTTGGTGGTGGAATTAATGATTTAGATGGATAGAAGTATGTCTATTTTCTATTGGGCTGTGGAGTCAATGTATCAAGCAACAAGGAAGAATCAAGTTCTAAAGGAAGTGTTCACAGGGAAAGGTAGCTGAGTAAATTCAAATCTTTTAGGCTAGATGGTGAAGTTGTTTCAATCGGGATCAAGGAGCAGTTAAGGAGTCCTCAAACTGGATAATGAGGGAGATGAAAGAGGTCAATCGAAACTAGGAAGCAATGAAGAATTCCCTAATCTAGATATCAGAAGAAAAAATTAAAATTAATAACAGTTCAGAACTGAGTGTATTTAAACAATTTCTGCAATAATATTCATGTTATAGAATTTAAATTTGGAAAACATAAAATTTTATGGAATATTTAAGAAAATAACAATTTGAACAATTGAAAGATACTTCACTGAAGTGGCTCAACACGCGAATCCTGTAATGCAATGCATTTATTACTCAGTCCTGTCTTTTTGACTTGACAATGGTACAATAAACCCTTAGGTTCTTAGATCAAATACAACTATAGAAATGTTCAGGAATCCACACCCAATACTTCGAATTACTGAAGTATTTATACAAAACTAAATGAAAAATATCATATTTAACTAATTAGGATTTATTTAAGGAAATAAAATATCTGGATGCAAAAAGGTAGTGACACCTTTCTAACTAACTGAAATATGTCCATGTTTTATCTGATTTGATGTTATCTGTTTGTTTCTCTTATGTTGGCTTATCTCTCACGTTGACTACTTCCTTTGTCTTTCATCTTTTTTCTCTTTCACATGTCTTTGCTTTACTTGCCTACCCTCTGTAGTAAATCATATTTACTTTCTTGTGTTCCTGTCTTAATGGATTTTTACTAAAAATATTTTTGAAACCTCATGTAAAATATGTCTTGTTGTTGCTGACATAAGTATTTTTATTTCTTTTAAACCATGACTATCTCTGTGTGAATTATATTTTCATGCTCCGATTCTGGTTTAACTTGGTTTTCCTTTCTGTTCATGAAAATTTTGCTGAATAAAGCTATTGAATTCATATTCCGATAGTCTTAAAGTAAACAGTTTTGAACTAGTATCAATTGTTTATCCAAGGTTATGTTCTGCTAACAACCTACAAAAATAGAACAATTATTAATAAAACACAGGTTGCAAGGATGCAATATGGCTTAGAGGAACACGGGGGCCTGTGGAAGGATTCCAGGGCTGTGGAGGTTTCAATTCTAGTTAAAAAATGGCCTTTTATTTCTGTGGGCAAATGAACAAAGCAGTCAAGAGTTTATATTTGAAAGCTTTGTTTATCACACAGTGCAAGGTGAACGGGAGTTTTAACACAACGCGGGGTCGATAGGCTTATCGCAAATGGTGTAGGTTTTATCATAGTGGCTCGGGGCTTTTATCTCGTAGTGAACTGACAGTTTACCTCATAGTGTAGGAGCAGATAGATTTTAGCATAGCACAGGGTGGTTTTCGCACGATGATTGAGCGGTTTGATAGTTTTGGCTTGAGGGGTGCGATATGCTATGGGACCACCGTGTGGCAGGGAGGCGGGGGTGTGAAACCACCCATTTCGCACTCCCCATTAGCGTTAAACACATGACAGTCATGGAATGCGAAAGGGACGTGGGTCGTTGGATCTGTGGAGGATGATCAGACGACTGGCGAGTGTTGATGGATGAATTGAGGATTTATGAGAAGTGGGACCAAGGGTGACTTATGTGGGAGATTATATATATATATTAAAGGGGTATTAATATAGTGTGGGAAATATATATATGTGGAAGGGTTTTAATAATATGTGGAAAAATAAACTATAGGTTATAAATAATATATGGGATCAGGATTTAATATGAATGAGTTGAAATAATATCGGGGAAGGGTTTTGGGAGTAAGGCCCGATATATTTTAACATTTAAAACTATGGGAAAGTGGGTCTTGATGTTTTATTAGAAAAATTGTGGAATTAGTCAAGGGGAATGGATTTTAGTGATGGGAAGGGGTTTTTTGCTAGGGAAAGGGGTTTAGGAAGGAGAAAGGGTTTATCTTTAAGGGGAAAGGGGTATTAGTAAAAGGGAAAGGGTTAAAATGAGGGGAAAGGGATATTTTACATGGGGGAAAGTGCTTAGAAGGGTGTTAGAAATATGAGATGAACCAATAGTGCTTTACATGATTTGCAAAAAGTGTTTCTTCCTACCCTTTATTTACCCTAACATTTTTATTTCCTTTCTTGGGTGCATTTGAGCTCGCTGACCCTTTTATTTCTTTTTGATAATAAAACTAATCTACTTCTAACCTTATAACTTCCAATGGCTCAGATTAAACTGATGAGCTCATTTTATTCTCTATCTAACTACTGATCTGTCAAGATTAAATAGTTTGGCCAGATCTAATTCATTAACTATCAACATGAAATTTAAATCATGAATGAATCAATATTAAACTATTTGATCATCATGAATTGTGGCATTTTAAATGAGATGCACACAATATTATTTGCAAAAGTAAAGTAAACTAAAGTAGTGGCATTTGAATGTGCAACACTTTATGAATTTATTCTTGTTTATTTTTGTGGAGTTTATTTTTAATATTATTTTTTGATCTTTTTCTTTTGGTCCTTTGATTTATCTTTTAGGACCTACCCTCTTTTCATTTATTAGATATGGGAAAACATTTGCAGAAAGAAAAGGTATGTACAATATTACAAGATTTTAACATGGCAATTCAAAATTATGAATCCTATTATTATAGTACCTAACAGATACCATGTTAAATTTCCATAAAACTCTACAATTACTTAGATGAATAATTAAAAACAATGCAACAAAATACTAAAACCAAATTTACTTTCACCAAGGTATATTTTATTAATGACTTATATGAAGCAGAATAAACAATAGAGATAAAAACACATGCACACAAACTGACACAATTTTTTTCTTAGGAAACACAATAGGGAAAATGTTCTTCCTTTGTTGTGGTATTTTATTGATTGTTCTTAAGTAATTGGATCTATTTCAAAGCAATTTGTCTCTCTAAGAATAATTTTGCTTCTTCTCTCAAATATTAGCTGATAGAATTGATATTGACTTGCCTTGATCACTACTTGATCTCAACCCTCTAGCATGCAATTTTTCCCACTGCTGCCTCCTTTATTTGTCTAGCCTCTTGCTTGATCCTACTCCTCCTTCCTTGCACACTGGAGACCCTATTTCCTTGTGCACTTCTCCAATTTCCTTGCGTGCAAGGAGCTCCTATTTACTAGCACACATCGCTATTTCCTAGTGCACTTGTGACTCCTATTCTCTTGTGAAAATATCCACAAGCCTCTTATTTATTAGTGCACTTGTGACTCATATATATTAGGACGAACGCTTCCTCAAATACATGCACAATTATACTCGTAAACCCTTGCACACTTGTGATTTCCTGTTTCTTAGGACACAAGCTCCCTGCGCTCTCCACAAATGAGGATGATATCAAAAACTTGTGAATTTTCTTGTCTCACAAACCTTGTGTACAAAACTTCATAAATTATTTTTCCTTCACCTTCCACTTTATAGACACAATTCAAACTTACAAGGAGGCCCAAATCTATTTTAGAAGTTGAGTTGTGATTGAGAACTAACTAGGAGTTCTTCTTGTCATTACTCCAACCAACACTTGGATTATTAACCCGTTCTCCCTTTAATCAAGATTGAAGACTAACTCAATCTAACTAAAATTATAACTGCCACCTTGTTTTGTAGTCAAACTGATGAAGACTCTGTTGAGAATTTAGAGGGCTAGTGATTAATTCAAATTCTCTTCATGATAATTACTTGTGAGCTTACTTGAGCTTACTTATGTCTTATCTTATTTCTCTGAGTTAGTCTTTCATCAAGTCAATTATAAAAAATACACGAGATACAAAAATTAGGCTCCTAGAGCCAGGGAAAAAATTCTCCCTCTTGGAGAGGAAAACCCGCAAAGAATTCTTCTTATAGATCTTCAAATGACAAGTACCATGACCAAGACTTAGACCCTTGACCTATAAAGGCTTCCAAGACCCCATCATTGCTTCTTTGACTGCTTTCAATACTTATCCTTTATATTTACACCGTCTTACACTGATATGCTTCAACATTTAGAGAACTTGGTCTCTACTTCTATTTTCCTTGAGATTATCAAAAACATTGTTTCTATATGTAGATCACTTTCTTTTGACTGCTGAGAATAGGAAGGTAAATATCTAAGTTACCTTCCTTTCACCACATCAGACTTTAGTAATTCATATCGTAGTATCTGCACATTTCTCTAGACATGATCTGTAAGTCTCCTTGCTGGATCTGCAATAGACATATCCACATATCTTCTTTCTACACTTGTACTTGTAGTTGTTGCACCTTCGCTTCAGGGTGATCTATATTCTAACTTTAGTAAGATGTGACCTTTATAGATATGCATGATTAGGATCATTCTAAAACCCTTCAAATATCCGCACTTCACTTATGAGGTGACAACATTACACTTCGCATTACACTTCAGAGGTGATCATATTGCGCTTCAGGTATGAATGCATTATATTTCAGGAGTGACCATATTACAACTCAGGTATAACCACCTTACTCTTCTGGTATAACCACATTTCTCTTCAGGTGTTACCACATTAGAACTCAGGTATAAATTCATTACTCTTCAGGTATAATCGCATTGTTCTTCAGGTGTGACCGCATTATAATTTTGTTGTTTCACTTCAGAGAGATCCACAATGTTCCTTGGTGTGTAATTGACCGCAGAGGCAATGAATATATAGTGGTTGTGTTCTTGATTTTAGGCTGACCATCCACTAGCTTGTAGGCCGACTTAACTATGAGTGTGAAGACCGACTTCATCATATATTTCCAGCGTTGATATAAGAACTATTTCAATCCATTCTTCCACAAATTTTAAGACAAGGTCTTGGAGAATTCAATGACGACTAAGTTCATATACATGACACTGAATACATTTATAAACAGAAGACAAACCCTATATAGACATCAAGAAGAAGTCTATCAACACAAGATAAAATATTTCTCATTAAACCCATGAAGAAAGTACAACCAATATACATTTTATTATATTTGTCTTTGTCTTTACATAAAATACATAATTACATAGTCAATATGAAGACCGACCTAGTTACACTTTTCAACACTCCCTCTTAACTAGGGAGGTATTCATACAAGTACATGATTACTTTCAAACTGAAGAATCTCAAATGAAGAATCAGATTGGTAATCACATCTGTATAGCATCATATCAACCAGCATTTTCATAGTGCAAGGCCTTGACTAACAACCCCATCTCTCAACGAGATAATGGGCTATAATGCTGGCAAGACACATGACTTATAGATGCCGTAACCATTGTCTCTCCAAAGTACATACTCCACCCGGGTGTTCCCAAAGTATGACCTTCTTGGACTATTCTTCTCTTGGGTAGCTAGCCCTCAAAGAATATCGGTCCCCAACTATGCTTATCTTGAATGCCCTAGCACATTCTCAAAGAGTATCGAATCCTAGATTATTACCCAATCCTCCATTATGTCTTCCCAAGTGAAGACCAAAATGATGTGTCTATCTCTCCCTCTCAGCCAGGGAGTACCTATTTCACAAGGGAATGTACTCATTCCTGTATAAGGAATGTACCTAAGCTCCTTCTTAGGAATTACCCAATTTCTTCCAAGTAAGAAAATGATCACTGGGGTCCCTCTCAATCAGGGACCTGTAGCAGCAATGGTGAGACACCCAGCTGCTCATGAGGAATTCCTCCCCTCGATGTCATGGATTTCGATAATGAGTAATCTTCAACTTTAGCTCCATAGGGAACATATCATCCATCACTTTCATTCATGAGTCATGTCGTATACTAGAAAGTGATTCATCTATCTTTCTCATCTAATTCACCGTTATGCCATGCTTCTTTCCTTTGAACCACCTCCAAGGATCATACATCCTTTCTCATAATTAGAAGCCCTGCAAAAATTTATCCATATAAACATATACATATGAACTTTTAAAACAAAAGTTACCTTAGTGATGATATTTCACCATTACATCCTCATGTAGGCATCAGCATCCTTTATTCATATTGACACATCTCCTAATGATATGTTTTTTCAAGGGTCTTATTCTTTACCAGACTTTTGTCATAGTCTACATATCCTCCCAAGAGATCTCCCAGTCACATCATCTTGGCTTCTGGATGATAACTTCCTTTTGACATGGTTGCATTTCATGCACATTCTTCATTCCCATGAACTTACACATTATCCAGTTCCTCGTTCATATACAACCACCTCATTATATATATATATATATATATATTATGTTGATTTCATTTGTTAGTGCACCGAGAGATCCTCCCTCATATATCATACTTCTAAATATAGAATTTTATTACCTGCAACCATATGACATGACTTCACAGCATTCAGTGTCAGCATATAAATATATACATACCTCATACCTCATACCTCAGCATATAATTCATCCTTCAACAGTTTTACTAGAATGAAGAGCTTCATTCCCTTGGTCTGTTCCATCAATATGTCATCACATCCCAGAATTATGTTTTTCATGATGACCCTTGATCTTGATGACTGCCTTCCATCAGTATTGTTATCAGAGAGGTTTTTCCAGGAGATATTTTACCAAGAACTCCTACCATGCTTTGATCATGATGCTACACTACTTCCTATCATACAACCAATAGAAATCACTTAAAGGAGAAGATGATCTCAATCGCAGTGGAGATCCCTTGCTTATTCTTTCTTATATTTCTTTGCATCGGGTTCTTCCCTCATTTCAGAGACATGGGCTTCTTCCCTATTTCTCTTGTCCTTTTCAAATTAAGGACAATTTCTATTATAGTGCCCAAGTTCATCATATCCAAGGCATCGTGCTCTGTCCATATTTATTCTTTTACTATGAGGACAAAAACTTACCGAATCTTCCTTTCTTCCTGGACGTGTCTGCAAAGGCTTGATTCCCTTCACTTGATCCTGTAATCATGCTTTGGATTTCAATATTTTTTCCTCTATTTTACATAGAGACCCTAAATCGTGGAATGATGTGACTTCTTTCTTCCCGTATAATCTTGAAGTGAAGTTTCCCCATTCTTCTGGTAGAGCATTCATCACCACTGTATTCATCTCAGAGTTAAGCATTACTTCTCCTAGTTTTTGAAGTTGATCAGAGAGATTGCTTCTCCTGCAGTACTCACAGAGAATAGCTCCACCAATTTCTCATGTATTCCTTTTGATGATTTGATACATCTAAGATGAGAGAGTATTTTATGGATTCTGTAAGAATCCTTTGGGCTCTTATATCTCCCTTCATGTATTTGGCATGACTTCATTGTCCTTGTCTTCCATTTTGATGCTTTCTTTGCAAAGAAGACATTTTGATAGATTCAGATAAAGTCATAGATACTTACTTGAGTAAGTGAATTTCTCCTTTCGCAGCTTCCTTGATGAGGAATTAGGAGCTTCTTCTTATATAGAAAAATTCAATCTAGGTGATCTTGGATCCTTGATGGTAAAGGATGCCTTCCAAATATGATGTCCTCTTATACCATTGTCTTGAATGTAAATCCTTAATGATGGAAAAGATTACTTACTTGAATGAGTTTATGTATCTAGAGATTATTCCTTGCAAACTTATTTGATTCTTCAACCCACACTTTTATCTTTGCTTCATGTAGTGTCTCTTTTGTCAAGCAGCCCTTGCATTTATCAGCTTAGCTCTGATACCATGTTGAGAATTTAGAGGGCTGGTGATTAATTCAAATTATCTTCATGATAATTACTTGTGAGCTTACTTGAGTTACTTATGTCTTTTCTTCTTTCTCTGAGTTAGTCTTTCATCAAGTCAATTATCAAAAGTACACGAGACACAAAAATTAGGCTCCTAGAGCCAAGGAAAAACTTCTCCCTTTTGGAGAGGAAAACCGGCAAAGATTTCTTCTTATAGATCTTCAAATGACAAGTACCATGACCAAGACTTAGACCCTTGACCTACAAATTCTTCCAAGACCTCATCATTGCTTATTTGACTGCTTTCAATACTGATCCTTTATATTACATTGTCTCACACTGATCTGTTTCAACATTTAGAGAACTCGGTCTCTACTTCTATTTTCCTTGGGCTTATTAAAACCACTACTTCTATATGTAGATCACTTTCTTTTGACTGTTTAGAATAGGAAGATAAATCTCTGATTTACCTTCCTTTCACCGCATCAGACTTCAGTAATTCATATTGTAGTATCCGCACATTTCTCTAGACATGATCTGTAAATCTCCTTGCTAGATCTGCAATAGACATATCCACATATATTCTTTTCGCACTTGTACTTGTAGTTGTTGCACCTTAGCTTCACAGTGATCTATATTCTAACTTCAGTAAGCCACAGATATGCATGGTTAGGATCATTCTGAAACCCTTCAAATATCCGCACTACACTTCTGAGGTGACCGCATTGCACTTCACATTACACTTCAGAGGTGATCGTATTATGCTTCAGGAATGACCGCATTACATTTCAAGTGTGACCACATTACAACTCAGGTATAACCGCATTACTCTTATGTTATAACCACATTTATCTTCAGGTGTGACCGCATTACAACTCAGGTATAACTGCATTACTATTCAGATATAACCGCATTGTTCTTTAGGTGTGACGCATTAAAATTTTGTTGTGTCACTTGAGAGAGATCCGCAATGTTACTTGGTGTGTAATTGACAGCAGAGGCAGTGAATATATAGTGGAAGTATTCTTTCTTTTATTCCAACCATCCACTAGCTTGTAGGCTGACTTAACTGTGAGTGTAAAGACCAACTTCATCATATATTTCCAGCATTGATATAAGAACTATTTCAATCCATTCTTCGATAGCTTTTAGGACAAGGTCTCGGAGCATTCAATGACGACTAAGTTCTTCATATACATGACATTGAATGCATTTATAAACACAAGACAAACCCTATATAGACATAAAGAAGAATTATATTAACCTAATATAAAATCTCGCTCATGAAACCCATGAATCAAGTACAACCAATATACATTTTATTATCTTTGTCTTCATCTTTACATAAAATACATAATTACCTAGTAAATATGAAGACAAACCTAGTTTCACTTTTCAACGGACTCCACTTAAATGAAGCTACAACTCTACGCATGGTAACTTGATGATTATTTTTGTAAACTGGAAATAACTCATTCTAAATTAAGTATAACTCATGATCTCACACTGACATTGAGAGATACAAATCAAGGTCTTCACTAGCTAATGCACAAGCCAAAAGACCTTACTTGCTATATTTTCAACACCTAGACTTCAACAATAATGTGGTTACTTGGGAAAAATTGTAGAAAGGGAATAAACAAGGTCTAGGAAAGCATCCTTTATGCAAGGTTAGTGATGAAAAAATATCCCACTTGTGATTTGGATTGGATAATGATATTTTTTTCATCCATCTTGATGCTTCATAGTGTAAAAAGTAGAGGAATCAAGTCACAGGACCATATTTACTAGCGGGACCCAATTTGGGCAAATTGGGGTCTAAAACTTCCTCAGAGCATTTTGAGATGTTTTTTTGGGTACAAATTTTCTTATTTAGCATGATATTTTTTTTCTTATTGTAGACATAGATACCTTTCCAACAACATAAGAATCCCCCCAATTATATTTTGTATGCAAAAGTTATTCCACTTTGAAGTTGAAATTCCTATTTTTTCCACCATAATTTGGGAGGATGCCACATCATCCCTCATTACTCAAGGAAAAGGGGCTAGCCACATGATCATGATGAAGAATAACATAAAATATTCCATATTGTAACTCTGGTTAAGAGTTGAGGGAATCAAAACTAACCACTAGTATGCTATTAGACTATGTTATAACTGGGTCACTAGGAGGAAAAGGGGTTCCATTCTTTTCGAGTAAATGTTTTCCATAGACGAGCAGAGTAGCTGAGAGGGATAACAGGAGAAAACATAGAGAGGAATTTTAAACTGTAGCATCCATGGGTGATGTTATCACACATAAATTTTTATTTTTTTATTAGGGTCACTCATCTAGGTTTCATCTGTCTCATAAGGTTGGTCCATGAAATTAGTGAAAATTTCATTAAATAAGTCTTTATCCTAAGTCCAAAACACCTCATTGATCATGTCATCTCAGTCATATCTATCAATTTTCACTTTAGGTTCACATGCATTGGTTTAAAATTCGTTTTAAGTCACATGTCTGATTTTTTCTGATTCTGTAGCAAATCTATAAAATTTATAACTAATAACGCTGTAGAATTATGTTTTTCCAGAAAAAATAATGGGATGATGACCTATCAAGTATTTAGTGGTTTAGGGTAAAGGTAAGGTCATACAATTGATTGTCATAATCATCCAAGCCTGCAAAAGCATAAATATCACTCGCCCTCATTTTGTCATCTTTCTCTCCACATTCGAATTTCATGCCTTAAACAAGTTACCCAGGCTCCTCTCTGTAATTTAATTTTCAACCTTTGCATGTATCAGTCAGTTTTCACCTTTGAAAAGTTAGCTTTGTGACAAACAACTTGCTATCCAAATGTTTTTTAGAGCTGTCACATTTTAAAGAGGGCAGTTTGGGTTATAAAAGGAAATTGCCATGAAGAGGAAAGCATAAAAAAGAGGCTATGTGTCTGGATAGGAGCCTATGTAATTTTAACTGATCATGGATGACCTTAGATTCACACAAGCTTTCATCCAAACAGGTTACATGTATTTCTACCAGAAGCTACATGGGGATTTTTGTGTTTCTTGGACTGTTTGAGTTGTCGGTTTAAAGAGGAATTTTCAGGCAAATGAAGATGAGTTTAAAAAATCGGAAGGAGGTTTTTTCTAAGAAAATAACAAGGAACAAAAACCTATTTCAATTTTCTCCTAGGTACTACCACTTTGGATATTATAAGTTTCCTTTGGGACCTATTTTCAGAATTCTGATTTTTTCCTGTTTTATACATGATTTTATAATGCAGATTCCGGACAACTGAAGCTAGTTTTCAAAACACAAAGAGAGGTTTTTATTATAAACATTCTTATCTACAAAAACCTCCTCCATTTTTGTAACAGCTATTAGGGATCGAGAGATAGGATCTCATGAGTGCAACCTTATTTTTCAGGAAAAACAGAGTCATTTTTATTGGTTGATGAGTGGCTGAAGGTGAAAAAGTGGTTTCTTGAGGAGGCTAAGAGATATTTTTAACCAAATTTTCCTTATCAGGCTTCATGCTATCATCTCACACATCCATGGACCTTTTCTAGGCCTCAAATCCAAATTCTGTGAAGTCTCAAAGAAATTGGGCAATTCCGCACTGTATGCCAGGCTTGAAGCCCAGTTTTTGCTGCGTAATTTATGAAGAATTATTTTTGGTTTTAAGGTACTTAAACTGATAGGGATGAAGAGATTTGAGGGTTGTGTTTAATTTTTTTTTATCACTTAACATCCTCCAATGGTCAATAATAGTAGAGGATTACCACACATCACCTTTTTGTTTGTGCTACGAAAGTAGCTCAAAACTTTGTTTTGACAGCAAGGTTCATTTTGGTGGTTAATTTTGGAAGAAGGAGAAAGGTAAACAGGTATTTTAAAGTTGTTCTCTATGAGAATGAAAATGAGTATCAGGGAAATGACAAAGAGTATCAGATCAATGGTTTTCTAAGTGGAGATATTTTATTAAAGATACAGTTCGAAGATACCAGTTCACTATATTGCCATATCATCAAACTGACAACTCCTTAATAGTAGGCAGAGCAGTGCCACGAAGACAGTTAGAGTATTAATGTCTTGTTTATGGCCAACATGATTGAAAGGTGTGATTCCTTTCGAGGAAGATTTGGATCATCTTTATATAAAATGTAATAAGTAGGTGTTTGAGTCATAATAGGACTCTAACTCCTAATTCGAAAGGTGTTAGTTTTAGTTGTAAAAATCTAGTTAGTGGCTAGATTTGGTGTCAGTAACAGAGTTTAATGGTCTAGCCACCTGGAAAAATGGATGTAAAGGCTAGATGCCTATAAGTAGTGAAGTCTTCGATGTATCAAAGGTTGGAAAATTTTATCTCAGCAGACTACTTTTGTAAAGCTTTGGATTTACTGATATATACAAAGGCAATAAAGTTTTCCTTCACCTAAGATTCTTCATGTATTTCAATGAGTTTATATCTTATCTTTCAAATGTTTTCCTTCCATAGTTTTAATGCTTAATACTCAAAATTCATGGTTGTTCATGCTCTAACTTCCTTTAAGTGTTAAAATATGGTCAAATGAGTTTTAGGTCCTATATTTGAAAGGTTTTCTTCAAATTTTTAATGCTTATTACTCAGAATTCATGGTTGTTCATGCTCTGACTTCCTTTAAGTGTTGAAATTTGATGAATCTCTTTAAATATTCTCCTTTAAATACCTTGATGTCTCATTAATCAGAATTCTGATACTATATGCTCTGATTTCCTTTGAAACTCAAGTTACTGGAATTTTCTTGAATGTGTTACTCTTTCATTGAAGTATATACAAGCCTCAGCTTCCACAAGGAGATCCATTGTTATATTTATTCCTGTCATTGACTCCATAGCCCAATGGTAGTAAGTCTTCATCTTTTCAACTTGTAAACATACAAAATCAATAATTAATTCATAGATTTATCCATCTATCTATATATTTATTCCATATCATTAACCCTTGAGAGAGCCCTCTCAGGCTGAGGAGGCTAAGCCTCAGTCAAAAGATTGGTTTGATATAGTTACACTGAAGTTGTCTGATCAGCAGCCAATCAGGTACGATTTTGGTGATAACAGGTGACATGCCTTTTTTTTAACTGAGTCGGTTGCTATTTAGTATTAAAAAAAAGAGGGGAAAGAATTCCCTGTTACATTCGAGTTTTGGAGAAAAATTCCATGGAGGGGTTAAGTGGTAGGACACCGAGCCTCCTTTGTGACTACTAGTACTACTATACTGCATGAATGAATCATGAAAAATCATAACAAACTGGGAGAGCATATAAGAAAATTTAAAGGACATAATCTAAGGAATGAGAAGGAGGAAAGCGGATTGGTTGAAGATGTCTTGATTTGCTCCCGGATTGATCGTTAGATGAGTTCCTCAGCTGCTATTGGTGCCGGAGGGATGCAATGTCCACGTGATGATTTTGTTCCATCTACTTCGGCTGCTCTCTGATAAGCTCTTTGGCAGCCCTTTCGGCTTGAAAGTTGACACAACAAAGCAATTTTCTTTTCTCAAGACTACGTGATTGAGGGGACGAGGTAGAGAGACTGTTGTAGAGATTGAAGAACTGAAGAAGGAGGGAGCAAGAAAGTAGCTGGGCAGAGAAGGAGGATCGGGGAATATGCCACAGAGAGAAAGGGGAGAAATGGGGAGAAAGAGCGGAATGCAAAGGGTAAGGTCGGCAAGAAAAGGAAAGCGAACGGGAAGAGCCGCGAATTGCGAAATGGAAAGAGCCGCGAAGAGCGAAGTGCGAAGTGCGAAATGGAAAGTGCTGCGAAGTGTGAAGTGAGAAGAACTGCGAAGTGCGAAGAGGAAAGAGCCGCGAAGTACAAAAAGGGAAGAGCCGCGAAGAGCGATAAGCGGAAAAGGTAAAGGGTGCGAACTGTGAAATAGGAAAGGCCGCGAAGTGCGATAAGCAAAAGAGTTAAATAGTGCGAGCTGCAGTATGCGATATCAAAATATCGCAATTGGAAAAGATGGCGGTAGTTTTTAAAGGATAATGGTAAACAAAGTGAAGTGCGATAAGCAACAGGTGACAAGGAGTGCGATCGCAAGTTCATAATCGGCTGGAAGGGGCGGGAAGACTTAAGAGGAAAGGGAAAGAGGTACAATGAGCGAATTGCGATGCGATATAAGGAGTGAAGATAGAAATGGCAACGAAGAGCAGACCCAGGTAGTTCATTGTGGGGGAAAAGATGAGAGCAGACCTGAACTGACAGAGTCCTAAAAAGGGAGAGATTTGGGCAGGGAAAGGTAGAGTGAGGAGAGGAAATCATGGCAAAGGAGAAAAGGAAGTGGCTCCTTGGAGAAGAAGTTGACCGAATGGTCTCTCACATGCATTATTTACCAAAATGTCTACTTTCTTGTTGTTTTTTCTGAGAATGTGGAAGAAAAAGATGTCTTCCATTTCCTTGCATAGATTGCACCATCTATCAATAAGCATGCTGAGAGATATATTGGGGGTCTATGTAGAATTCTTCATCATGCTTATGATGATTGTGGAGTCACCAAAAATCATGACTTTTTCCATTTTGAGAGTCTTAACAATCTGAATACCTTTCAACAGTGCATAGGCTTCGACTTTGTTATTGTACAGACAACCCAACCCACATTCATAGGTGGCCATGATGCCACCTTGTGCTTCCATTATGGATCCTCCTACACCAACAATACCTAGGTTTGATTTTGAAGCACCATCAAAGAATTATGCTGGCCTTTTTATCACGTCAATCCACTCAATAATTTCTTGCTCTTTGAATCTTATCTTCCACTGCTCATTATGTGGAAGACGGATGACTGGATTTTTTCTAACCCTCGGGGGATTGTCAAGAGCTTTACCAAGAAATATTCTTTCTTCAATTTGCAGATTGCTGAAGTTTAGTTGGCTGTTGTTTTTGGAGAGGGTTGTCTCAATTGTAAGACTCCAAGTCTTTCTCTAGACTTTTCTTGTGTAGGGTCTCTGATCTTGAAAAATAGCCTTGTTCCTTGTTAACCAGGTGTTCCATAACAAACCAAGGGGATAGTATCCCTAACTCTTTTGGTTACCGACTTGCTTTTTTTCCCCAAGGGTAACTTCTTTTCCATTTTATGATAAAATACGAGATTGAGCTGATTGCACCAAGATCAATCCGAGAGTATTCAATTAGTGAAAGCCAACATTGCGAGGCAAAGGGGCATCCAAAAAAGAGATGGAAGGCAGTTTCTTCAGCCTTGAGGCAGAGGGGACATCTTGATGCGCAACTGATACCTCTTTTTTTTAAAGTTTTCAAAGGTAAGAATCTTCCCTTTGAGCAAGATCCAAGTGAATATTTTAACTTTGGGAAGTGCTTTAGATTTCTAGATTTGCTTCCAGATGGCCCAAGGTGGAGCAGGGTAATGATCTTTGAGAAGGGACTCATACCCAACTTTGACAGTGTAAGAGGAACCAGACAGATCTCATCTGAAGCTGTCTTGACAACCTTTGTTCAGAGGGGCAACACCATGGAGCATTCCTTTCAGAGTTTTTTGATCATTCACAAGGAGGGGAGGCATAAGTGGAAAGGTCCAACCCTTCCATAAGTTTGAATTCTCCTCCTAGATAGAAATTTGGTCCAAAGTATTGATCCCTTGGCTTCTGAGATAATTTTGAATGCGTAGAGTACTGGGTTTTTAGAGGTAGGGGGTTGCCCCATAATTTTATCTTCCCAGATATTTACACTGCATCCTCCATGAGGGACTTTGGAGGTATTATTGACGATGAAAGGAATAAATTTTTTACAGAGAGCCCATATTTTAGTGCACAGTCTAAGAGGAATAGTATGATCTAAGAGCTTTTGTTTTGATGTGGAGAGGTATTTGGCCTCCAGCACTTGCTTCCACCAAGTATGTTTTCCCATTATAAGGCACCATACAAATTTTCCACCAAAGGCAATGTTCAACAATGTAGGGATGCAAATTTCCAATCCTCCATTTGCATGATTTTGCGTTACCTGTCTCCATTTCACCAAATTGAACTTCTTCTTCTCATTTTTCCCTCCTTTCCATAAGAAGTGTCTTAAGATAGCTTCTATTTTGTGCTGGATGCTGATGGGAGCCTCAAGAAGGGAAAAGTGGTACAAGGGTAAGGAGGATAGGACATATTTTAAGAGGATAACGCGCCCAACCATGTTGAGCCAGGAGGATCCCGATTGCTGCACTTTATTTTTCATTTTTTCATTGTTGAGATTCTAGATCTGTGTCTTCAACTGTCCAGCACTGACAGGCATGCCAAGATAATTGAAATGGGTCCAATTCCATTGGTAGGAGACCCCAAAAATTTGGGCTATGCTGTGGATAGTGTTGATAGTTGCGTTCCATCCATAAATTCATCTTTTATGATAGTTTATTTGTCGTCCAGAGTAATGTATGAATTTGTCAAGAAGAAGTTTGAACCTCTCGGAAATGATGTTGGAGGCTCCCCCCATCAAGAGGGTGTCATCAACAAACTGAGAGTGATTCATATTCTTGACTCCATTCGAAAATTTGATGCTAGTGATAAGCACTGCTCTGCATTTGAAGTCCAGAACCCTACTGAAAGATTCTGCCATAAGAATGAAGATAAAGGGAGAGAGGGGACAACCTTGCCTCAGGCCTCAGAAATTTTGGAAGAAATTCCCCGATCTTCCATTGATTAAGGGGGATATCCAAGGACTAGATATGCAACTTTGAATAAGAGATATAAAGTCTACTTCAAATTCCATTTTTTGGAGGACAATGAGAAGGAAGGAGTGTCTCACTCTATCAAAGGCATTGGCCAGGTCAAGTTTCAAGATAAATCCTTTGTCAGATCTCATCATGCTAGAGTGAATGGCTTCTTGGACCAAAATGATAGAATCAATTATTTGTGTTTGGGAGATAAATCCTCCTTGATTTTCATAGATAAGATTCGGGAGGTGGGTTTTGAGGCGGGTAGCCAGGATTTTGGTTATGATTTTATAAGAAGAATTGCAGAGGGAGATAGGCCTGAATCTGGAAAAGGAGGAGGGGTGGTTTTATTTGGGGATGAAGGAAAGGAAAGTAAAATTAGTGAATCCCCCGACCTCCTTTTTTCTTTGGACCCAAAGAATCATTTTGATGAGGTATTTTTTGATGTTATCCCAAAAGGTTTGGTAGAAACTTATGGAGAAACCATTCGGGCCCGAAGATTTGTCAGGATGGAAGGTCCAAATTGCATTAAGAATTTCAGCCTCCTCAATTTCCTTGGTGAGAGAAGTGTTGATTTCCTCTGTAATAAGCTTGGGGGTATAATAAAAAATCATTGTAATCCTCTGGATCTGCATTTTTGGTTAAAATATTTTTGTAGTGAAAATAAGCTGCTGTTTTAATGGCCTCCTGCTCTATGTGCTTCTGTCCTTCATCATCTGTGATTTCAGTGATGTTATTCCTTGACATTCTAACTGTGGCCTCCTTGTGGAAAAAATAGGTGTTTTTGTCCCCGGCCTGCAACCAAATATTTCTTGATTTAAGTCTTCGTTTTTCCTCTTCATTCCTTCTAGCTTTATACCAATTCTAGTATAGCTCTTTTTCACGGTCTTGCTTTTCTTTGGTTACTCCATGGATGTCGATGTCAGTTTTCACGCTTTCAAGCTTTCTCTTAATGCCATTTTTTACTATGTTAGGTTCACTGTAATGGAGTTTGACCCACTCTTTAAGTGCAATGCGCACCAATTTCAATTTAGATTCCCAAATATGACTAGGGGAGCCCTCAACATGAAGCAACCAAGAGCTGATTATGATCTATCGAGCTTTAGGGGATTCACACCAGAGCAGATTATATCAAAAGGGGAGGGGTACCAAGGAAGGCTGGTCCCCTAATGTGAGGGAGACAGGATAATGATCAGAGTCATAACAAGTCAGGATGGAAGAGGAGGCCACAAAAAAATGGGAGATGAGGGAAACATCAACAAGGAAGTGGTCGAGCCTCTCCATAATATTTCCAGTCCTAATTCTATGATTATTCCAAGTATATTTTTGATTTTTGGGGACGATGTCCACCAAATCGTGATCAAGCATAATGGATTCCAATAGCTCTCTTGCAATATTGGGATTTAAACTGCCTCCTCTTTTTTCATTGGCATGCAAGATCATATTTAGATCCCCTCCAATGATGACATTAGGGTTGTCCTCATTATCTATGTCAGCTTTCATAGTATTCCAACAAGATTCTTTGTCTCTGTAGTGGTTTGGCCCATAAATGTTATAGACAATAGTCTTGATATCCTCTTGTTGGTTTTGAAGAATGACTTTGATCCAATCGCGAGTCTTAACAATTGCAATCTGTTTCCAAATGTTCTGGTTCCATATTTTTGCTATGCCTCCCAAGGCACCTCTAGATTCTACCAGAGTGCCCATGTAGTTCCTGATTTTATTAATGATATTTCTCATTTCAGTTTCTCCTTGTTTTGTTTCTTGAAGAAGGACAATGTCTGGCTTTTCTTGATTGAACATGTCTTTTAGGGCATAATTTTTGGAGGGGTGCCTTAGTCCCCTACAGTTCCAAGTGAGAACTTTCATTATTTTAGGAATGCAGGTTGTGTCCCTGTCTTCCCTCATGATTCATATTGATTGGCTTCTTTGAGTGTAGGTCCTCCAATGTAGGATTCTATTGAGCGTTGAGTACCTAGAGCAATATCCTTTTGAGCTGCTTCCTCAAGGTGATGTTTGGAGTGTTTTCTTCCTGAGCATGTTATTTTAAGGATTTCCAAAGTAACTTCCTATTCTTTTACAACATTACAAGCAACAATCCGAGTAGGAGAGGGCTCAGATGAAGAGGATGGGGGACAAGACTTGGAGGGGGATATGTGAAGAAGGGAGTCAGGTTGAGGGGAGGGGATGGATGGCTAAGGAGGATCCTCTTTGGAGGAGGAAAGGGATGAGAAAGGGTTGGGTGAGGTAAATGGAGGATCAGAGGCTGAGGGAGGGTTAGGAGGAGGATCAGGGATACGAAGAGAGGTTGAGGAAGGTTCCAGATGGGGGTGAATAGGGGGTTGGCATATTTAGAGTGCTATAGGATGGTTGAGGCGCCAGAGTTTTTGGAGTTTTGCGCTGTCTTTTTCTTTTTAATGACTTCCCATTGAGTGTCAGGATCTATGTTTTCAGATTCAATAAATTTTGGACATCTATTAGCAAAATGACCGTATTCATGGCATACCTTACACTTGAAGGGGATTTGTTCGTAGTCAAGTTTCTATATATGCGTCCAATTGTCCACTTTTAGCTTGATTGCTTCTGGAAGTCCCTTTCCCAGATCAACCTCAACATAGATTCTTGCACAGGCTTGCATGTTATCCTTTGGCTCACTTCTGTCAATAAACTTTCCTACGACATTGCCAATCGCTCTTACTGAATCGTCTCCCCCACAGTGAAGAGGGAGGTGAGGAAGGCGGACCCAAACAAGAACATCACTGGGAACATAAAGCTCTGGGTTGAAATCAGGAGTCCATTTATTTAGGTAAAGCCCTCTAGTGTCCATGAAATATGGGCCATTTCTGAATATGAGATATTTGTCCTCTTTGGTCTCAAAATGGAACGTATAATAGCCCCTCCCATAGAATTTGATTGAGATTTTCCCATTTATCTTGTCCAACCAGTTGCACTCTACCCATTTCTGGATAGTCTTTGGTGAGGGCTAGAGACTAGTAAATTACCCAATGAGGCCTTTATCAAAAAGATAGAGGGCAGCCATTCGAGGGATTGTAGGAGGGAGAGAGACTTCCTAAATCCCATCCAAATTTTTGACGAACTTTGAGATTGCAGGCCTTGCTCGAGGAGGGTTCAGAGAGCTGATGAGCACCGAGAAAGCCAGGGCATGATTGGGAGGGGGAGCCGCCTCCGGAGGGGCCATGCGAACACGGACGAGCAACAGGGGCTACTGAAGCTGGGGATCGAGGGCATACGGTTGCGCCTACACTTAGGGTTTCCCAAGTAAAAAAAAAAGATTACGACTTACCTTACTCATCAATGATCATCACAATAACTCTGTTTCTCACATTCAAATCATTCATAAATTATGATAAAAATCTCGCCATTTATAAGAAACCATATAATGGTTAATTTTTCTATTAAATATAATAATATAGATTTTTTTATTTAATATTAATAGTACTTAAAACTAATAATGGTAGGACATTTTAAAAAATGGTGTCTAATTTTATTTTATTTTGATAGATATTGTGTTTCGATGTGTATATGTAGTTATTATAAAGTGAGGAATTTATACATGAAATTAGCATGTAATATATTTAAAGTATTATGAAATAAACCATGTAGCAGCATGATTGGTAAGAGTCACAATGATGATCTATACAGTTTAAAAAGTTAAGATTGAAAGGTGGAATTACATGTAGTTGGTGAGAAGGACCAATGATAAATTAGAAAAACATTTCAAGGATAACAATTATTTAACTATTGGAAAAGGATATAAACAATTTAGACCAATGAGAAAACACCGTGCATGAAGCGTAAGAAGAAATATTGTTGGAAATTCATAATGATAATTTGTGAATGACTACACACAAATTGAAAAAGGGAAGTGAAAACCAACTAATAGAGGTCATACTTGACTAAATTTCACTTATTGTTTCATGACTGGATTGACGAGATAACGTAGATCCTAGATGAATGTTGAATAATCTTATTTTATAGTTGGTATTCATTGTCTATTCAAGAAAATGAGATTGATTTATCTAATGAATGATGATAATAATGCTTATGATGTATTATTGCTCTAAATTTGATATATACTAAGATGATTATCATACTCATGATGTTATAATATGAGGCTATATTGACACGTGGTTCCTTTTATTATGCGATGGAAGGATATATCTTTGATACATACATGTTGATGGTATTTCATGATGCGAAACATGTGGTTATTGCATCCAGCTCTTATGACATGCATGAGCATGCACTTTATACTATTTATAAGATTTTGATAACAACGATGTTATATTCTCATGATGGTATGCATGGTGTGGCATGTGAATTATTTCCTATGATGTTATGATTATAACTAATGCATTGGTTGCGTGTTGAGATGTGGTGATTGACAAGAAATTCACAAATGAGCCAAGATGGCCAGTTTATTTGATGAACCCGTGGGAGTCCATACCTATGAGGAACAATATGAAATACCATAGGGGTTGGGGACATACTCAATTAAAAATACATATTCTAGTGGTTCCTTTGTCTTGTATAGCTCTTGATGGATAACTCTTGAGGGGCTACGAGACCATCTTGAGGAGATCAAGTGACCAATAATGTAGGTTAGGCGTTTGATAATGGATTGGGATGTCGAAGTCTAGTGGGGGTCTAAGAACTTTGATGCTTCAGGTTGTGCACCTTAGTGAGTGTGGAGGGAGTGGGTCGACCTTTCAAGATGCTAGGAGTACTACTGCATGGATTTCTGAGTCGGGTGCTTTCCTTGGGGCAAATGAGGTCTGAGTCAGGCACGAGTCTTGCGGTCAGCCTTGGACTATGGTATAGACCGATGAGGCTTATGCCTGTTTCGAAAGTGAGAAAAAGGAAAACGATTCCTTGAGATTTCTTGGATGGTGTGGAAAATTTCGATGCCTCTTGGTTATACTAGTTCAACAAAGGGTGTAGGACAAACATGAAGTAATAAATCACTAAATAAAATAAAATGTTAAATAATTCAACTTAATTTCGAGACGAAGTTCCCTAAAGATGGGGAGTATATAATGTCCTTAAGAATAATAAATAAAATAATATAATATTAAAATATAAGTAAATAAATAATAAATAATATAGAAAATATAATAATAGTAAATAAATTGTAAATAATAAAGAAAAGATCATAGTAGTAAATAATAAAGAAAATATAATAATAGTAAATACATAATAAATAGTGAAGAAAATATAATAATAATAGATAAATAAAATAGTATAT